>JAYESA010000011.1:19052061-19647061 GCA_036927795.1 Iris macrosiphon | reverse complement strand
CTAACACAAAATAAAGTTGATCTAGTGGTTAGTGGAAAAAATTATAGGTTATTAAGAAATCATAGGATCAAACCCCTCTATATTCATTACAAATATATTTTTATAAATATATATTTATTTAAATATTCATCAATTTTTACTGGACCTATAATCGGGTCGGGCCTGTGGACCTGAAGAGAGAAACTCAGTCCGGACCCAGTATACAGTACAGTCCGGGCCATCCTGACCTGAGAAGTAAACCCACTCCGTAACCGGTATGCTAGTGGACCGGGCTGGGTCGACACGTTGACCGAGACCTGACTGGTCTAGACCGACGTTGATCGGACCGGATCCTGGTCGGGTCAAAATAGTCATACTAACTCCATGTCTAAGTCGTTAGTCGACCAAATAGGGGTATGAGCCTCTAAGTCCTGCAGTCTGAATAAATACTATCGTCTTACGCTAGCATACAATTAATGTCATTCAGCTATACTTCAATAATATGTCAAAAGACTATGTGATACTAGGTTGTGATGTATACTACCCAACTTATAACAATAACTAATACTGTAATTGCCTTGAGAAAATTCTTCAGAATAACCTGGTCCTTGTAAATAAAGTATAAACTATTGTTAGGGAAAGATCGTGGTACTTATTAGGGTATCCTCTTACATTACATAGGTCATGGTCGTCCTAAGTCTTAGTCTTAGTGCAAGTGTCAATAGTAAGAATGGAACAGTTACTGGCCTCAAGGGAAAGGGAATATAACTCGTATCGAGGTGGGGGTACATGTTACGCAATTTAAAACGAAGGGATGAGCACCAGGTCTCAATCTACAAGATTAGCGTAAACCATCAAGTTCTAACTACCAATCACATAATTTCAAAATTTAACATTTACAACTATAATCCTAGCAGGTTATATATCCTAATCATAGAATAAAAACACTTGGGCTATAATCAGATGTGTCAGGTGGCATGAGTTAAAAGATGAAGAAAAGAAGAACATAATTTAGTCGTCGCGCAATTAACGAACGTTAAGGTCGCAGAGGAACAACATATGAAATTAAAATAGAGGGCTCTAGATAGCATCATGATTCTCTAAGGGGGAGTGGTATGCTAGTTGCTATGTTCGAGGTATGATCAAGAAAAAAGTGTTTGATTACATTCCTCTAGGCTTCCTAATGTGTTGTCTACTAATAATAAGACAATGATCTAAGTTTATAGTTCTCCAATACTATCTAACTATGAAAGTTAGGTTCAGACCTAATATTAAATCTTGGTTTTATATTGGTTCCTCAATACTAGGGTCAAACATTATGGTAAAACTTTTAGCTAACTCTAGTAGTGTCTATACTACTCTCAAGTCTTCATAATACATCAAGGGATAATGGTAAACCAATCTATAGATAAGGAATTCTAGGGTTCACTAGATATTCTAAACTTAGTGGTGTGGCTATATTCTCGTTGTATTCTTAATAGGTGTGCTACCATAATTATCATCCTAATAACAAAGGTTCATATATTCTAGCAGAAGGCTATACTCAAAGAACTATTAGGGAAGTACAGGAATTAAGCATGATGCAATTATTCAGATAGAACGGATTGGAAGGAGAGCGAATCATAGTCAATTGTGGATGAGATCCTATAATCTATTTCTAGGTGCAGGCTTGTTCGGTATAATAACGTAACCGAGACAATATGCTCTCGACCTGCATGGGCCACCACCAAAATATGTCACGTCCCAGTCCCAAAAATACGTAGGACTAGGACACGTAAGCATGCCAGCCGCATGGATATGGCAACTCCAATATATGAAAACCAAAACCCATACGTACACTGTAGTATGAATATCAAATCCACAAGTGGTATAAATCTATCACAAGTCACAGGATATAATCTAAATCTCATCCGTAGAAAATCAATATAAATAAATAACCAACATCTATATAACTAGATCTCAATAAGAAGTATCTAAAGATGATAGTTGGATGGAAACAAATCCACTACCAACTCGAATGGAAAAGTACAACACAATAATCACAATATAAGAATACCAGCTAACGACTACGGGGCTCGAAGAGAAGACATTCTCGAAACATATGTAACCATCCAAATTTGCGCTCCTACAAATACTCAAGAACAGATACGCCTGGAAAGGGACCAGGTCCTCAGAGGGACGTAACAAGATACATAGAAGCAAGCCAATTTGAATACAGTAAACATGCATAATATTTGAAAATAAATGAGGACAACCTTTCGACGTATGGGCAAGGGTAGGCTACTCGATCTACCTCACAACTCACACATCAGTCTAGAACATCAGAAATCGACATACCGCGGGGGTAGCGACCAGTGTGACTCCAAAAATTGACATACCGCGGGGGGTAGCGACCAGCGCGACACATGCCCGTAGTGCGAGCTATATACTATGGTTTACCCTATGTCACGCCCCGAGGCGTCCCCCGAGTCGTGACCGCCGTGCGGGCCTGGAGTTGCGCCCGCACAAGGCTTTTTAATGATTTGCATAGCAAGCACATACTCAGAGTACGCAGATAAATTGAAACACAGATTTGAAACATAGAAAAGTTCTCTTTATTGATAATGAACATCTATTACAAACTCTTGAACGAGTCAGCTAATATGCCGAACGGCTTACAAAAGGGTTGACTCAAAATGAGATAGCAGTCCTGTACATTACATCCTTTTATAAACTAAAACGATAAAGACCTCCAGGCTGGAGGATCGCTTTGCCACGGAGCTGCATTTGTGTATGAAGAGTTGCAGGCTCCTGACTCCAAAATGCTTCGGGGGCGCGGTGAAGATGCGCCAACAGTTGGACTGGATCGGGTAGACGACTTCGGCTCCTCGCTCGGTTCGCCTTGGTGCGGGGAACCTGTTTCAACGAGGGTCAGCATATCGAAACATGCTGGTGAAGGCGAGCTAGCCTGACTATACCAATCAACACGTTGTTTAGTGAAGCATGCATATTTGGTTGGTTTCTATCTTGCCTTAGTTCATTTACAGTTAAGCAGCATATTGAATTTACTGAAATGAACGTGCCACCGTTCGGTGGATTTTTACCTGACCGTCTGAATTACCTGCACAATACTTACCTTGCCTTCCCTGCCACGAAGACACAAGTTAGTATGCAACAGGTTTAAATATACAGGGGATCACTGGCGGGATGCCATAATGGACGGGGCATAGTACATGAATGAAATAACAAGTAACGGAAAGTTGAACAGGGCGTCACAAGTTATTTCATCCGATACAGGCGACTATTCAGGAGTTCCGTCCGGATCGGATCGGTGCCAGTGCCCCAGCAACCGTCCGCAGGAACTAAGACCTTGTGCACAAGTTGTCCGTGATCAACATATACACTAAGTTAGCAGTTGAGGCAAATCAGGGCAATAACAGGCACGGGACAGTAACAGGAGGAGAGCTACTTTGGCATAGTCTCCTTATCAGATTATTGCATTCAGGAGGAGTCATGTTCATAGCATAATTTAAAGAAGAGCATACATTCTAACTTGTATTATGCATATGATAAATATTTCCGAGCGAACAAGCATGCAAGTAAGTAACCGTTCACAGTTTGATTGACAAGCAGTATTAACCAAGTCTATTCTCTTTTATCTTGGTTTCTTTTATTATTACTTGGTATCGTTTGATCGGGGCAAGGGAGTGAAGCTGGAAGCAGAGCTAGCTAATCGGGTTGGTAGCCACTCACTTAGATTTTGGAAAGAAGAAGGAAAGAGGCGCTTCACGACTCCGTTCGCAAGCCGCCTACTGCTCGTTCACCTGCACACGAACAGCTCGATTAATACTTTTTCCTCTCTTTCCATTCTCGGAATAGAAGTGCAAGTCTATGAACGAAAATAATGAAAACCATCGAAACCGTTCAAGGCAACAAGCAAATCCCAAAACCAACTCAAAGCACGAAAGCAACAAGCGACATCGAAAACCGAGGCAATAAAAGATAGCAGCGGAGAGGTCCCTCCTGACTCTGCCGCTAAGCCGATCCCAGGGGCGCGGTCCACTGAATATGGGAATCGATTCCGAAGAAACAAATCCATAACGAGGACGAGTTCTTAATTCAATCTATCCCGATCGAACGATACCGTCTTGTGTTTCTTAGCCGCGCTCTCCGCACCGGGAGAACGGGGCGCTACATCCTACCCAACCAATTGGAAGTTTCGTCCCGAAACTTAGGAACAATGCTTACCGTTAGGGGTTATTATGCTTAGCACGGAGATCCGGGAGGGGACAAGCATCTAGCTGGTGGTTGGAATCACCGCAACGGAGGCAATGCCCAAGCCGCTTACGACAATTGTTCGCTGTGTGCCCCGGCTTGTTGCAGAAATGACAAATTAGCCTCCGATTTCCTTTTTGTGAACCGCCGTCGTTGTGACGCTTTGCGGCGGTATTTCCTCTATCGTTGCCTTGGCGTTTGTGATTGTAGGTATGCACAGCGCCGGTGGAAACGTGAGGATACAGTGGCTCGAGCGATAGGGCGTGATTCATGACTTCACGCATGGTTCCATACTGATTATTGACCACGTGCGAATAGATGGCAGGGCGTAGTCCACCTTCAAACCTTCTAGCTCGACTCGCTGCATCAGGTAAATAGGCCCTAGCGAACTTCGAGAGTCGGTTGAACTCGGCGGAGTATTGCTTAACTGTCATACTGCCCTGCCTCAGCTGCACGAAGTCATTTTCCATTTTACGTTGTACTGGAGGCGGTATAAACTCCTCTTCAAACGCGGCACGAAAGGTCGTCCACGAGATCGCCTCCTCTCCGTGATCAAGTTGGAGAGATCGTCGATGCACGTCCCACCAATCGTGTGCGTCGAGGCGGAGCTGCAGTTGCGCGCAGGCGACGCGCCTATCTTCGGGGACCTCTAGCAGAGTGAAGTGGTCTTCAAGTTCTGCTAGCCAATCTAGAGCTACCACTGGGTCCTCAGTCCCGTTGAACGGGGTGTTGCAGACTTTCTTGAAATGGCCCAAGTTGAAGGCAGTCACGTCCCTCGGCCTTGGGATTTGAGGCGTCTCCACTTCAAGCACGGGCTGTTCCACCGGAGTCGTTGCTGTTGCGGCGGAATGATTGGCAGCCAAAGTCTGAACGATCTGATGCAGGGTATCGACCTGCTTCTGTTGGACTGAGAATCGGGTCTCTAGATTACTCTCGAGCTTAGCTTGGCGAGCCTCGTCTCTTTGTCGTTGCTCTTCTAGCATTTTCATTAACCGCTCTAGCGGGTCGACTTGAGACATGCCTCGCTGGCTCCGAGAGCTTCCCGAAGTACCCGAACTGCTCTCTTGTGTTTCGATCGGTGGTTGCGCTGCAGATTGCGCTGGATCCATTCCTTCAAAAGAAGGTAAATTACATTAGGATCATAATGTATTATGGACTTATTGCATGAATGTATCTCATTTTGGCCTAACGAGTTCAAGAGTTCGCACAGGAATTTGATCGTTAAAGGAACTTTTCCAGCACGAAGTCTAAGGAACTTTGAATCTGTGCTCTGATACCACTATGTCACGCCCCGAGGCGTCCCCCGAGTCGTGACCGCCGTGCGGGCCTGGAGTTGCGCCCGCACAAGGCTTTTTAATGATTTGCATAGCAAGCACATACTCAGAGTACGCAGATAAATTGAAACACAGATTTGAAACATAGAAAAGTTCTCTTTATTGATAATGAACATCTATTACAAACTCTTGAACGAGTCAGCTAATATGCCGAACGGCTTACAAAAGGGTTGACTCAAAATGAGATAGCAGTCCTGTACATTACATCCTTTTATAAACTAAAACGATAAAGACCTCCAGGCTGGAGGATCGCTTTGCCACGGAGCTGCATTTGTGTATGAAGAGTTGCAGGCTCCTGACTCCAAAATGCTTCGGGGGCGCGGTGAAGATGCGCCAACAGTTGGACTGGATCGGGTAGACGACTTCGGCTCCTCGCTCGGTTCGCCTTGGTGCGGGGAACCTGTTTCAACGAGGGTCAGCATATCGAAACATGCTGGTGAAGGCGAGCTAGCCTGACTATACCAATCAACACGTTGTTTAGTGAAGCATGCATATTTGGTTGGTTTCTATCTTGCCTTAGTTCATTTACAGTTAAGCAGCATATTGAATTTACTGAAATGAACGTGCCACCGTTCGGTGGATTTTTACCTGACCGTCTGAATTACCTGCACAATACTTACCTTGCCTTCCCTGCCACGAAGACACAAGTTAGTATGCAACAGGTTTAAATATACAGGGGATCACTGGCGGGATGCCATAATGGACGGGGCATAGTACATGAATGAAATAACAAGTAACGGAAAGTTGAACAGGGCGTCACAAGTTATTTCATCCGATACAGGCGACTATTCAGGAGTTCCGTCCGGATCGGATCGGTGCCAGTGCCCCAGCAACCGTCCGCAGGAACTAAGACCTTGTGCACAAGTTGTCCGTGATCAACATATACACTAAGTTAGCAGTTGAGGCAAATCAGGGCAATAACAGGCACGGGACAGTAACAGGAGGAGAGCTACTTTGGCATAGTCTCCTTATCAGATTATTGCATTCAGGAGGAGTCATGTTCATAGCATAATTTAAAGAAGAGCATACATTCTAACTTGTATTATGCATATGATAAATATTTCCGAGCGAACAAGCATGCAAGTAAGTAACCGTTCACAGTTTGATTGACAAGCAGTATTAACCAAGTCTATTCTCTTTTATCTTGGTTTCTTTTATTATTACTTGGTATCGTTTGATCGGGGCAAGGGAGTGAAGCTGGAAGCAGAGCTAGCTAATCGGGTTGGTAGCCACTCACTTAGATTTTGGAAAGAAGAAGGAAAGAGGCGCTTCACGACTCCGTTCGCAAGCCGCCTACTGCTCGTTCACCTGCACACGAACAGCTCGATTAATACTTCTTCCTCTCTTTCCATTCTCGGAATAGAAGTGCAAGTCTATGAACGAAAACAATGAAAACCATCGAAACCGTTCAAGGCAACAAGCAAATCCCAAAACCAACTCAAAGCACGAAAGCAACAAGCGACATCGAAAACCGAGGCAATAAAAGATAGCAGCGGAGAGGTCCCTCCTGACTCTGCCGCTAAGCCGATCCCAGGGGCGCGGTCCACTGAATATGGGAATCGATTCCGAAGAAACAAATCCATAACGAGGACGAGTTCTTAATTCAATCTATCCCGATCGAACGATACCGTCTTGTGTTTCTTAGCCGCGCTCTCCGCACCGGGAGAACGGGGCGCTACACCAAAGTGGTTAAAAGTCCATACGCCTAATGATTATCCTCTCATGATACTAGGTGTCAAGTGTGTGTCAACATATCCAATATATCCAATATATAATATCTAAGGGCATCACAGACCTGTTATTGCCTCAAACTTCCGTGGCCTAAGCGGCCATAGTCCCTCTAAGAAGCTGGCCGCGGAGGATGCCTCGGCATAGCTAGTTAGCAGGCTGAGGTCTCATTCGTTAACGGAATTAACCAGACAAATTGCTCCACCAACTAAGAACGGCCATGCACCACCACCCATAGAATCAAGAAAGAGCTCTCAGTCTGTCAATCCTTACTATGTCTGGACCTGGTAAGTTTGTCTGCCCCCGACTCTCGGAAGGGACGCATTTATTAGATAACTGGTACGTTTGCTACGTTTGTCTGCCCCCGTGCACAGATCTATCCCCATCAGAAACCCGCCCCTCGATCGTGCAGCGAGCTTCTCGCTGCCGCCCTGCTGCGAGCACCGCGACCCGTCGCTGCGCCACGAAATGCTGGAAGCGACGGCAGAACGAGCGATTCGCCTCGTCGTGCTCGGCGGAGCACCCGGTGCTTGTGGTGCCCCGTTCCCCCTATTCGGGGAGCGCGGCTAAGAAATACAAGACGGTATCGTTCGATCGGGATAGATTGAATCAAGGACTCATCCTCGTTATGGATTTGTCTCTTCGGAATCAATTCCCATATTCAGTGGACCGTGCCCCAAGGATCGGCTTAGCGGCAGAGTCAGGAGGGACCTCTCCGCTGCATTCTTTGTTGCCTAGTTTTCGCTGTCGCTTGTTGCTTTCGTGCCTTGAGTTGGTTTTCGGATTTGCTTGGATTTTCTTGAACGGTTTCGATAGATTTCATTGCTTTCGTTCGTAGGACTGCACTTCAATTCCGATAACGGAAAGAGAGGAAGAAGTACTGATCAGCTGTTCGTGTCAATACAGGTGATCCAGCAGTAGGCGTCGCTCGAGCGGACTCCTAAAGCACTTCTTTCCTTTTTTCTTTCAACTACTAAAGTGAGTGGCTACCAACCCGATTAGCTAGCCCTACTTGCTAGTCTTCACATCTATATCTTGTATTCATGCTTGCCCCGATCAAACGATACCAAGTAATAACTAAAAGACTTCAAGATAATAAAGGGAATAGACTTGGGTAAAGTTATGCTTGTCAAATGAAACTTGTGAATGGTTACTTACTTACATGCTTGCTCGTTTGGAATATTCATCATATGCATAAATATAAGTTAGTATGTATATTTCTTCTTAAAACTGTGCTATGTATAGAACTCATTTTTAATGCAATAACTCAACAGGAAGACTATGCAAAAGTAGATCTTGTCCTGTTATTGCCATGTGCCTGATTTGCCTCAAAAAGCTAACTTAGTGTACTGCGTTGATCACGGACAACTTGTGCACAAGGTCTTAGTTCCTGCGGACGGTCGCTGGGGCACTGGCACCGATCCGATCCGGACGAAACTCACGATAGTCGCCTGCTTCGGATGGAGTGGCTTGTGGCGCCTCCTGTTCTCTGCGCCGTACGTCATTCCGTCCCGAGACTAGCCCGTCCATTATGGCAACGTGCCAGTGATCCCCTCGTATATTTAAACCTGTTGCAACTAACTTGTGTCTTCTTGGCAGGGAAGGCATGGTAAGTAATGTGCAGGTGGTTCAGACGGGCAGGTAAATGTCACCGAGCGGTGGCAGGTTATTTCAGTGATTTCTATATCTATTTCTTGCTGTAAAATGAACTAAGGCAAGATAGAAACCCACAAAATATACATGCTTCATTAAAACAACGTGTTGATTGGTATAGTTGGGTTAGCTTGCCTTCACCAGTACGTTTTGATGTACTGACCCTCGTTGAAACAGGTTCCCCGCGTTAAGGAGAGCCGAGCGAGGAGCAGGAGACAAACCCCCAATCCAGTCCAAGATGTAGGCACGCCTCGACCGTGCCAACCTTTTGAAGAACCATTTTGAAGAAGCATTTTGAAGAAGCTAGCCACCAAGTAAACATGCAACTTCGTGGCAAAGCAGTCGTTCCGACACAAGGTCTTATATTTTGAGTTTAGTAAGGATGTAATGTACAGGACTGCTATCTCATTTTGTGTCAACACTTTTGTAAGCCCATAGAGGCAATCCTTATGACTCAGTTCAAGGAGTTTGTAATAGATGTTCATATTATCAATAAAAGAGAACTTTTCCATGTTTCAATGTATGTTTCAATTATCTGCGTACTCTGAATATGTGTTCGCTATGCAAAACAAAATACTTAGCCTTGTGCGGAGCGCAACCTAGGCCCGCACGGCGGTCACGCCCGGGGGACGACTATCGATTCCACGGAATCGGGGCGTGACATGTTGGTATCAGAGCACAGCTTCAAAGTTCCTTTGACTCTTGAACTGGAAAAGTTCCTTTAACGATAAATTTCTATGCGAACTCCTGAACTCGTTAAGGCCAAAATGAGATACGTTCATGCAATAAGTCCATAATACATTATGATCCTGATATAATTTACCTTTCTTTCAAGGAATGACGCAAGTGCAACCGTCAGCGCTAGCACCAAGCGAGACGCAGGCCCAGGAGAGCAGTTCCGGAACTTCAGGAAGCTCTCAGAGCCAACGGGGCATGTTTCGAACAGATCCACTTCAACAGGTGATGCAAATGTTAGAAGTGCAACGACAGAGAGATAATGCCCGCAAAACCAAGTTCGAGAGCAATCTAGAGGCTCGACTCTCAGTCCAACAAAAGCAGGTAGATACCCTGCAGCAGCTTGTTCAGACCCTGGCCTCCAACCATTCTGCCGCAACAACAGCTACACCAGTGGAGCAGCCAGCGCTTGAAGTCGAAATGCCGCTAGCGCCAAGGACGAGGGAAGTGACTGCCTTCACCTTTGGCAACTTCAAGAAGGTCTGCAACACGCCATTTAATGTGACTGAGGACCCGATCGTGGCCCTAGATTGGCTCGCCGAGCTTGAAGATCATTTTTCTCTCCTAGAAGTGCCAGAAGACAAGCGCGTCACCTGTGTCCAACTACTGCTTCGCCTCAATGCGCACGACTGGTGGGACGTGCATCGACGATCTCTTCAACTTGGCCATGGAGAGGAGGCGATCGCGTGGACGACTTTTCGTGCCGCATTTGAGGAGGAGTTTATACCCCCACCTGTACGACATCAACGGGAAAACGAGTTTGTTCAGCTCCTGCAGGGCAGCATGACGGTAAAGCAATATTCGGCAGAATTCAACAAACTAGCCAAATTTAATATTGCTTATCTACCGGATGCAGCGAGTCGTGCCAGACGATTCGAAGGAGGGCTACGTCCTGGCATCCACGGGCACGTAGTCGTTGTCATGCCCCAGTCCCAAAATATACGGAACTAGGCCACGTGACATTGGCCAGCTGACACGTCACTAAGGAAATACCCAATTTAATGAACCCAAAGTGATGTGCTACGCTGTCCCAAACTACTATAAGTCTAATTACAGGTAAATCTATCTCATCCACAAGAATAACAGGGAAAGTATTGAATATATAGATACTAAATCTGAAATGTCATATACAACCCAGATAAAGTCAGGTGGGAACAATCCCACTACAAAAAGTAAGCAGAAGTGAAATAAGATAAACTAGCGCAACATCCTCAAAATATGTAGCTCCAACTCCAGGTGTACTCAGGTAGACTCTGACGGCATCTCCTCTAACTCCATCTCAAGGGCATGTCCAGACTCCTGTCCAGGTCCAGGTACTGTGGGGTGGTATGTCTCAGCTAAACCTGGCAGTGAACCAGGTCCTCAGAGGGACGTAACAAGATACAGAACAATAACATGCCATGTATGTAAATACTGAATAAATAAATAAATAACACAGGGTGCTAACCATCTAAGTGAAATGCAATTTGAGACAACCTAGTACGTATGGGAATTGTGTGGCTAGACATATGCTGACGTAATTCACCAATCTGTAGTGACTGGCTAGTATATGCCACATATGCCCCCGTTCAAGGGCACTATACAATTTTTCCATCTACGATGAGTATGGTCACATGAATATATATATAACATCCGTATCACTCCGTCGAGTGCGGCACATGATAAAGAGGTGGGTGTCCCATACGTATTTTAGTCGTTCTCCCCGCCCAATGTAACTAAATGTCAAGTCGTACATTTCCTGAATTATTCTAATCCGTGATGCGGGTCACACGTACTGGTAGCTAATCAAATACGCAGCTCGCATCCCAATATGCATTGCAATCATGTTGCGTGTTCCCGTGATTGGGTCTAGAAGAATATTAGAATACTCTCATAATTGTCGGTAAGTCTGTAATATTATGTTAAATGTCAACATATCAGCTGACTGTACCCAAGGCAGTCTCAGGTAATCATGATATATGAAATACAGAAACAAGAGCATATAACATTATTGAGAATTTAAACAGTACTTGGCAAGGTATACTTGTCTACTCCCTGATAGTGTTGATAACCTGATCTCGCAGTCAGATTTGAGGTTGCTGGTGACAGAGGGTCACTGGCTGTGCTGAAGGTGGTTTCTGTTAAAACAGACAGGGTTCGTGAATATCAAGGCTGTAATATAAAGTATATATATATACTTATATACACATATATTATATAGATATATATTTAGTATGTATATATATAGATATAATATATATAGCAGTATATATAGTATATAAAGAATAGACAAATGCAGGTATTATAATAATAGTAGCAGAGTATATCCACTGTTAAATATATATAATAATATAATATTATCAGGGTGTATCCACTGATGTATATAATATAATATAATAGTCAGGGTATATCCACTGATACATAATATAATAATCAGGGTATATCCACTGATAATAATAATATAATAAATGAAAATACAGTGCAGAAATTTAAATACATATATAAATGCTGTACTTATTCAGCAATAAATATTATCAGGGTCTATAGGTGACCACTGTTATATATATACATATATTATATATATAAATAAATGGAATAAGTGCATGTAAATAAGAAGAAGAAAATGCATAGTATATGCATACATGTATATACTGTGGATATTCACAGTAAATATAATAATTATGATATAGTGCATAACATATATAGATATGTATATATTACATACATATAATATATATATATATATATATATATATATATATATATATATATATATATATATATATATATATATATATATATATATATATATATATACATAGTATAGATACATAAATATAATGATTTACATAACATATATATAGTTATATATATATATATATATATATATATATATATATATATACATATATATATACATAGTTATACATAAACATACATATCTACACATATAATATACATATGTAAATACATATATATTAGTAGTATTCATATACATATATAAATAAATGAAATAAAAACATTTTAAATAATGAAATGCATAATGAATATATACCCTGTATATATTTAATTTAAATATAATACTAACTATATATACAATATATATATATATATATATATATATATATATATATATATATATATATATATATAAATATATAATACATTAAATATATAATATATATGTATAATATACATAGAGATATATATATATATATATAGATAAATATATATTAATACTCATTTAAATATATAATAATAAAATATGTAATTAGTATAATTATACTGTATTTATACAGTATATAATTAATATAACAGTATATATTAATATATATATATATATATATATAAGTATATGTATACATATATATATACATATATACATATATAAAATAATACCTATATACGTATAAATAATAGGGGGGGTATACCTACTGTCAGGGGGCCCACTAGGCTTGTTGTCACGCCACAGTCCCAAAATACCGAGGGACTGGATGCGTGATTATGGCCAGCAGCATGCACCGATGGACAAACCCAATTTAATGGATCCATCGGGCATACTTAAGCTGTATTACATCAGTCAGAGTTTTACTATTCTCATCCACATATATAAGATAGCAATAACATCAAAAGAAATACTAAACAACAACAGTCAAAGTAAATAAAATCGGAGAACAATCCGATATTAAGTCTGTTTACACAAGTTCTCAAAGACAGGAAATAAAGAGTTTAAATTAACAGGAATGAAAGTCTATTTGCCATAATATTGAGCAGGACGAAGCAATTGTTCAGGAGAAGTCCTCAGCGATCACCTCGTCCTCAGGTTCAGGTACTGCTCCGAGTAGTGCCCCTGTTCCGTACACCTCAGGGTAGATCTCGTCTGCTATAACTGGAGAACAAAACCAGGTCCTCAGAGGGACGTAACAAGGTACAGAAGAATACGAGCCATAATACAGTGAATGAACATGCAAGTCAACCAAGATGTTAAACTCAAGAGTAGCATCAGAAATTAATAAGTCTAAGACAGTGGCATGCCGATGTTGCTATCAAACAAATCTGGATAAATAATTAAACTAGCTAAGTGATCATGCAAGTGAGAGTTATTATTCATACTCAGGCTGAGACTACTACAGGATCAGTGACAAGAAACCATAGCAGTGTTTTCTCGAAGGGCCAGTACAGGTGCCAAAGCTCTGTGTCAGAGACTAGGACACTTCCAGATAACAGTATATAATATATATTCAGCCTTGATATGGTAATACTCTCCCCACCCAATGAATCTCACGTCACAGATCTCAATGTTCATGTTACACAAGATTAAATTAATGCAATCGGTCATTTATTAAGTTCTAAGAAAATGAAGCTTAAATCATGAAATTATATCTTATGCAAACCCCCTTGAATAATCAGGAAGATTCTGTATCATGCTTTGTGTCAGGTATCCTGGGTATAAAATACTTGATAGGGCAAGTACAACATTCACAGAAATTTAAGCAAGAGAATTAAAATGAATCAATAACTGCATTTTATGGCAAGGTACACTTGCCTGGATTTCCTGTTTTAGTTGTAGCTCGAGCTTCAGCTGGATTTCCGGGCAGTACTCCGGTTGCTGAAATAGACATCACCATCAGGTCCAGAACACATCAATCAGCTAGGAACGCCTGTCCTTGAGTCCAATTTGGAGACAAGGGCAAAAACGTCATTTTTGGGTCAAGGCGGGGTCCAATTGTGGGCCGCTTTGTACCAAAAAATATGTCAAGGTCAAATGTCTCAAAATCAGTCCAACTTAGTGTCAACAGGCCAGGAACGATGATACGAACCCAACGGAACTTCCAGAATTGGATTCCGATGAGCCGTTCTCAAAATCGCCCGTCGGTTGGAGCCTGTGGGGCCCACGACACACGATTTTGTCAACGTTCTCAGAATCGAACCAAACTTGGCTCACAGGACCAGCGTATTGCCACGAGTCCAATGGCGCAAGTTTCGTCTCGATCTGACTTGTGTACACTAAGTTACAGCTAGAAACAGAAAGTACGGATACTGGACGGTGTTCGCGGATACGCACTGATCCCGGTGTGCACGCACATCCAAATCAGCTTCTGCGAAATCCCGCACATCCGTATCAACGACGCGCACGTATCTGTGAAGACCGCACGCGACCAAGTCGTCCCGTTTGGCGGAGCGTACTCGATACCGGGGTAAAACAGGGTCTAGTTTTTTCCTGTTTTTGGATCGCGGTGTGCGATCACCACAGGACGCGATGCCCCGAGCGGTTTATCCGGGCACCGAGAGGGTCATACAGGCTACGCGATACAATTTACGGAATCGAATTCCGAGCTACGAGCAAAAAGTTATGAATACCTGAAGTGGGTCTGAAAAACCCGAGTCCTTCGTGTCCAAATCGTGTCCTGTGTCTTGTTCACTAGGGTTTACTGTTCCTGTGTCCTGAGTCCACTGTTTGTGTCCGGCCTAGGGTTGCTGTGTCCGGCTGTGTCCTCGATTAGGGTTCTGTGTACGCCGGAGAGGGCTCGCCGGAGTTGGCCTGGGTCATCGACGCAGGAGGATGGCGCTGGGCGGAGCAGGCTCGGGTGGCGTCGGCTGGACTCGGGCGGCCACTGCTGGAGGGTCTGAGACTGGACGGCGGGCTCTGCGGAGAACGGCTCAGGAGGAGGGAGGCGGAGCCAGGGGAGAAAGGAGTTAGGGTTCGACCTGCGGCTGCTGGGGACGACAAGGACGGGCTCCGGCGGAGGGCAGCGGTGAGGCGAGAAGAATTGGGCTCTGGCGACTAGGGTTATATAGAGGTGGAGGAGGGAGGTGAGTGGTTGTCCGGTAAGGGGAGCTGGAGCGGAGCAGTCGTCCGGTGGAGGGAGAGGAAGAGGGAGCGGCGCGGCAGCGAACGGGCGGCGGCGGCGGGCGTTTCCGGCGCGGGGAGCTCAGGGGTCGGGGAGCGGTTTGGGGAAGAAGACATGCGGGTCGGGTTTCAACGGGTCGGGTCGATCTGCGGATCCGGCCCGACCCAATAATGAATGCGGGTCGGGTCAGCGGGTTAATGGGTCGGGTCTGGGTTGGACCCGGATCCGACCCGATAACGAATTTGGTTTAAATATAAATCCGGTTTGGTTCAATTTGGTTTGGTTTGGTTTATTAAATAAACCCGGTTTATTTTGGTTTAATTAATTAATTAGTATTTAGGGCTTTTAAAATTCATCCGGGGTCCAATAAATTCCTGGAAAATTACCATATGTCTGATTTTTTATTTTACATCATAAAATATTATTTTCATAATATTTTAATATTATTTAATAATAATTAAAAATCCTTTAATAATTAAAGAACCTGAATTTAATTAGGGAAAATTCCCGGAAAATTCCAGAAAAATGTAAAATTCCAAAAATTAAAATTTTCTTGAAAATCAGGGGGATTACAATCTACCCCCCTTAAGAGGATTGCGTCCTCGCAATCAAAGATTAACCGGTCAACAGAGATGACACGGTTGCAACCATTGGTCGAAGCACATCAAAATCAAGGAGCACCTAGGAAAAATTATTTTCCTAAGCATTAAAAGTTATGCAATTTCCCAAATGTGGGAAATCTAAAAAATTACAGTTTTAGAAAACCAGGTTATCTTTCAAAACTTATCAGGTTAACAATTCTAGGTTATTATCAAGTTCAAAATTACTAGATTAATACTAAGTTATCAATTATTAACAGGTTAAAGTTATTAAGTCAAGGTTATCAGGTCAAGTCTGGGGTCACGAACCAGCAGGCACAACTACAGAAATGCTAGAAACGGAACAACTAAAACTTACTCGCATTAGCAACTCCATGGTTCTGCGCTTCTCCCACAGTCATCGTGAAAACTTGGCCGCGTCCTTGAGGTGGTGCTCTCTGATGTTGCTGGGCTTGCTGGTAGGGTGCTGCTTGATGTGCCAAGGGTGGCCTTGGTTGATGTCCTCCTGGTGCTGGTAGAGCTTGTGGGTTCGCTCTTGGTGCTTCTCTACGCTCAGGGCAATCCTTCACTGCATGCTGTCTGGATCCGCAACCTAAGCACAGTCCGTGTTTACGTCTACACTCCTTCTCAACATGGCCTATCTTGCCGCAGTAATAACAAGTAGGAAGAGTCAGGGTTTTGGATGCAGATCCCTGTGGTGCTTGATGCAGATGAGGTTTCTTGGCAGCTTCTCCATTGTTTGCTCTGGCTGGTACTGATGTGGAAGGCCTCTTCAGACTGGTTTCTCTCCTGTGACGCGCTCCATGCGTCTAGCTGCAGCAAGGACGTCCGTGTACGAAGTTGGTGCGACAGATCCAATCAGTTTCTATAGTTCGATGTTGAGTCCGTCGAAAAACTTCTCGGCCTTCTCTACTTCTGTCGGGATCAAGGTAGGAGCGAAGCGACTCAAACGAATGAACTCGGCGTTGTACTCTTCCACCGTCATAGCTTCCTGAGTGAGGCGATTGAACTTGTCCCGAAGTTCAGATCGAGCGATAGCAGGTATGTACATCTCCTGGAAGAGTCTGGAGAACTCTTCCCAAGTAACTCGGTCTGGTCCGAGCCTGGTCTCTTCGGATAGCCACCAGTGATGAGCATTGTCCGTCAATTGCATTATGACGGCGGTCATCCAACGTTCTCTTGGTAGTTCAGCTGCTTCTAATTGATGCCGAATATTGGTGAGCCATTCATGCACTTCTGTTGGTCCCTCCTTGCCAGAGAAAGTACGGGGCTTTAGCTGGCGGAAGTCTGTGATAGAGCCCGTCGGTTACCTTCTAGCTGGTAGGTTGGCCTGCTCCAGTGCATTTACTAGACTGTTCCTCAAGTACTCAGCCTCACGACGTTGGGCTTCAGTTTGAACTTGTTGCTGAGCTTGCATCATTGCGTAGAACATCTGGAACATCTGCTGTCCGTCCATTGCTTGGCCTGGTGGAAAGGCAGGCATCTGTGGAGGAAACTGGGGTGGAGGTGGAATATCATCACGCCAAAATCTAGAAGATTGTGGATCTGCTTGTCTGCTTCGGTGAGTAGAGGGATCTCCACTCAACAGCGTCACTTCATCTTCTCCGTAGGTGGTTTCAGCACCTATTAGTGTTCTTACTGGAGTTCCGTTGGTTTCTCGTGAATCCATTACTCTGCATCAACAATAAACTATAAGAGACGCACAGGAGTCAAGGCAAGATGCAATTCAAAAATTAATTTGAATACGATACAGATATCAAGAACGTTTGCAAGCAAGTGGATGAGATCCTAAAAACTTATCCTATTCTTATTGCAGGCCTGTTCGGTCCCTAAGTTGAAACCAAACAATTTAGTCGTTGACCTGCATGGGCCACCACAAAAACTATGTCACGCCCCAGTCCCAAAATACCGAGGGTCTGGATGCGTGATTATGGCCAGCAGCATGCACCGATGGACAAACCCAATTTAATGGATCCATCGGGCATACTTAAGCTGTATTACATCAGTCAGAGTTTTACTATTCTTATCCACAGATATAAGATAGCAATAACATCAAAAGAAATACTAAACAACAACAGTCAAAGTAAATAAAATCGGAGAACAATCTGATATTAAGTCTGTTTACACAAGTTCTCAAAGACAGGAAATAAAGAGTTTAAATTAACAGGAATTAAAGTCTATTTGCCATAATACTGAGCAGGGCGAAGCAATTGTTCAGGAGAAGTCCTCAGCGATCACCTCGTCCTCAGGTTCAGGTACTGCTCCGAGTAGTGCCCCTGTTCCGTACACCTCAGGGTAGATCTCGTCTGCTTTAACTGGAGAACAAAACCAGGTCCTCAGAGGGACGTAACAAGGTACAAAAGAATACGAGCCATAATACAGTGAATGAACATGCAAGTCAACCAAGATGTTAAACTCAAGAGTAGCATCAGAAATTAATAAGTCTAAGACAGTGGCATGCCGATGTTGCTATCAAACAAATCTGGGTAAATAATTAAACTAGCTAAGTGATCATGCAAGTGAGAGTTATTATTCATACTCAGGCTGAGACTACTACAGGATCAGTGACAAGAAACCATAGCAGTGTTTTCTCGAAGGGCCAGTACAGGTGCCAAAGCTCTGTGTCAGAGACTAGGACACTTCCAGATAACAGTATATAATATATATTCAGCCTTGATATGGTAATACTCTCCCCACCCAATAAATCTCATGTCACAGATCTCAATATTCATGTTACGCAAGATTAAATTAATGCAATTGGTCATTTATTAAGTTCTAAGAAAATAAAGCTTAAATCATGAAATTATATCTTATGCAAACCCCTTTGAATAATCAGGAAGATTCTGTATCATGCTTTGTGTCAGGTGTCCTGGGTATAAAATACTTGATAAGGCAAGTACAACATTCACAGAAATTTAAGCAAGAGAATTAAAATGAATCAATAACTGCATTTTATGGCAAGGTACACTTGCCTGGATTTTCTGTTTTAGTTGTAGCTCGAGCTTCAGCTGGATTTTCTGGCAGTACTCCGTTTGCTGAAATAGACATCACCATCAGGTCCAGAACACATCAATCAGCTAGGAACGCCTGTCCTTGAGTCCAATTTGGAGACAAGGGCAAAAACGTCATTTTCGGGTCAAGGCGGGGTCCAATTGTGGGCCGCTTTGTACCGAAAAATGTGTCAAGGTCAAAGGTCTCAAAATCAGTCCAACTTAGTGTCAACAGGCCAGGAACGATGATACGAACCCAACGGAACTTCCAGAATTGGATTCCGATGAGCCGTTCTCAAAATCGCCCGTCGGTTGGAGCCTGTGGGGCCCACGACACACGATTTTGTCAACGTTCTCAGAATCGAACCAAACTTGGCTCACAGGACCAGCGTATTGCCACGAGTCCAATGGCACAAGTTTCGTCTCGATCTGACTTATGTACACTAAGTTACAGCTAGAAATAGAAAGTACGGATACTGGGCGGTGTCCGCGGATACGCACTGATCTCGGTGTGCACGCACATCCAAATCAGCTTCTGCAAAATCCCGCACATCCGTATCAACGACGCGCACGTATCTGTGAAGACCGCACGCGACCAAGTCGTCCCGTTTGGCGGGGCGTACTCGATACCGGGGTAAAACAGGGTCTAGTTTTTTCCTGTTTTTGGATCGCGGTGTGCGATCACCACAGGACGCGATGCCCCGAGCGGTTTGTCCGGGCACCGAGAGGGTCATACAGGCTACGCGATACAATTTACGGAATCGAATTCCGAGCTACGGGCAAAAAGTTATGAATACCTGAAGTGGGTCTGAAAAACCCGAGTCCTTCGTGTCCAAATCGTGTCCTGTGTCCTGTTCACTAGGGTTTACTGTTCCTGTGTCCGGAGTCCACTGTTTGTGTCCGGCCTAGGGTTGCTGTGTCTGGCTGTGTCCTCGATTAGGGTTCTGTGTACGCCGGAGAGGGCTCGCCGGAGTTGGCCTGGGTCATCGACGCAGGAGGGTGGCGCTGGGCGGAGCAGGCTCGGGTGGCGTCGGCTGGACTCGGGCGGCCACTGCTGGAGGGTCTGAGACTGGACGGCGGGCTCTGCGGAGGACGGCTCAGGCGGAGGGAGGCGGAGCCAGGGGAGGAAGGAGTTAGGGTTCGGCCGGCGGCTGCTGGGGACGACAAGGACGGGCTCCGGCGGAGGGCAGCGGCCAGGCGGGAAGAATTGGGCTCCGGCGACTAGGGTTATATAGAGGTGGAGGAGGGAGGTGAGTGGTTGTCCGGTGAGGGGAGCTGGAGCGGAGCAGTCGTCCGGGGGAGGGAGAGGAAGAGGGAGCGGCGCGGCAGCGAACGGGCGACGGCGGCGGGCGTTTCCGGCGCGGGGAGCTCAGGGGTCGGGGAGCGGTTTGGGGAAGAAGACATGCGGGTCGGGTTTCAACGGGTCGGGTCGATCTGCGGATCCGGCCCGACCCAATAATGAATGCGGGTCGGGTCAGCGGGTTAATGGGTCGGGTCTGGGTTGGACCCGGATCCGACCCGATAACGAATTTGGTTTAAATATAAACCCGGTTTGGTTCAATTTGGTTTGGTTTGGTTTATTAAATAAACCCGGTTTATTTTGGTTTAATTAATTAATTAGTATTTAGGGCTTTTAAAATTCATCCGGGGTCCAATAAATTCCCGAAAAATTACCATATGTCTGATTTTCTATTTTACATCATAAAATATTATTTTCATAATATTTTAATATTATTTAATAACAATTAAAAATCCTTTAATAATTAAAGAACCTGAATTTAATTAGGGAAAATTCCCAGAAAATTTCAGGAAAATGTAAAATTCCAAAAATTAAAATTTTCTTGAAAATCAGGGGGATTACACTTGTCGCCGACGGAAGCACGGCGGCGGAGTCGACGGCGGCTGGCCGGAGAGTCGCCTGCAGCAGCAGCTGCAGTCAACAATAGCAACAGCAGTAGCAACTTACAGCCGCAGCAGCGCCGTGTGCGGTGGCGGGGGCAGGCGGTCAGGCGGTCAGGGCGGAGGAGAACGTCGAGACGAAGAGGTCCGGGGTGGTGGCGGAGGTCGAAGGCTGTCGGAGGGGCGGTGGGGAACTGGTCGGGGTGGCTCGGGAAAGATGACAGAGTGAGGCGGTGGGGGTTTGCGGGGGAGCTGCCAGCGGCGGAGGGCGTCGTGGGGCCACGGTATGGTGGTGGGTCGGTAGAGGAGGTCAAGGCGGAGCGACTGGGGGTGGTGGCGGTGGTCCACGACGGCTAGGGTGGCGGTGGTGGGCGGTCGGAGGTGGAGGAACTGCTGTGGCAGTTAGGGAGTGGGGAGGTTGCGGGGGCTCTCCACGGCGGAGCATGGTGGTTCAGGCGGCGGGTCTTGGCCGGAGGGGAGAAGGGGTCAGGGCGGAGGGCTGGCCGGAGGTGGCGGAGGGTGGCTGTGAGGAGTGAGGAATGAGAGAGGGGGGGGGGTTTAAATAGGGTTTTGGGGTCAATGGCATTTCTGTAATTAAGTGGAAGTTTGGGGTTAATTTGGTAATTTTAATTTTTGGGATATTTTTATCCTGATATTTTAGGATATTTAGGGTGGGCCCATGCACCTATTCACTAACCAATAGGGTGATGCCACCTAACATGTATTTTTGCATAAAAACCCCTAACTTTTCATAAATTGCATAAAAACCCTAAATTTGGTATTTTGCGTAATTTCGCAATTTACTTGATTTCAAATACTGATTTCCCGAAATACTGACTTGTACAAAAATGAGGGAAACAGCTGGGGAAAATATTTTGGACAGTGTGGGAGTGAGTCTGGGCAGATGCAGGGTCTGATTTTTGCAGGTGATACGGGTCAACGTATTTATTATTTAATAAATACTGCGCACGGTGTTCACTAATTATTTAGGGGCAGTTAGGGTCATAATTTTTCTACGGTGTCAATACACTAATTGTAATATAATTAGTGTAGAATATTATCGTATTTTTGTTTGGGCAAAACAGGTGCCTACTGGTCCTCAAATCCTTAGGGTTACAGAGATGGGTAAAGAGCAAAAAATTAAATAGGAAATAAATACGTACGTCTGTAACGATATTTGTGCGACTAAAACGAAGCACCAAACAAGGTTTCTGGGAGTTGCTAAAAATACAAAAAAAATGTAGTCTAGCAAGTCTAGGGCAGGGATGTAAAATTTGTGTAGGGTTAACAGCTAGTGTGATACCCTAATTTATTGTGTAATAAACAGGTGCATACTCAATAGATTATATAATAAATAAATTTTAAAAAAAAAATTGCACTAATTCTAATTAGTCTAAACTAATCATAAATTACTGAAATCTGGTCGAGGGAGTTTACAATCTATCCTCCTTAGAATATTTCGTCCTCGAAATAAAAACAACCATATAATGATAATGAAAGATTGATTTAGGACATATAATGATTAAGAAAGATTGAGTTTGAATATTGGACATACCCTGGTCTGGAAATAGATGGGAAAACATTATCGAATATCCTCTTCCCGTTCCCAGGTTGATTTGCCTGGTGCATGATGTTTTCATGCAATATGAACTAGAGGAACATAATACAACGTATGGTAGGTAGCGAAAGTCATTCTAAAAATAAGAACAGTTTTAAACTGCAATCTAATCTAATAATAGGGTTTGGTAATTTTCCAAGAAACAATAGAAATGGCTACAGAAACAATACACTTCGTATTTATACTAAATACGAGGTTTCTTCCTTCCGAAATAAGGGAAGACGGAAAGCAGTAATCAAGAATTCAAGGGGAAGGTAATAGATTAGAAGTATGGAGATTCAAGGCGTTTAAAGAATTCAATAGGAATTGTCAAGGCAGTTGGGATGGAAATGTTATTCTGGTAATCTCTATTCACATATTCGTATTAGCACAGTTATGTAGCTGATATGATATGCGCATAGAGTAAGTACCTCTGTCTACTAATCACTATATATCTCAATCCACGTAAAGTAGTTATGCGAAGGGCGAACCAAGTGCATTATGGTTGATCAGACCGTCATACACTGATTCTGAAATGTATTAGTGTAGTACTCCAATAATACATAATTAATGAACAAGCTTGATAAAGAATAAGCTTGCAAAACTAGGCTATAATAGCAGAGCATAATTTAAGGTAGTATAACAAATATAAGTACGCTAGATTATGATGTGAGAAGTACAAAACAATTCAAATTCACAAAAAGACAAGATTCTATAATCTCTACAGTTATTATTCTAACTTCTTGTCTAGGTCGCTAGTTGATCTAAAAGAGGTATGGTTTTCTAAGTTCTACAACCTTAATATACACTATAGGTTGTCCGCATAAAACAGAGATTTAAGCACATGACTTGTATCCAGAGCGTACCTCCTTAATTGGGATACGTGGAAGACGTCATGTACTCCTCCCAATGTCTGAGGTAATGCTATCTTGTAAGCAACTTCTCTGATGCGTTCCAACACATTGAAGGATTTGCTGTACCTCGGCTTAGTTTTCCTCTTCTTCCAAGTCTGACAGTTCCTCGGTTAGGTGAGAACACATGTCCTCCTATTTTACCCTATGTGTAACCTTTATCCAATTTATATGGGTATCACCAGGTTTATAATAGGTCGTACCTTATTGATAGTTCCTGATATTTTTCTCAAGGCTAACATCTGTCTACCCTTTCTCCTTCAATTGAAATGCTCTATTCCCGATACTAGCTATAACTAATATATTTATCTATGGTGAAAACACGAGACTAGAAGTTACTGACTACCCTAATAAGTCATATACATTAAATCTAATTTGGAAACTACCTGTAGTATTCAGCTATTACTACATTCACATATTTGAGCCTAGCAATCAATATCTAACAATCTACCTATCTGTTGTAGCTTAGTCCTGATCATTCCCTAAGGGTGGAAAATAATTTAGGTCGGATACCATAAGTCATCAGGTATCTAGGGTTAACTACTATGATTTGGTATCCTAGGTATTATCTATTTCTGAATGGGTAACCTGGTGGTCTAAAGATGACGCTTCTCTTTCCGTAGTCTAGTATAGTATTTGGACTAACTTAACCAGTTCATGTCTAAGACAACGTCGAGGTTTGGTATTGGAAGTACCAAGAACTGCATCCTTATTATTCTACTATACCTGACTATTAGCATGCTTTAGTAATGTTGGTAACTGGAACAATGCCTCTTCTGGTAAACCTGGCTATTTGCATGGGTACGAAACTACTAGATGTGAAAGACAGTGTAGCTCTAGAATCAAATAATGCGGTTTGCTGGTAATAATACAACTATAAGGGTACCTGAAATGGTTTCACCTTCCGGTTCTTCTGCAACTGCAGCTAGTGCAAAGGCCTGCTCGTGCCTTTGTCTACCGGCTTGTTGTCTGGCTAGGAAATACTGCGTGTCTTGGGTGGCTAAGGGTGGTCCCCTCTGAAATCTTCCAGATGCTGGGGAATGCTGACCTCTAGTAGGGGGTTGCATTCTCTGAGCTGGTGCTACTGGTCCTTGCCCATGCTGGAGTGTTGCTTCTTTGTGTTGTGGGCAGTCTCTGGCCCTATATTGATTATCTCCACATATCAAGCATAGTCTATACTTCCTTCGATAGTTTTTGGTATAATGTCCCTTCATGCCACAATGGTGACAAGTCAAAAATTTCTTGGTTTGATATGACCTCATCTGGTGTTGTATCTGATTTCCCGGGTGACGGATTGGTCCTCCTGCTCCAGTCTGGTCTCTGGCTAGTATGGTTGGATTTGAACATCTTGCTTCTCGGCCAATGGCTTCTTGTATCCTTACTTCTGAAAGAACTTCTTCGTAGGAGATTCTCGACTGTGCCGTAGTATACCCTTGGAGTTCGGGGGTAAGGCCGTGATGGAACTTTAGGGCCTTCTCCCGCTCGGTTGGTATTAGGATGGCATCGAATTGACTTAGTCGACTGAATTCTGCATCATAGGCGTCGACGGTCATATTTCCTTGTTCCAAATGCAGAAACTGGGAGTACAAATCATCTCTGACCGTGGCTGAAAAATATTTTGCATTAAAATATACCAGAAATTGCTCCCAAGTATGGTTCTTGCCCGTGCTGCGTTCTATAGATTCCCACCAGTGATGAGCGTTGCCGAGGAGTAGGGTCCTTACTGCGGTCATCCATAGGTCAGGGTAAAGTTGTGAACCTTCTAGCAGTATTTTCGTATTGGAGATCCAGTCTGAGATCTCTTCCGGAGTTTTATTGCCCTTAAAGGTTCTCGGGCTCATCCGGCTAAAGCCTCGAACAGTGCTAGCTGGTTGGACAGGGGCTGGTACTGGGGCAGCTGTCCTCTCCAGAACCGTCATTAGGCATTGTCTCAGGACTTCAGTCTGTTGCCACTGAGCCTGTAATATGGCTTGGAACATCTGAGATTGTCCCTCAAGTTGTGGCATCAGGGCTGCGAGAACTGGAGGTGGAGGCAAAGGTATCTCCGCCTGCAGTGTTGGTGCCTGAGAAGGTTGCCCTTCTTGCTGGACTGGTGTTGCTTCCTGGGTCGGATCCTGGTGAAGGTACGAGGTTGTTGGATTGACCAGCATCCTGCTCGGAGATTGGTCTCTCGGGATTGGTGTCCTTTGGACATCTGGCGAGAGGTCTGTTGCTTGGTCAGTCCCATTAATCGCAGTTTCCTCGGGTATGTCCATATTTCTGAAGAAAATAGAAATTTTTTGAAAAGTACGAAGGAAATAATAGATGATAATCAAACAGGATACAAAAATTTATGGATGAAATTAGTGTGGATGAGACCTAGTATTCCTATCCAATTGTAGGCTTGCTGAACATGAAATTATGCTACTAGCAATTAACTGGACCTGCATGGGCCACCACTAAAACCGTGTCACGCCCCAGTCCCAAAATATACGGAACTAGGTCACGTGGCATTGGCCAGCTGACACGTCACTAAGGGAATACCCAATTTAATGAACCCAAAGTGATGTGCTACGCTGTCCTAAACTACTACAAGTCTAATTACAGGTAAATTTATCTCATCCACAAGAATAACAGAGAAAGTGTTGAATATATAGATACTAAATCTGAAATATCATATACAACCCAGATAAAGTCAGGTGGGAACAATCCCACTACAAAAAGTAAGCAGAAGTGAAATAAGATAAACTAGCGCAACATCCTCAAAATATGTAGCTCCAACTCCAGGTGTACTCAGGTAGACTCTGACGGCATCTCCTCTAACTCCATCTCAAGGGCATGTCCAGACTCCTGTCCAGGTCCAGGTACTGTGGGGTGGTATGTCTCAGCTAAACCTGGCAGGGAACCAGGTCCTCAGAGGGACGTAACAAGATACAGAACAATAACATGCCATGTATGTAAATACTGAATAAATAAATAAATAACACAGGGTGCTAACCATCTAAGTGAAATGCAATTTGAGACAACCTAGTACGTATGGGAATTGTGTGGCTAGACATATGCTGACGTAATTCACCAATCTGTAGTGACTGGCTAGTATATGCCACATATGCCCCCGTTCAAGGGCACTATACAATTTTTCCATCTACGATGAGTATGGTCACATGAATATATATATAACATCCGTATCACTCCGTCGAGTGCGGCACATGATAAAGAGGTGGGTGTCCCATACGTATTTTAGTCGTTCTCCCCGCCCAATGTAACTAAATGTCAAGTCGTACATTTCCTGAATTATTCTAATCCGTGATGCGGGTCACACGTACTGGTAGCTAATCAAATATGCAGCTCGCATCCCAATATGCATTACAATCATGTTGTGTGTTCCCGTGATAGGGTCTAGGAGAATATTAGAATACTCTCACAATTGTCGGTGAGTCTGTAATATTATGTTAAATGTCAACATATCAGCTGACTGTACCCAAGGCAGTCTCAGGTAATCATGATATATGAAATACATAAACAAGAGCATATAACATTATTGAGAATTTAAACAGTACTTGGCAAGGTATACTTGCCTACTCCCTGATAGTGTTGATAACCTGATCTCGCAGTCAGATTTGAGGTTGCTGGTGACAGAGGGTCACTGGCTGTGCTGAAGGTAGTTTCTGTTAAAACAGACAGGGTTCGTGAATATCAAGGCTGTAATATAAAGTATGTATATATACTTATATACACATATATTATATAGATATATATTTAGTATGTATATATATAGATATAATATATATAGCAATATATATAGTATATAAAGAATAGACAAATGCAGGTATTATAATAATAGTAGCAGGGTATATCCACTGTTAAATATATATAATAATATAATATTATCATGGTGTATCCACTGATGTATATAATATAATATAATAGTCAGGGTATATCCACTGATACATAATATAATAATCAGGGTATATCCACTGATAATAATAATATAATAAATGAAAAGACAGTGCAGAAATTTAAATACATATATAAATGCTGTACTTATTCAGCAATAAATATTATTAGGGTCTATAGGTGACCACTGTTATATATATACATATATTATATATATAAATAAATAGAATAAGTGCATGTAAATAAGAAGAAGAAAATGCATAGTATATGCATACATGTATATACTGTGGATATTCACAGTAAATATAATAATTATGATATAGTGCATAACATATATAGATATGTATATATTACATACATATATATATAATATATATATATATATATATATATATATACATAGTATAGATACATAGATATAATGATTTACATAACATATATATAGTTATATATATATATATATACATAGTTATACATAAACATACATATCTACACATATAATATACATATGTAAATACATATATATTAGTAGTATTCATATACATATATAAATAAATGAAATAAAAATATTTTAAATAATGAAATGCATAATGAATATATACCCTGTATATATTTAATTTAAATATAATACTAACTATATATACAATATATATATATATATATATAAATATATAATACATTAAATATATAATATATATGTATAATATACATAGAGATATATATATAGATAAATATATATTAATACTCATTTAAATTTATAATAATAAAATATGTAATTAGTATAATTATATTGTATTTATACAGTATATAATTAATATAACAGTATATATTAATATATATATATATATATATATAACATATATATATAAGTATATGTATACATATATATATACATATATACATATATAAAATAATACCTATATACGTATAAATAATAGGGGGGTATACCTACTGTCAGGGGGCCCACTGGGCTTGTCGCCGGCGGAAGCACGGCGGCGGAGTCGACGGCGGCTGGCCGGAGAGTCGCCTGCAGCAGCAGCTGCAGTCAACAATAGCAACAGCAGTAGCAACTTACAGCCGCAGCAGCGCCGTGTGCGGTGGCGGGGGCAGGCGGTCAGGCGGTCAGGGCGGAGGAGAACGTCGAGACGAAGAGGTCCGGGGTGGTGGCGGAGGTCGGAGGCTGCCGGAGGGGCGGTGGAGAACTGGTCGGGGTGGCTCGGGAAAGATGACAGAGTGAGGCGGTGGGGGTTTGTGGGGGAGCTGCAAGCGGCGGAGGGCGTCGTGGGGCCGCGGGATGGCGGTGGGTCGGTAGGGGAGGTCAAGACGGAGCGACTGGGGGTGGTGGCGGTGGTCCACGACGGCTAGGGTGGCGGTGGTGGGCGGTCGGAGGTGGAGGAACTGCTGTGGCAGTTAGGGAGTGGGGAGGTTGCGGGGGCTCTCCACGGCGGAGCAGGGTGGTTCAGGCGGCGGGTCTTGGCCGGAGGGGAGAGGGGGTCAGGACGGAGGGCTGGCCGGAGTAGGGTGGCCGGAGGTGGCGGAGGGTGGCTGTGAGGAGTGAGGAATGAGAGAGGGGGGGTGGTTTAAATAGGGTTTTGGGGTCAATGGCATTTCTGTAATTAAGTGGAAGTTTGGGGTTGTAGAAGCATAAAAAATACGCTGGCAAAAGCTACGCGGCGTATTGATACAGAGCAGCGCAAGCAAAGGCCTTCAGTGCCATCAGGCATAAGAGCTCAAGGGTGCAGCGCGTCCAAAACTGCTTCGGCGTAGACGGGACCCCCGTATCGCCTCCAGGGCGTAAAAACTCAGCCGCTCTCAAAGCAGCGTTAAAATAGCGTACGAGGAACGCTTCGTCTTCCCCGAAATGAACCTGTCAAGTCACGCAGTGAACCTGGCCTCTGACTCCTGACAAAAAAAGTGCTGCACGGCGACCCAGACGACGGCTGGAAACAGGCACAGACCCCTCGGGACGCACACCACAGTATGATGGCGGATCCCTACATTTAATGCAGAGGATTGGGTTAAGATACCACCGAACCGTCGTAACGTCCTCTCAGCATAAACCGCTCTTTTGCGCACAGAGGGATACGCTGTATTGTTTTACACAGGCAGGCATAAGCCGGTTTTCGCTCCGCAGTAGACAAACCGCCTGCCACGTCAAAAGCTGCACATCGTACGGGGCTCGAGGCACGTCTCTACGTCTAATTGCACGGAGCGGTGACAGGTTCAGTCAAGGCACGTCTCTGCAAACGGATGCACAGAAGGGCTGCAGACCTTCGAAACACGTCTTCGCATTTAATGCACAAGATGATGGCAAATCTCTGTAGAAGATTTGATTACATCTTCGAAACCGTGATTCCGGCTAAGACGTCCACGTCAGCACTCGGGCACGGTACGCAGCGGCTTCTACGCCCATTCAAGACCTGCGCCTCTTCGGCTCTCAAACGCCTCTCCGGCTTCAGCGCCTCTTCGGCTCTCAACGCCTCTCCGGCTTCAACGCCTCTCCGGCTTCAACGCCTATCCGGCTTTCAACGCCTCTTCGGCTCTCAACGCCTATCCGGCTTTCAACGCCTCTCCGGCTTCAACGCCTCTCCGGCTCCTACGCCTACCCGGCTTCAACGCCTATCCGGCTTCTACGCCTATCCGGCTTCTACGCCTATTCGGCTTCTATGCCTATCTGGCCTCTGTGCCAGGGTGACAGTCATTTGGCTTCTACGCCAACCGTTTCTACACACGGGATACCTACCTGCGTGGCTCTTACGCCGTGATCTTCGTAGCAATAGTACGCGTTGTGTTCCCTTAGTTGGACCCGCGTCATACGCTCTTTCAAAAGATCATCCATACGCAGGCATTGGTTACTTTAACCGTTGTGTAAAAGGGTGTTGTACTTCCCACTCCTCGGTTTTTACACCGACGGAGTGGTCACTGTCACCAAAACTCTATAAATAGAGACCCCTATCAATGGGGAAAAAGGGCGAAAAAAAAGAATTATCATCCAGGAGGGAATTACCGTCCAAGGAGAGAGAGAGAGAGAAAGAGAGAGGGAGAGAGAGAGAGAGAGAGAGCCCGGAGAGCAGGCAAAGAGCAGGGATCGACGACCTTGGCCTTGTGCGTCCAACCTCTTCTGCAACCTTCGAAGCTGCTACCTGTCTTCCACGGCACTTCTTCAACATCGTGTGGTCCAAGGGCTAAAGTGATCGACCGCAGATCAGACACCTATAGCAATTTATACCCAGATTAAATAAATTGTACTCCCACATCCTCGTATAGGATTACATTGTACAAGTTTGTTTGTAAACAGAAGGGCGCGGGTTTCGCATAAACCCCGTCATTGAAATACAATTTCATTCCTTTCGTTTAATACCACAAACAGGGGTTAATTTGGTAATTTTGATTTTTGGGATATTTTTATCCTGATATTTCAGGATATTTAGGGTGGGCCCATGCACCTATTCACTAACCAATAGGGTGATGCCACCTAACATGTATTTTTGCATAAAAACCCCTAACTTTTCATAAATTACATAAAAACCCTAAATTTGGTATTTTGCGTAATTTCGCAATTTACCTGATTTCAAATACTGATTTTCCGAAATACTGACTTGTACAAAAATGAGGGAAACAGCTGGGGAAAATATTTTGGACAGTGTGGGAGTGAGTCTGGGCAGATGCAGGGTCTAATTTTTACAGGTGATACGGGTCACCGTATTTATTATTTAATAAATACTGCGCACGGTGTTCACTAATTATTTAGGGGCAGTTAGGGTCATAATTTTTGTACGGTGTCAATACACTAATTGTAATATAATTAGTGTAGAATATTATCGTATTTTTGTTTGGGCAAAACAGGTGCTACTGGTCCTCAAATCCTTGGGATTACAGAGATGGGTAAAGAGCAGAAAATTAAATAGAAAATAAATACGTACGTCTGTAACGATATTTGTGCGACTAAAACGAAGCACCAAACAAGGTTTCTGGGAGTTGCTAAAAATACAAAAAAATGTAGTCTAGCAAGTCTAGGGCAGGGATGTGAAATTTGTGTAGGGTTAACAGCTAGTGTGATGCCCTAATTTATTGTGTAATAAACAGATGCACACTCAATAGATTATATAATAAATAAATTTTAAAAAAATTTGCACTAATTCTAATTAGTCTAAACTAATCATAAATTACTGAAATCTGGTCGAGGGAGTTTACAGTCGTTCCGCAGTATCAGACGATGAGGGAAGTCTTAAACCATGCCCTTTTGCTCGAACCGCAGTATCCTCACGTTGCTGCCGACGCTGTGCAAACTTCCAATCACAAACGCCAAGGCAACGATACAGAAAACAACGCTGCAAAGCGTCAAAATAACGGCGGTCGTCAGCGAGAAAACCAGGGGCAGCGTTGCACCTACTGCAACAGAAGAGGGAACACCGAGAATGTCTGTCGCAAACGGCTCGGCACTTGCCTCAGATGCGGCGATCCTAGCCACCAGATTAGCAGCTGTCCGCTCCTTCCACCGCAACCACCAAATCAGAGTGCGACAAACCAAGCCAACCGAGCTGCGCCTCAGCAAGGGCGTAATCAGGCTCAAGGCCGGGTCTATACCATGACACGGGAAGAAACTCTAGCTTCGGATACCGTCGTGTCAGGTACTTTGCTTTTCAATAATATACCTGCTCGTGTCCTATTTGATTCAGGTGCAACGCATAGTTTTATTTCCATAAATTTTGCCGTGGAGAACAATGTAAAAATGACTCTGTTGCATTTAGATCTAAGTGTTAGCACCCCATCTGGTACAAAAATACCTGTCTGTTCAGCATGCCTAGGCGGTTATATCCGTATTGGGGAGAGAAAGCTGTCACTTGATGTTTTAGTCCTAGATGTTCGAGACTACGATATCATCTTGGAAATGGATTGGCTCAGCGCGTGCTCGGCAACTATAGAGTGTGCACAGAAATGAGTCGTCTTCCACCTGCCTGGAGAAGCCGTGTTCTGTTACACAAGTAGTCCGACAACTGACGCGACTGGGTCCTGCATGGTTATTTCGGCAAAATCTGCTCGGCGAATGCTCTACACAGGCTGCGAGAGATTTCTAGCGTCGGTTCGGGACACACGGCAGGACTATGCAAACGTCGAGTCTACTTCCGTTGAGGCGGAGTTCCCCGATGTGTTTTCGAGCGAACTACCCGGCATGCCGCCAGATCGAGAGATTGAATTCACTATCGATACATTCCCAAACACGCAGCCGATTTACAAGCCTCCGTACAGAATGGCACCTGCAGAGCTGAATGAATTAAAGCGCCAACTTCAGGAATTACTTGATCGTGGGTTCATCCGTCCGAGCGTGTCTCCTTGGGGTGCGCCCGTGCTCTTCGTGAAGAAGAAGGACGGAACTCTACGCCTCTGCATTGACTACAGGGAGTTGAACAAGGTCACAATCAGAAATAAATATCCTCTGCCACGGATAGATGACTTGTTCGATCAACTACAAGGGGCAACGGTGTTCTCTAAGATTGATCTTCGCTCGGGTTACCACCAGCTGAAGATTAAGCCCGAAGACGTGCCAAAGACTGCTTTTCGAACCCGTTACGGATATTACGAGTTCTCAGTAATGCCGTTTGGACTGATGAATGCACCTGCTGCATTCATGGATCTGATGAACCGGGTATTTTGGCCTTTCATCGATAAATTCGTGGTGGTTTTTATCGATGACATCTTGGTGTACTCGAAGACTAGGGATGAGCACGCAGGACACCTGCGGATGGTGCTGCAAACCCTTCGAGACAACAAGTTGTATGCAAAATTAAGTAAATGTGACTTTTGGCTATACAGTATCTCGTTTTTGGGACACATCATCTCCTCGGAAGGCATCTCAGTTGATCCGAAGAAGATAGAAGCAATCACGCAGTGGAAACGTCCGGAGTCAGCTAGCGATATCCGAAGTTTTCTTGGTCTGGTAGGGTACTACCGTAGGTTCATACAGAATTTTGCTAGAATTGCTTCGCCCTTGACTCAACTCACACGGAAGGGTTCAAAGTTTTCTTGGACAGACGACTGTGAAGCTTCGTTTACGGAGTTAAAGCAGCGTCTTGTCTCTGCCCCAATTCTCACTCTGTCGAACGGACCAGATGACTTTAAAATATATAGTGATGCTTCGGATAAAGGACTGGAATGTGTTCTGATGCAACGAGACAAAGTGATAGCCTATGCGTCTAGACAGCTAAAGCCTCACGAGCAGAACTACCCAACGCATGATCTCGAGCTTGCCGCGGTAGTGTTTGCATTGAAGCTGTGGCATCACTATCTTTATGGTGTACCGTGTGAAATCTATACGGACCATAAGAGCTTGAAATATTTGTACACTCAGAAGGATTTGAATCTTCGACAGCAGCGATGGCTTGAACTCCTTAGCGATTTTGATATCATGATCAGATACACGCCTGGCAAGGAAACGTAGTCGCTGACGCACTGAGTCGAGTGTTCGTAGGGAGCTTGCCAGGTGATGTCAGGAGCAGATAGTTGAGGTAGAATTTCTCCTTGAATAGTCTCTTGAAGTCCTCCCAGGTGATGTCAGGAGCAGATAGTTGGGGTTCATCTCTGAACCAGGTTCGAGCAATGTCGAACATTTGCAGGCTTGCGGACTCCACTTTGAGGTCATCAGGGACCCGGGCAGTCTTCAGGAGTCTCTCGACATTCTCTATCCACTCATCGGCATAGAGAATGCCCTCAGTTCCGTAAAATTCCAGGGGTCTTAGATTCTTGAAGTCTTTGGCACTCCCTGGCCTCTTGAGTGACGTCTCCTGGGACTTAAGAGCTTCTGAGAGGCTGGTCCGCAGAAGTGCCGTCTGTTCTTTCTGGGATTCCACCAATCCCTGGAACACTCCAAGTAGCTGTGCCCCATCCAGAGTAACTGCCGGAACAGATGGAGGCGGCGGGAGTGCAAGAGTCTCGGGCACATTCTGCTCAGCTGGATCTGATGTGCCTCCTACTGTGTTCCTGGTCTGGACCATTCTGAAAGATTAAGGGATAGGAAGATCAGAATAGAATACTTGGAAACCAAAGGCGATAGGAAAAATTGAGCAGCAATGATATCAAGAATTGAAATAAGGACGCTATACTGTGAATGAGCTTTTCCTAGAATCCTCAATCTTATTCCATACCCTGTCCTAGGGTATTACCCTATTTTAGGATAGGACCTGTATGGGCCACCATAAAAACGTGTCACGACCCGCACCCGAAAATTCGGGCACGAGTGCGTGGGTACGTCCAGCCTACGCCGCAGAGTCGGCGGTAGTACGCTGTCTAGGTCAATCCATTATTTGCTAACTAGCTCATTCACAAATAACATAGGCAAGATAAAAATGAGAATAAAACTTAAGATTTCAACTGAACATAAATGTGACAACAGATTCAAATGTTTTAATACAGGATTTCAAAGTGAAATCGGGGACAAACCCGATAAATAAGATAAGAAAAGATAGCTACTACTAGCTACTCAGCAGCAGGGGTCTCCTGGGTGGGTTCTGGCTCCTCATAGGTATCATCAGTCCCCTCATAGGGACCATAATAAGTAGGGGCAAGATCCTCATCATCGCCTAAATCAACAGATCCAGTCAGGAAAGGAGCAAAGTACACAGTGCACAACAATGTTAAACTAAATATTTATGACAATTAAATATTGAATTTCAAGTTAAGAACTGCATAACAGAACATCACTATCTCAGAGTTAAAGCTGTAAGCAAAAAAATATGAGAAATGCAGAAATAAATGAAACAGGAATTGAAACTACAACAGTCAGCAAGATATATAACAAGACCAGAAACTATCTGTGTGAACTTGTGTTTGTTTTTAGAATACATAGTTGGCATGTAGGGGTTTATAAGGCTAATCCGGCCGTCATGAACGGCTATTAAATAGGGGAAATCGAGATCCGGCTGAGGTACAGTCGTGTACCAACAGCTATTAAACATGACAAGGGGAAGGGTAAACTACATGCCTTCTAGGTATTCTCCCACCCGACATGAAAAAAACAAGACAGGAACTCCATTATTCAAGACATGAAATCCAGTATTTCTAACACTACGTGTAATCATAAAGGGTACATGTAAGGCAGGGAATTAATTATCACAATATATAAAGATTAACTTGAAGTGCAGGTACTTGCCTGTTGTTTGGATCTGATTAATTTGGTTCTTGGGGAAAAAGTCCAGAGATGAGTCCAAAAGCTGAAATAGACATTACCATCACGCTCAGAAGATATCAATTAGCTAGAAACGCCTATCCTTGGGTCCAATTTGGAGACAAGGACAAAAACGACAGTTTCGGGTCAAAACGGGGTCCGCCGGTGGGCCCACTTTGCACCGAAAAATGTGTCCGGGTCAAAGGTCTCCAAATTCACCAAACTTAGTGTCAACAGGTCAGGAACGCTGATACGAACCCAACGGAACTTCCAGATTTGGATTTCGATGAGCCGAACACAAAATTGCCCGTCGAGCGGGGCCTGTGGGGCCCACGACACGTGATTTCGTCAATGTTCTCAGAATCGAACCAAACTTGACCCACAGGACCAGCGTATCGCTACGAGTCTGATGGCGCAAGTTTCGTCTCGATCCGACGTGTGTGCACAAAGTTAGGGTGAATTGCAGAAAAGGCGGATACGGGGCGATGTCCGCGGATACGCGTTGATTTCGGTGTGCACGCACACCCGAATCAGCTTCCACAAAAACTCACACGTCCGTATCGACGATGCGTACGTATCTGTGAAGACCGCACACGACCAAGTCGTCCCGTTTGGCGGGGCGTACTCAGTTCCGGGGTGAAACAGGGTCTGGTTTTTCCTGTTTTTGGATCGCGGTGTGCGATCACCACAGGATGCGATGCCCCGAACAGTTGGTCCGGACACCGAGAGGGTCATACAGGCTTCACAATGCAATTTACAGAAATGAAAACGGAGCTACGAGGCGAAAGTTACACGCACCTGAAGGGGACCCAAAAATCAGGGTCGAGTCATGTCCGACACGTGTCCGACTCGTGTCGGACACAGGGAACCTAGGGTTAGGGTTTCTGGATCCCGGCGAGGGGAGCTCGGCCGGAGGAGGGCGGAGCGACGCTGCTGGGGCCGAGGGCGGTTCGCCGGGGCTGGCCGGAGCCGGTGGTCGGCGGCGCACGGGGAGGAGGGGCGGCCGGAGGCGGCTGCTCGCGTGCCCGGGAAGAGAGGAGGGGCAGTGGAGGAGGAGGACGAAGCCGACGGGGTTCTGCGAGGGCGGCGAGGCGCTGGAGAAGGGCGGCGGCGGCTGAGGGAGGAGGATGGGGGTTCCGGCGCGGGGAAGGAGGCCGGAGCCGGTCGCCGGAGTTAGGTTTAGGGTTAGGGTGAAGGAGGAGGATGGGGAAGGGGGTTAAATAGGAGGAGGAGAGGGGGTGCTCGGTGCTGCGTGGCCGCGGAGGATGCGGGGAGCGGGCCGGAACGGCCGGCGCTGCGCGCGGAGGCCGGTGCGGCGAGAATTCCGGCCGCCTGGGTCGTGGGGAGGGGTGAGGGAGAATGGGTCAGCGGGTCGGGCTGGCGGCGGGTCGGGTTCGGTTGAACCCGACCCGACCCGATAAGGGCGGGCTGGGCCGGAGACTAACGGGCCGGTCCATTGGGCCGGGCCGGCCCAAGGAGAAAAGAAAATAAAAAAATAAAATAAATAATAAATAAATAAATAAATAGATAATTAATTAATTAATTTAATTAAAATAGTTTTTAGGCATTTAAAAATAGGTCGGAGCCCAGAAAAATCCAGAAAAATTACCCTAAGTCCAATTTTCCATTTTACACCCAAAAATGTTATTTTCATGATATTTTAATATTATTTATTGTCAATTAAAAATCATTTATTAATTGAAAATCTTGATTTTAATTACAGAAAATTCCCAGAAAATTCCAGAAGAATTGGGAAAAATCCAAGATTTAATAATTTGAAAATTCGGGGGTTTACATAAGTTAAAATATATATTTCTTCTTAAAACTGTGCTATGTATAGAACTCATTTTCAATGCAATAACTCAACAGGAAGACTATGCAAAAGTAGATCTTGCCCTGTTATTGCCATGTGCCTGATTTGCCTCAAAAAGCTAACTTAGTGTACTGCGTTGATCACGGACAACTTGTGCACAAGGTCTTAGTTCCTGCGGACGGTCGCTGGGGCACTGGCACCGATCCGATCCGGACGGAACTCACGATAGTCGCCTGCTTCGGATGGAGTGGCTTGTGGCGTCTCCTGTTCTCTGCGCCGTACGTCATTCCGTCCCGAGACTAGCCCGTCCATTATGGCAATGTGCCAGTGATCCCCTCGTATATTTAAACCTGTTGCAACTAACTTTTGTCTTCTTGGTAGGGAAGGCATGGTAAATAATGTGCAGGTGGTTCAGACGGGCAGGTAAATGTCACCAAGCGGTGGCAGGTTATTTCAGTGATTTCTATATCTATTTCTTGCTGTAAAATGAACTAAGGCAAGATAGAAACCCACAAAATATACATTCTTCATTAAAACAACGTGTTGATTGGTATAGTTGGGTTAGCTTGCCTTCCCCAGTACGTTTCGATGTACTGACCCTCGTTGAAACAGGTTCCCCGCCTTAAGGAGAGCCGAGCGAGGAGCAGGAGACAAACCCCCAATCCAGTCCAAGCTGTAGGCACGCCTCGACCGTGCCAACCTTTTGAAGAACCATTTTGAAGAAGCATTTTGAAGAAGCTAGCCACCAAGTAAACATGCAACTTCGTGGCAAAGCAGTCGTTCCGACACAAGGTCTTATATTTTGAGTTTAGTAAGGATGTAATGTACAAGACTGCTATCTCATTTTGTGTCAACACTTTTGTAAGCCCATAGAGGCAATCCTTATGACTCAGTTCAAGGAGTTTGTAATAGATGTTCATATTATCAATAAAAGAGAACTTTTCCATGTTTCAATGTATGTTTCAATTATCTGCGTACTCTGAATATGTGCTCGCTATGCAAAACAAAATACTTAGCCTTGTGCGGAGCGCAACCTAGGCCCGCACGGCGGTCACGTCCGGGGGATGACTATCGATTCCACGAAATCGGGGCATGACAGTGCTGCTGCGAAGCTGACCCGATTCGTATCTCCCGCGGGTCGAGCCCTTGCAGGTCGAGCCCTTGCGGGTCGAGCCCTTGCGGGTCCTTGCGGGAGTACGATTCGGGCGGCGTACGGCAGCCTCGGGTGCGGCTGTGTCGGCACGTGAGTGATTTTAGACCCGCAAGCCTCGGCAGGCTCCCTGCTTCCGTGCAGCCAACTGCCGATGCTACGGTCCCGTCAGTAGGCTCCCGGCCTGGCCGGCGACACCCTCGGTTGCCTGTGCATCAAACCCGGTCGCATCTGGGAAATGCCACGTTGCGGATGTTCCGAGCCGTCCCTTCCGCCTCGTGCGGTAACGGGAGGCCACCCGAACTCGTGCCACTCGATGCCCCCGAGTCACAGCCCTACGTCGGCTTGTTTGGACCTGCTGGGCACTCGGTGCGCGCGTGTGTAGGGCCTGCGGATGCGGTGGACGCGGAGGGGCGCGGGGGACGAAAAAGGTCCCCCGGCCCCGGACCCGAACGGTTGCAAATGTGCCGCTCTCGATGACACGACCGCCGTCGTCCCTCGCCCCGTGCATGCCCGTAGTGCGAGCTATATACTATGATTTACCAAAGTGGTTTAAAGCCCATACGCCTAATGATTGTCCTCTCATGATACTAGGTGTCAAGTGTGTGTCAACATATCCAATATATAATAATGACTGAAAGAACTACACATGCAAGAAATATACAGAAATACAATGAATATACAAAAATAAATAAGCATGCAAAATACTGTAAGCAATTTGGCAAGATATCTTGTCTGGTAAGAAAGTTGCAAGGTGTACTGTCCAGAAGTCAAGCACACTGGATCAGAAGCTACGACCTCAGAACAAATGTCTCCGGATGCTGAAATAGATATCACCAACGTTCCCAGAATAAGCAAAATAACTAGAAAGTACTTCTCTTTCGTCCAATTTTGTCACGCCCCAGTCCCAAAATGCCGAGGGACTGGAGGAGCGTGGCAATGGCCAGCAGCACGCACCGATGGACAACCCAATTTAATGGATCCATCAGGGCATGCTTAAACTGTAGTCTAACAAGAATTAGGGCAGTTATTACAAGTCAAGGGTTATTCTAATCTCATCCACCACAGATAATCATAGATTAAAAGACAGAGTAATGCAAGTAGAAATAACTGTCAAATCTCAATAAATTCCTCGGGAAATAATCTGAGAATATGTCTGGTACAACAATGCAAATAGACAGGAAATAAACAACTGAAAATAGAAATAACTGACTACATACGGCCAATGCTCAGGAGCAGTCCTCTGGTACGATCTCGGCCTCAGATCCTGGTACAGCTCCTGGAAGTGCTCCTGTACGGGGTGTCTCTGGATGGAACTCCTCGGCTATACCTGGGGACATCATCCATTCCAGGTCCTCAGGGGACATAGCAAGGTACAGATAATACAAGCCAAATATAAGCAGTGCAGAAACAAATAAGCAATAGGGTAACTATGTAACCAGCTAAGTGATATGCAACATGAGAGCAGCACGAGAACTCAGGCTGATACTACTACAAGCTCTGTGTCTGGGAGCCGGTAGCAGTGATATCATGTAGTTGTCTAGCTCTTAGTGAGACTAAGACGCCGGCATAATATAAAATCAACCTGTAGCCTGTGTGACTCTCCCCACCCAATGTAATCACGCATATCATGACCATAACGTCTCATGTCCATGTCAGCGGGATTATAACTAATGCAACAAGTCATAATGTCTATAAAGTATCTCTGTCAAGTCCTGTATCCTATACAGAATCACCCTGAATATCTCAGGAAGACTCTGTCTCATGAATAGTGTCAAGTGTCCTGGGTTTCTGGAGTACTTGATAAGACAAGTACAAGCATTATCGGGTCTCGATATCCATGTCTATGTGACGTTACACAACCCCGCGTACGGAGTTGGCACCCGACTATGATCGGACGCTAAGTAAAGCCACTCGGTCCTGGGTTTAACAGTTTAACAAGTTTATTTGCATTTAACCAAGATTTCAGGCAAGTTTTATAACAAGAATTTATGCAATTTGGCAAGCTTTAATTGTCCACTGATGTATAAACAAGTCAAGGAAAATATGTAGCAAGCTGCAGAGTTTGGCAAGGTACACTTGCCTGTGGTTCCGGCTATGTTTGCGGTTCTGACTTCGGCGGGAATTGCAGGCGGTACTCCGGTTGCTGTAATAAACATCACCATCAGATCCAGAAAATATCAATCAGCTAGAAACGCCTGTCCTTGAGTCCAATTTGGAGACAAGGGCAAAAACGGTAGTTTCGGGCCAAAACGGGATCCGCCGGTGGGCCCGCTTTGCACCGAAAAACGCGTCAGGGTCAAAGGTCTCCAAATTCACCAAACTTAGTGTCAACAGGTCAGGAACGCTGGTACGAACCCAACGGAACTTTCAGAATTGAATTCCGGTGTGCCGATCACAAAATCGCCCGTCGAGCGGGGCCTGTGGGGCCCACGACACGCGATTTCGTCAACGTTCTCAGAATCGTACCAAACTTGACCCACAGGACCAGCGTATCGCTACGAGTCCGATGGCACAAGTTTTGTTTCGATCCGACGTGTGTACACAAAGTTAGGGTGAATTGCAGAAAAGGCGGATACGGGGCGATGTCCGCGGATACGCGTTGATTCCGGGGTGCACGCACACCCGAATCAGCTTCCGCGAAAACCCACACGTCCGTATCGACGAGGCGCACGTATCTGTGAAGACCGCGCGCGACCAAGTCGTCCCGTTTGGCGGGGCGTACTCAGTTCCGGGGTGAAACAGGGTCTGGTTTTTCCTGTTTTTGGATCGCGGTGTACGATCGCCACAGGCCGCGATGCCCCGAACAGTTTGTCCGGGCACCGAGAGGGTCATACAGGCTTCGCAACGCAATTTGCGAAAACGAAAACGGAGCTACGAATCAAAAGATACACGCACCTGAAGGGGACCCGAAAAACCGAGGTCGAACCGTGTCCGACACGTGTCCGACTCGTGTCGGACACAGGGGCTGATTTCTAGGGTTAGGGTTTTCCCTTGCCGGACTCTGGTGGCCTTGCGGCGGCTCAGGGCGGCGGAGGCCGGCCGGGGGCAGCGCGGCGCGGCGGCTAGGCGGAGGCGAGGCGGCTCGGGGACTCGCCGGCGGCCGGAGACGCGCTGCGCGGCGCTCGAGCTGCTGTCGAGCCGGCCGAGGCTGCGGGAGGCTGCTGACGATGCTGTGGTTGACGAGCCGCCGGACGGGAGGAAGGAGGAGGACGGGGGAGAAGCAGGGCGGCGGCGTCGAGGCGGCGCTGGGCGCTGCGGGCGGTGGCGGTGGTCGTGCAGCTCAGGGCGGCGGCCGATCGTGGTGGTGGCGAGTGGACCGGAGAGGGAGAGGGCTTTATAGGCTGCGGGCGGGGTCGTGGCTCCGGGTGAGGCGGCGACCGAGGCGGGGACGGCCGAGGGGTGCGGGGCGCGTGGCGACGTGCGGAGCGGGCTGGCGGAGCGGCGCCGGACGTGGCGCCGGACGCGGCGGGCACGGGGGACTGGGTCGGGTCGTGGGGAGAAAGAGGTCGGGTCGGGTCTGGCTAGCGGGCGGGTCTGACCGACCCGACCCGACCCGCTAGCGGCGCGGGCTGGGCCGGCCCATTGGGCCTAACGGGCTGGGCCGGTCCATGGGTATTTAATAATAATAAATAATAATAATAAATAATAATAATAAAAATAAATAATTATACAAATAGTTTTTAGGTATTTAAAATAAGTCCGGGGTCCGATAAATTCCAGAAAAATTGCCCTAAGTCCAGTTTTCCATTTTACACCCAAAAATATTATTTTCATAATATTTTAATATTGTTTAATATCATTTAAAAATCATTGAATAATTAAAACCCTTATTTTAAATTGCAGAAAAATCCCAGAAAATTCCAGAAAATTGTGAAAAATCCAGTTTTAAAAATTTTGAAAAATCAGGGGTTTTACAATCTACCCCCCTTAAGAGGATTGCGTCCTCGCAATCAAAGAATAACCGGTCAACAGAGATGACGCGGTCGCGAGCATCGTTTGAAAACACATCACAAGAGACTTCAGGGAAGTACCGTTTCCCTTAAAATTGAAAGTTTACACTTTCCAGGAAGATCTAGTTAGAACTATAACTTTTATGAAAATCAGGTTTAACAAGTTGCAGATTACTAGGTTGGGGCTGTGGTCACGAACCAACGAGCTAAAACAAGACTAGAAACGGAAAAGCTACGAATCACTTACGCGCATTGGCTACTCCACGAGTCTGCGCGTACTCCACGGTCATCGTCAGGGCTTGCTCGCGTCCTTGCAGTCGTTTCTTCTGCTGTTGAGCCTGCTGGAAGAGTATTTCCTGGGGTATCAAGGGTGGCCTTGGCTGATACTCCGCAGGAGCTGGTGGTAGGACTTCTTGAACTTCCGCTTGCGGTGCTTCCAAGGCTGGAGAGGCTGTCCTCGGTATTGGTAACGCTTGCTGGTTACACTTTGGTGCTCTGTCCCGATGCTCAGGGCATTCCTTCAATAAATGCTGATTAGATCCGCAAATTATGCATAATCTCTTCTTTCGCCTGCACTCGTCTTCAGTATGGCCTCGCTTGCGACAATATGGACAAACATGTATTGTCCGTGGAAATGCTTCTGGAGGCTGGTGGACGTGAGGTCTTTTTGCAACTTCTCCTTGTTGCGCTGAAGTGGAAGTCCGTTTCAGACTAGTCTCTCTCCTGATGACGCGCTCAATGCGTCTCGCTGCAGCAAGGACGTCTGAGTACGAAGTAGGTGCAACGGATCCAATTAGTTTCTGTAGCTCAATGTTTAGTCCGTCGAAGAATTTCTCAGCCTTCTCTTCTTCTGTCGGGATCAATGTTGGGGCGAAGCGACTTAGACGAATGAACTCAGCGTTGTACTCTTCCACCGTCTTAGTATCCTGAGTGAGGTGATTAAACTTGTCCCGAAGTTCTGATCGAGCGACAGCTGGAATGTACATCTCTTGAAAGAGTCTAGAGAACTCTTCCCAAGTGACTCGGTCTGGTCCGAGCCGTGCTTCCTCAGATAGCCACCAGTGATGTGCATTGTCCGTCAACTGCATTCTTACGGCAGTCATCCAACGTTCCTTTGGGAGTTCAGCTGCTTCTAGTTGATGTTGAGTGTTGGTGAGCCACTCATGAACTTCAGTGGGCTCTTCCTTGCCTGAGAAGGTACGGGGCTTCAGCTGGCGAAAGTCGGTGATAGAGCCCATCGTTGGCCGTCGTGCCTGCTCTAGTACGGTTACTAAGCTGCGACTCCAAGCCTCTTGTTAAGCTTGCACTATTGCATAGACCATTGAAAACATCTGCTGTCCGTCCATGGCCTGCCCTGGTAGGATTACGGGCATTGATGGAGTAACTGGCGTCGTTGGTGGAATGTCATCTTGTTGGATTCTCGGGGCATGTTGTTGAGCTGACTGTCCCTTATCCACTGGTGTTACTTCTTCTTCGTTGGTTATCTCAGCATCTCGTGGTGACGTTATGGGAGTCTCGTCGTTCGCTCGTGAATCCATAACCCTACAACCAAAATAAACAATAAGAGGCGCACAGGAATCAAGGCAGGATGCAAGTCAAGGAATTAATTCGAAGTCGATATGGATATCAAGAACGTTTCAAGCAAGTGGATGAGATCCTAAAAACTTATCCTATTTTATTTGCAGGCCTGTTCGGTCCCTGAGTTGAAACCGAACAATTTAGTCGTAGACCTGCATGGGCCACCACAAAAACCATGTCACGCCCCAGTCCCAAAATGCCGAGGGACTGGAGGAGCGTGGCAATGGCCAGCAGCACGCACCGATGGACAACCCAATTTAATGGATCCATCAGGGCATGCTTAAGCTGTAGTCTAACAAGAATTAGGGCAGTTATTACAAGTCAAGGGTTATTCTAATCTCATCCACCACAGATAATCATAGATTAAAAGACAGAGTAATGCAAGTAGAAATAACTGTCAAATCTCAATAAATTTCTCGGGAAATAATCCGAGAATATGTCTGGTACAACAATGCAAATAGACAGGAAATAAACAACTGAAAATAGAAATAACTGACTACATACGGCCAATGCTCAGGAGCAGTCCTCTGGTACGATCTCGGCCTCAGATCCTGGTACAGCTCCTGGAAGTGCTCCTGTACGGGGTGTCTCTGGATGGAACTCCTCGGCTATACCTGGGGACATCATCCATTCCAGGTCCTCAGGGGACATAGCAAGGTACAGATAATACAAGCCAAATATAAGCAGTGCAGAAACAAATAAGCAATAGGGTAACTATGTAACCAGCTAAGTGATATGCAACATGAGAGCAGCACGAGAACTCAGGCTGAAACTACTACAAGCTCTGTGTCTGGGAGCCGGTAGCAGTGATATCATGTAGTTGTCTAGCTCTTAGTGAGACTAAGACGCCGGCATAATATAAAATCAACCTGTAGCCTGTGTGACTCTCCCCACCCAATGTAATCACGCATATCATGACCATAATGTCTCATGTCCATGTCAGCGGGATTATAACTAATGCAACAAGTCATAATGTCTATAAAGTATCTCTGTCAAGTCCTGTATCCTATACAGAATCACCCTGAATATCTCAGGAAGACTCTGTCTCATGAATAGTGTCAAGTGTCCTGGGTTTCTGGAGTACTTGATAAGACAAGTACAAGCATTATCGGGTCTCGATATCCATGTCTATGTGACGTTACACAACCCCGCGTACGGAGTTGGCACCCGACTATGATCGGACGCTAAGTAAAGCCACTCGGTCCTGGGTTTAACAGTTTAACAAGTTTATTTGCATTTAACCAAGATTTCAGGCAAGTTCTATAACAAGAATTTATGCAATTTGGCAAGCTTTAATTGTCCACTGATGTATAAACAAGTCAAGGAAAATATGTAGCAAGCTGCAGAGTTTGGCAAGGTACACTTGCCTGTGGTTCCGGCTATGTTTGCGGTTCTGACTTCGGCGGGAATTGCAGGCGGTACTCCGGTTGCTGTAATAAACATCACCATCAGATCCAGAAAATATCAATCAGCTAGAAACGCCTGTCCTTGAGTCCAATTTGGAGACAAGGGCAAAAACGGTAGTTTCGGGCCAAAACGGGATCCGCCGGTGGGCCCGCTTTGCACCGAAAAACGCGTTAGGGTCAAAGGTCTCCAAATTCACCAAACTTAGTGTCAACAGGTCAGGAACGCTGGTACGAACCCAACGGAACTTTCAGAATTGAATTCCGGTGTGCCGATCACAAAATCGCCCGTCGAGCGGGGCCTGTGGGGCCCACGACACGCGATTTCGTCAACGTTCTCAGAATCGTACCAAACTTGACCCACAGGACCAGCGTATCGCTACGAGTCCGATGGCGCAAGTTTCGTTTCGATCCGACGTGTGTACACAAAGTTAGGGTGAATTACAGAAAAGGCGGATACGGGACGATGTCCGCGGATACGCGTTGATTCCGGGGTGCACGCACACCCGAATCAGCTTCCGCGAAAACCCACACGTCCGTATCGACGAGGCGCACGTATCTGTGAAGACCGTGCGCGACCAAGTCGTCCCGTTTGGCGGGGCGTACTCAGTTCCGGGGTGAAACAGGGTCTGGTTTTTCCTGTTTTTGGATCGCGGTGTACGATCGCCACAGGCCGCGATGCCCCGAACAGTTTGTCCGGGCACCGAGAGGGTCATACAGGCTTCGCAACGCAATTTGCGGAAACGAAAACGGAGCTACGAATCAAAAGATACACGCACCTGAAGGGGACCCGAAAAACCGAGGTCGAACCGTGTCCGACACGTGTCCGACTCGTGTCGGACACAGGGGCTGATTTCTAGGGTTAGGGTTTTCCCTTGCCGGACTCTGGTGGCCTTGCGGCGGCTCAGGGCGGGGGAGGCCGGCCGGGGGCAGCGCGGCGCGGCGGCTAGGCGGAGGCGAGGCGGCTCGGGGACTCGCCGGCGGCCGGAGACGCGCTGCGCGGCGCTCGAGCTGCTGTCGAGCCGGCCGAGGCTGCGGGAGGCTGCTGACGATGCTGTGGTCGACGAGCCGCCGGACGGGAGGAAGGAGGAGGACGGGGGAGAAGCAGGGCGGCGGCGTCGAGGCGGCGCTGGGCGCTGCGGGCGGTGGCGGTGGTCGTGCAGCTCAGGGCGGCGGCCGATCGTGGTGGTGGCGAGTGGACCGGAGAGGGAGAGGGCTTTATAGGCTGCGGGCGGGGTCGTGGCTCCGGGTGAGGCGGCGACCGAGGCGGGGACGGCCGAGGGGTGCGGGGCGCGTGGCGACGTGCGGAGCGGGCTGGCGGAGCGGCGCCGGACGTGGCGCCGGACGCGGCGGGCACGGGGGACTGGGTCGGGTCGTGGGGAGAAAGAGGTCGGGTCGGGTCGGGTCTGGCTAGCGGGCGGGTCTGACCGACCCGACCCGACCCGCTAGCGGCGCGGGCTGGGCCGGCCCATTGGGCCTAACGGGCTGGGCCGGTCCATGGGTATTTAATAATAATAAATAATAATAATAAATAATAATAATAAAAATAAATAATTATACAAATAGTTTTTAGGTATTTAAAATAGGTCCGGGGTCCGATAAATTCCAGAAAAATTGCCCTAAGTCCAGTTTTCCATTTTACACCCAAAAATATTATTTTCATAATATTTTAATATTGTTTAATATTATTTAAAAATCATTGAATAATTAAAACCCTTATTTTAAATTGCAGAAAAATCCCAGAAAATTCCAAAAAATTGTGAAAAATCCAGTTTTAAAAATTTTGAAAAATCAGGGGTTTTACAAATTTGGACACAGGGGCAAAAAGGTAATTTTGGGTAAAAGTGGGGTCCACGTGTAGCCCACTTTGCACCAAAAAATGTGCCAAGGGTAACAGTCTCTAAATGGAACAAATTATAGGTCAAATAAACTCTAAATGTCAATACGAACCCAACGGTATGTCCAAATGTGAATTCCGATGGGCCGAACACAATTTCGTCCAAAAAGTCAACCGTGGGGCCCGCCAATTGGCGACTTGGTCAACTGTTTCAGAATTGCGTAAAAATTGGGTCACAGGACCAGCACGTTACCACGAGTCCAGTGGCACAAGTTTCTTCGCAATCTGACGAGCGTGCACAAAATACGTCCGACTTTCGCAAAAGTTACGATACGGAGTTTGTCCGCGGATACGGGCTGATTCCGGCGCGCACACGCGTCCGAATCAGTTTCTGTGAACTCTCATCTGTCCGGGTACACTGCGCGCACCGTTTGGTACACTTGGTACACGACGGGGCGGTCCGTTTGGTGGGGCGCTCCGTTTCACAACTTTTGAAAGTCTGGAAAAAATATGTTCGCGGGATTTTCCAACGAATTAAATTCTACCTACAAGAGTTAATAATCTAGGATTATTTAACAGAAATTAAACTAGATCAAGTGGTCTACGTATACCAAAAAGAATCATCGAATTCGGATCTCTGTGGTGGGAGATACGAATTCGGGAACAAGGGTGATAACCACAGTTTTCTGCGATCCCAGAAATTGGTCTATTTTCGCCAACTTTGGCGCTATTTTTGCCTATGGTTTCGCGTTGTTCGAGGTCTACTATCACACAGATATGGAAGAGGGTTAAGGGGTGATCATACCAGTGAAGACGGGGTAGCGTTTGGTTGAGCGAGACGACGGAAAACAACTCTGGAACACAGGTACCTAGCTGCGAAAATCTGCAGTGTGCGGGGTGCGCGGGGTCGCGGTCGTCGGGATTGGTTTGGACGGCCTGGCGGGGTTCTCCGGCTGCGGTGGCGGTGCTCCTTAGGTCTAGATGGGAAGAGGAAGAGTTTAGGGTGATCTAGGTTTAGAATTTTGTTTGAAAACTGAATATATATAGAATATATATAAGAGAGAGAAAGGGGGGGTCCGTTCGCGGCTCTGTGGGATTTTGCTATTATCAAAAAGGGGACGGGTGCTAATTAAAGGAGTTGTTGTGCTTCTTTGCAATAGGGGGTATTAGCGGTCGTGGGATTTGCAAAAAGGGGCAACGGGTAGGTAGGAATGGGTAGGTAGGTTCGTAATGGTTTGGTTTGGTTTGGTTTGGTTTGTTTTTTTTTCCTTTTCTTTTCTTTTCTTTTCTTTTATGTATATATATATATATATATATATATATATATATATATATATATATACACACACACACACACACGTATATACTCATAGAAAAATCTAGGATTATATTAATGCACACCATTAAGCTAGCAACTGCTCAAGGGGTCTCCTACATGAAATAAATTCGAAAAAATTCCTAATGGTCCCATAAATCCCCTAAGTGCACGAACACCTAAAATAAAAATTAATAAAAATTTATTTCTCCTAATTAGCCACTAATTACTATAATTAAATTATTAATTAATAATTAAAAAGGGTATATACGGTTTCTAGGAATAGGGGTTTTACAGGTGGAGACGGCGGCTCGGGGAGGAGAGGGGGTGAGGCGCGGGGTGGAGGGGGGGCTCGGGCCGAGGGGGGATGACGCAGGGAAGCTGCGCGCAGGGGGCGACACGGGGGCGGCCGCGGGGGCGGTCGCGGGGGGGGGGGAGCTGCGCATTGGGGAGGGCGGAGAAGCTGTGCACGGGGGAGCTACGAGTGGGGACTGCAAAGGGGGAGCGATGCGTGCACGGGTAGCTGACGCGGGGGAGTTGAGCGCGCGTGGGGGCGGCCGCGGGGGCGCTATGTGAGGCGACTGCGAGGGAGCTACGGGGAGCGCAGTGGAGGAAGGGGGCTGAGGGTGGGGTTGGTGGTGATGGTGAAAGTGGTGGTGGGCGGGGGGGGGAGCACGAAGAGGGGGAGGGGAAGTGCTCGGGGAGGACTGCATTTTGAGTTATCTTTTGTAATGCAATTCAAATAGCCGAGAAGGCGCATCAATGTAAACTCTATGTAAATTACTCTGAATTATCAATAAAAAAGCATGTTTCTTCCTGCACTTGTGTTCAAATCTCTGTGAATGTATTTTCTAAATTGTGTTTCAAAATGGGTTCCTATAACTGCAAGTTCTTGCCTTGTGCGAGCGCAACTCCAGACTCGCACGGCATCACGCCCCAGCGAGGACGAATCGGTTCCGTAAAGAATCCGGCGAGGACGAATGACCCTTTCGGGATCGGGGCGTGACAATAGCCACCAACTGCTACCATAGGAAGAAGAAAGCTGTCCAGACCTCCTACAAAGGAAAGGGCTCAGTTAGACCAGAAGCGAACATGATTCACAAAGGTTCTTCGAGTTCCTTCAGGTCTGTAAGCTTTCAACCCTTTATTAACCTCTTACCATTCTGATGATTGGTGGTTGGATTCTGTAAACTCCCTCGACCAGATTTCACTATTTTAAACTCATTTTTAGCAAATTAGAATTATTGCAACTTTTTTTTATAAATTTATTTATTATATATTCTATTGATTGTGCACCTGTTCATTACACAATTAATTAGGGCATCACACTAGCTGTTAACCCTAAACAAAATCCACAACCCTGCCCTAGACTTGTTAGACTACTTTTCCTGTATTTTGTGCAACTCCCAGAAACCTTGTTTGGTACATCGTTTTAGTCGCACAAATATCGTTACAGACGTATGTATTTATTTCCTATTAAAAATTTTGCTCTTTACCCATCTCTGTACCCCTAGAGATTTGAGGACCTGTAGGCACCTGTTTTGCCCAAACAAAAATACGATAATATTCTAGTCTAATTGTATTACAATTATCATATTGACACCGTAGAGAAATTATGATCCTAACTGTCTCTAAATAATTAGTGAACACCGTGCGCAGTATTTATTAAATAATAAATACGGTGACCCGTATCACCTAAGAAATCAGACCCTGCCTCTGCCCAGGTTCATCCCCACACTGTCCAAAACATTTTTCCCAGCTATTTTCCCCATTTTTGTACAATTTAGTATTTCGGGAAATCAGTATTTAAAATCAGGTAAATTGCGAAATTACGCAAAATACCAAATTTAGGCTTTTATGCAATTTATGAAAAGTTAGGGGTTTTTATGCAAAAATACATGCAAGGTGGCATAATCCTATTGGTTAGTGAATAGGTGTATGGGACCCACCCAAAACATCCAGAAAAATCCAGGAGAAATATCCCAAAAACCTGAATTACCCAAATGCCCTTAAAGTTGCCATTAATTACAACTTTGCCATTGGGAGAAAAACCTATAAAACCCGACCCCCTCCCCATTCCCGGACTCCTCACAGCCACCACCGGCCACCGCCTCCGACCCAACCTCCGGCCAACCCTTCGCCACCTCCCTACCTTCCTCCCCGACCACCGGAGCCCCGCCCTGGCCGACCGCTCCGCCACCCTGAGCTCCCACAGCAACCCCCCGACCACCAAACCACAGCAGCCACCACCTCCCGAACCACTCCCACCACCGCCTCCGGCCACCGTGCACCGCCACCAACCCCACTACCCGACTCGTCCCGACCTCCTCTCTCCGACGACCACCCCCTCACCACCCCACGACGCTCCCTCCGGCCGCCTTCACCTCCACAGTGCCCCGGCCCAGCTCTCGACTACACCACCACCCTCACCTCCGGTCGCCTCCAGCCACCGCCACCGACGTCGTGGACCTCCGCCACCACCACCAACCTGACCACCACTCCTTCCTCCGTCGAACCCGCCGCCTGCACCGCCGCCTCAGCCACTCCTCCGCCGCCGGCAGCCCCCGCAAGCTGCTGCTGCTGCTGTTGCCGCTCCTCCGGCCGCCTCCGGTCGACTCCGCCGCCGTCCTCCTGCCGTCGACGACACGTGGGACCCCCCTGTCAGAGGGTATACTCCCTAACCCTAATATATAAGTATTTATATATATATACCTATATGTATACCTATATGTATATATATGTATATATATATGTATATAAATATGTATATATATGTATATTTATATGTATTATATTATATAATATATGTTATATACTGTATATATTATTATTATATATATATATATATCTATAATTCTATACATATATATTTATATATGTAAATATGTATATATTATACATATTTATGGATATTTATATATATTTATATATATAATATTATTTATGTTATATTTTGTAATAATTATTAATATGCATTTTATTCTATTTTTTTATATATATATCTATATATAGTATATATAAATATGTGTATACACACACACACACACACATATATATATATATATATATATATATATATATATATATATATATATATATATATATATATATATATATAGTTATATATATATATAGTTATATATAATATGTATACTATATGTATATAATATATTATTTAACATATTTATTTATATGTTATATATTATTATTATGTAATAATTATTAATATGTATATATGTATTTTAATTCTGTTTTACTTATATATATATATATATATATATATATATATATATATATATATATATATTGTCACGCCCCAGTCCCAAAAATATACGGAACTAGGCCACGTGGCATTGGCCAGCTGACACGTCACTAAGGGATTACCCAATTTAATGGACCCAAAGTGATGTGCTACGCTGTCCTAAAATACTACAAGTCTAAATACAGGTAAATCTATTTCATCCACAAGAATAACAGAGAAAGTGCTGAATATATATATATAGATGCTAAATCTGAAATGTCATATACAACCCAGATGAAGTCAGGTGGAAACAATCCCACTACAAAAAGTAAGCAAAAGTGAAATAAGATAATCTAGCGCAACATCCTCAAAGTATGTAGCTCCAACTCCAGTGTACTCAGGTAGACTCTGACGGCATCTCCTCTATCTCCATCTCAAGGGAATGTCCAGACTCCTGTCCAGGTCCAGATACTGTGGGGTGGAGTGTCTCAGCTAAACCTGGCAGGGAACCAGGTCCTCAGAGGGACGTAACAAGATACAGGAAAATGACATGCCATGTAATGTAAATACTGAATAAATAAAATACTGAATAAAATAAATACAGGGTGCTAACCATCTAAGTGAAATGCATTTTGAGACAACCTAATACGTATGGGAAATGTGTGGCTAGACATATGCTGACGTAATTCACCAATCTGTAGTGACAGGCTAGTATATGCCACATATGCCCCCGTTCAAGGGCACAATACAATTTTCTATCTACGATGAGAATGGTCACATGAATACATATCTATATCATCCGTATCACTCCGTCGAGTGCGGCACATGGTAAAAAGGTGGGTGTCCCATACGTATTTTAGTTGTTCTCCCCTCCCAATGTAACTAAATGTCAAGTCGTATATTTCCTGCATTATTCTAATCCGTGATGCGGGTCACACGTATTGGTAGCAAATCAAATACGTAGCTCGCATCCCAATATGCATTGCAACCATGTTGCGTGTTCCCGTGATAGGGTCTAGGAGAATATTAGAATATTCTCATAATTGTTGGTGAGTCTGTAATATGATTTTAAATGTCAACATATCAACTGACTGTACCCAAGGCAGTCTCGGGTAATCATGGTATATGAAATACAGAAATAAGAGCATATACAATATTGAGAATTTAAACAGTACTTGGCAAGGTATACTTGCCTACTCCCTGATAGTGTTTTTGATAACCTGATCTCGCAGTCAGGTTTGAAGGTGCTGGTGACAGGAGGTCACTGGCTGTGTTGGAACTATTTCCTGTTAAAGATACAGGGTTCGTGAATATCGTGGTATAAAAAGTATACACATCTATATATATATATAGTATATATATATACACATAGATATAGCATATAATATATATAATATAGATATATATATATAGTATGTATATATATAGATATAATATATGTATAGTAGTATAGCATATAAAGAACAGAAAAAAATGCAGGTATATAGTAGCAGGGTATATCCACTGTTAATATAATAATAATAAAATGAAATGACAGAACAGAATTTAAATATATATATAAATGCTGTACTATTCAGCAATATAAATAATATCAGGGTCTATATGTGTGACCACTGTCATATATAATAATATATATAGTGAATTTAAAGACAGTGCAAGAATTAGAAATATATAAATATAAGCTGTATTATCCAGCAATATTATCAGGGTCTATAGGTGACCACAGTTATATATAGTAGTATATATACCAGTGTATATATAACACTGATATTTATATACATATAAAATAAAAGGAATACACTGCATATAAATAATAAAAAATAAAATGCACATTATGTATATATATATACTGTGTATATTCACAGTAATATAATAATTATAATATAGTGTATACTATATACATATATCTGATATATATATACATAGTATAAATACATAGATATAATAATTATTACATAACATATATATAGTTATATATATATATACCTATATATATACATAGTTGTACATATATGAGTATATATGTAGATATATATATACATATACATATTAAATACATATATTAAAATGAACAAAATATATATATATATAAGTAAATATATATACTGTTTTTAGTAAATACAGTAATAATAATAATAATATATATATATATGATAACATATTGATATATATATATATATATACATATATATATATTTAGAAATTAATATACATATATATATAATTATACATATATACATATAAATATACATATATGTATATACATATATATATATATACATATATAGAAAAATAGATATATATACATATATTTGGTAAATATATATAATACTATAATATACAGTATAATACACTGTATAAATAACAGTATATATGTAATATATATTAATAGTATAATACCTATATATATAATTATACATATAAATATACATATATATATACATATATATATATACATATATATATATATACATATAGGGTTATATATGTAAATACATAATTATTAGGGTTTAGGATTTTACCTACTGACAGGTGGGGTCTACTGGCTGTCGACGGCAGGAGGACGGCGGCGGAGTCGCCGGCGGCTGGCCGGAGAGTCACCTGCAGTAGCAGTAGCTCCTAGCAGCAGCAGCAGCAACAGCAACTTGCGGAGGCTGCCGGCGGCGGGGGAGTGGCGGAGGTGGCCGGGCAGGGTGGGGAGACGGTGGAGGGAAGGGAGGCGGTCAGGTTGGTGGTGGTGGCGGAGGTCCACGACGGCGGTGGCGGTGGCTGGAGGCCGTCGGAGGTAGGGGAGGAATCGCGGAGCAGTTAAGGGAGGAGGCTTGCGGGGAGTTTGCCGGCGGCGGAGGGTGTCGTGGGGCGGTGGGGGCAGGTCAGAACGGTGGAGGAGGAGGTGGCGAGGCGTTTGGTGGTGGTGGCGGTGGTCGGCGATGGCTATGGCGTCGGTGGTGGGCGGTCGGAGGGGAAGTAGCTGCTGTGGTAGTGTTGGGGAGTCGGATCTGCGGTGGCTCAGGGCGGCGGAGGCGGTGGCCAGAGAGGGTGGCGATGGACGGGGAGGTAGCCGGGGGAGGGGCGAGGTGTTCGGCGGTGGTACGGTGGCCGGAGGGTGGTCGGAGGGCCGGTGGGGTGTGTTCGGGAATGGGGCTGGGTAGGGTTTAAATAGGATTAGGGTTTAGGACATGTTGGGTATTAATTAAAATGTTAGGGGTATTTTAGTAAATTAATTAATAAATATCTAATTCAGATAATTAAGGATATTTATCTGATATTTTGTGGGTCCCAATCCACCTATTCAATAACCAATGAGGTGATGCCACCTCACATGGGAATTTTTGCATAAAAACCCCTAACTTTTCATAAATTGCATAAAAGTCCAAAAATTGGGAAATTGCGCAATTATGAAATTTGTCTGGAAAATCACCTGGTTCTAAAAATTACTAAAATTCACAGAATTGGGGGAAAATGCTGGGGAATTGTCCTGGGCTGTGGGGATGAGCCTGGGCAGGGTCAGGGTCTGATTCTGCAGGTGATACGGGTCACCGTATTTATTATTTAATAAATACTGCGCACGGTGTTCACTAATTATTCAGGGGCAGTTAGGGTCATAATTTTTCTACGGTGTCAATACGATAATTGTAATACAATTAGGGTAGAATATTATCGTATTTTTGGTTGGGTAAAACAGGTGCCTACTGGTCCTCAAATCTCTAGGGTACAGAGGTTGGTAAAGAGCAGAAAATTAAATAGGAATTAAATACGTACGTTTGTAACGATATTTGTGCGACTAAAACGAAGCATAAAACGAGGTTTCTGGGAGTTGCTAAAAATACAGAAAATGTAGTCTAGCAAGTTTAGGACAGGAATGTAAAATTAGTTTAGGGTTAACAGCTAGTGTGAGGCCCTAATTAATTGTGTAATGAACAGGTGCACAATCAATAGAATATACAATAAATAAATTTTTAAAAATTGCACTGATTCTAATTAACCAAAAATAATATTAAAATACTGAAATTTGGTCGAGGGAGTTTACAATCTACCCTCCTTAGAATATTTCGTCCTCGAAATAAAAACACACATATAATGAGAACGAAAGATTGATATAAAGATTAAGAAAGATTAAGTTTGAAATATTAGACATACCCTGATCTGGAAATAGATGGGGGAAACATTATCGAATATCCTCTTCCCGTTCCTGGTGCATGATGTTTTCATGTAATATGAACTAGAGGAACGTAATACAACGTATGGTAGGTAGCAAAAGTCATTCTAAAAGAACAGTTTTAAACTGCAATCTAATCTAATAATAGGGTTTGGTAATTCCCCAAGAAATAATAAAAATAACTACAGAAACAATACACTTTGTATTTATACTAAGTACGAGGTTTCTTCTTTCCGAAATAAGGAAAGACGGAAAACAGTAATCAAGAGTTCAAGGGGATAATGGATTTAGAAGTATGGAGATTCAAGGCGTTTAAGAATTCAATGGGAATTGTCAAGGCAGTTGTGGATGGAAATGCTATTCTGGTACTCCCTATTCACATATTCGTATTAGCCTAGTTATGTAGCTGATATGATATGCGCAGAGGTAAGTACATCTGTTTACTAATCACTATATATCTCAATCTACGTAAAGTAGTTATGCGAAGGCGAACCAAGTGCATTATGGTTGATCAGACCGTCATACACTGATTCTGAAATGTATTAGTGTAGTACTCCAATAATACATAATTTAATGAACAAGCTTGATAAAGAATAAGCTTGCAAAACTAGGCTATAATAGCAGAGTATAATTTAAGGTAGTATAACAAATATAAGTACGCTAGATTAGGATATGAGGAGTACAAAACAATTCAAATTCACAAATAGACAAGATTCTATAATCTCTAACTTCTTGTCTAGGTTGGTAGTTGACCCAAAAGAGGTGTGGTTTCTAAGTTCTACAACCTTAATATACACTATAGGTTGTCCGTATTTAAGCACATGACTTGTATCCAGAGCGTACCTCTTTAATTGGAATATGTGGAAGACGTCATGTACTTCTTCCAATGTCTGAGGTAATGCTATCTTGTAAATAATTTCTTTGATGCGTTCCAACACATCGAAGGGTATGACGTACCTTGAGCTTAGTTTTCCTCTTCTTCCAAGTCTGATAGTTTCTAGGGTAGGTGAAAACATATGTCTTCCTATTCTACTCTATGTGTACCCTTTATCCAGATTATATGGGTATCACCAGGTTTACAACAGGTCGCATATTATTGGTAGTTTTTCTGATATTTTTTCTCAAGACTAACATCTGTCTACCCTCTCTCCTTCAGTCTAATTGATCTATTCCCGATACTAGCTAAAATTAATCTATTAGTGAAAACACAAGACTAGAAGTTACTGACTACCCTAATAAGTCATGTATATCAAATCTAATTTGGAAACTACCTGTAGTATTCAGCTATTACTACATTCACATGTTTTGAGCCTAACAATCAACGTCTAGCAATCTACCTAGATGTGTTTGCTTAGTCCTGATATCCGAATGGGTAACTTGGTGGTCTAAGGATGACGCTTCTCTTCCTGTAGTCTAGGATAGCATTTGTACTTGGTTTAGCCAGTCCATGTCTAAGACAACGTCGAAGTTTGGTATTGAAAGTACCGGGAATCGCGTTCTCATTACGCTACTATACATGACTACTAGCATGCTTTAGTAATGTTGGTAACTGGAACAATGCCTCTTCCGGTAAACCTGACTATTTGCATGGGTACGAAACTACTAGATGTGAAAGACAGTGTAGCTCTAGAATCAAATATGCGGTTTGCTGGTAATAATGCAACTATAAGGGTACCTGAAATAGTTTCACCTTCTGGTTCTTCTGCAACTGCAGCTAGTGCAAAGGCCTGCTCGTGCCTTCGTCTAATGGTTTGTTGTCTGGCTAGGTAGTATTGCGTGTCTTGGGTGGCTAAGGGTGGGCCCCTCTGAAATCTTCCAGATGCTGGGGAATGCTGACCTCTAGTAGGAGGTTGCATTCTCTGGGCTGGTGCTGCTGGTCCTTGCCCAGTCCGAAGTGTTGCTTCTCTGTGTTGTGGGCAGTCTCTGGCCCTATGTTGATTATCTCCACATATCAAGCATAGTCTATACTTCCTTCGGCAGTTTTTGGCATAATGTCCTTTCCTGCCACAATAGTGACAAGTCGGAAGTTCCTTGTATTGATATGGCCCTGTCTTGTGTTGTGCCTGATTTCCCAGGTGACGGATTGGTCCTCCTGCTCCTGTCTGGTCTATGGCTGATTTGGTTGGATTTGAGCATCTTGCTTCTTGGCCAATGGCTTCTTGTATCCTTGCCTCTGAAAGAACTTCTTCGTATGAAATCCTCGACTGTGCCGTAGTATACCCTTGGAGTTCGGGGGTAAGGCCGTGATGGAACTTTAGGGCCTTCTTCAGCTCGGTTGGTATTAGGATGGCACCGAATTGACTTAGTCGACTGAATTCTGCATCATAGGCGTCGACGGTCATATTCCCTTGTTCCAAATGCAGGAACTGGAAGTATAGTTCATCTCTGACCGTGGCTGGGAAATATTTTGCATTAAAATATTCCAAAAATTGCTCCCAAGTATGGTTCTTGCCCGTGCTGCGCTCTATAGATTCCCACCAGTGATGGGCGTTGCCGAGGAGTAGGATCTTTACTGCGGTTATCCATAGATCAGGGGAAAGCTGGGAACCTTCTAGCAATATTTCCGTGTTAGAGACCCAGTCTAAGATCTCTTCTGGAGTTTCATTGCCCTTAAAAGTTCTCGGGCTCATCCGGCTAAAGCCTTGAACAGTGCTAGCTGGTTGGACAAGGGCTGGTACTGGGGCAGCTGTCTTCTCCAGAACCGTCATTAGGCATTGTCTCAGGACTTCATTCTGTTGCCACTGAGCCTGCAATATGGCTTGGAACATCTGAGATTGTTCCTCAAGTTGTGGCATCAGGGCTGCGAGAACTGGAGGTGGAGGCAAAGGTATCTCCGCCTGCAGTGTTGTTGTCTGAGAAGTTTGCCCTTCTTGTCGGGCTGGTATTGTCTCCTGGGTAGGATCCTGGTGAAGGTACGAGGTTGTTGGATTGACCAACATCCTTCTCGGAGATTGGTCTCTCGGGATTGGTGTCCCTTGGACATCTGGCGAGAGGTCTGTTGCTTGGTCAGTTCCATTAATCGCAGTTTCCCCGGGTATGTCCATATTTCTGAAAAGAATTGAAAAATTTAGAAAAGTACGAAGGACTTAATAGATGATAATCAAGCAGGATGCAATATTTATGGATGAAGTTAGTGTGGATGAGACCTAGTATTCCTATCCTATTGCAGGTTTGCTGAACATGATATCATGTTACTAGCAATTATCTCGACCTGCGTGGGCCACCACTAAAACCGTGTCACGCCCCAGTCCCAAAAATATACGGAACTAGGCCACGTGGCATTGGCCAGCTGACACGTCACTAAGGGATTACCCAATTTAATGGACCCAAAGTGATGTGCTACGCTATCCTAAAATACTACAAGTCTAAATACAGGTAAATCTATCTCATCCACAAGAATAACAGGGAAAGTGCTGAATATATATATAGATGCTAAATCTGAAATGTCATATACAACCCAGATGAAGTCAGGTGGAAACAATCCCACTACAAAAAGTAAGCAGAAGTGAAATAAGATAATCTAGCGCAACATCCTCAAAGTATGTAGCTCCAACTCCAGTGTACTCAGGTAGACTCTGACGGTATCTCCTCTATCTCCATCTCAAGGGAATGTCCAGACTCCTGTCCAGGTCCAGATACTGTGGGGTGGAGTGTCTCAGCTAAACCTGGCAGGGAACCAGGTCCTCAGAGGGACGTAACAAGATACAGGAAAATGACATGCCATGTAATGTAAATACTGAATAAATAAAATACTGAGTAAAATAAATACAGGGTGCTAACCATCTAAGTGAAATACATTTTGAGACAACCTAATACGTATGGAAAATGTGTGGCTAGACATATGCTGACGTAATTCACCAATCTGTAGTGACAGGCTAGTATATGCCACATATGCCCCCGTTCAAGGGCACTATACAATTTTCCATCTACGATGAGAATGGTCACATGAATACATATCTATATCATCCGTATCACTCCGTCGAGTGCGGCACATGGTAAAAAGGTGGGTATCCCATACGTATTTTAGTTGTTCTCCCCTCCCAATGTAACTAAATGTCAAGTCGTATATTTCCTGCATTATTCTAATCCGTGATGCGGGTCACACGTATTGGTAGCAAATCAAATACGTAGCTCGTATCCCAATATGCATTGCAACCATGTTGCGTGTTCCCGTGATAGGGTCTAGGAGAATATTAGAATATTCTCATAATTGTTGGTGAGTCTGTAATATGATTTTAAATGTCAACATATCAACTGACTGTACCCAAGGCAGTCTCGGGTAATCATGGTATATGAAATACAGAAATAAGAGCATATACAATATTGAGAATTTAAACAGTACTTGGCAAGGTATACTTGCCTACTCCCTGATAGTGTTTTTGATAACCTGATCTCGCAGTCAGGTTTGAAGGTGCTGGTGACAGGAGGTCACTGGCTGTGTTGGAACTATTTCCTGTTAAAGATACAGGGTTCGTGAATATCGTGGTATAAAAAGTATACACATCTATATATATATATAGTATATATATATACACATAGATATAGCATATAATATATATAATATAGATATATATATATAGTATGTATATATATAGATATAATATATGTATAGTAGTATAGCATATAAAGAACAGAAAAAAATGCAGGTATATAGTAGCAGGGTATATCCACTGTTAATATAATAATAATAAAATGAAATGACAGAACAGAATTTAAATATATATATAAATGCTGTACTATTCAGCAATATAAATAATATCAGGGTCTATATGTGTGACCACTGTCATATATAATAATATATATAGTGAATTTAAAGACAGTGCAAGAATTAGAAATATATAAATATAAGCTGTATTATCCAGCAATATTATCAGGGTCTATAGGTGACCACAGTTATATATAGTAGTATATATACCAGTGTATATATAACACTGATATTTATATACATATAAAATAAAAGGAATACACTGCATATAAATAATAAAAAATAAAATACACATTATGTATATATATATACTGTGTATATTCACAGTAATATAATAATTATAATATAGTGTATACTATATACATATATCTGATATATATATACATAGTATAAATACATAGATATAATAATTATTACATAACATATATATAGTTATATATATATATACCTATATATATACATAGTTGTACATATATGAGTATATATGTAGATATATATATACATATACATATTAAATACATATATTAAAATGAACAAAATATATATATATATAAGTAAATATATATACTGTTTTTAGTAAATACAGTAATAATAATATATATATATATATATATATATATGATAACATATTGATATATATATATATATACATATATATATATTTAGAAATTAATATACATATATATATAATTATACATATATACATATAAATATACATATATGTATATACATATATATATATATACATATATAGAAAAATAGATATATATACATATATTTGGTAAATATATATAATACTATAATATACAGTATAATACACTGTATAAATAACAGTATATATGTAATATATATTAATAGTATAATACCTATATATATAATTATACATATAAATATACATATATATATACATATATATATATACATATATATATATATACATATAGGGTTATATATGTAAATACATAATTATTAGGGTTTAGGATTTTATCTACTGACAGGTGGGGTCTACTGGCTGTCGACGGCAGGAGGACGGCGGCGGAGTCGCCGGCGGCTGGCCGGAGAGTCGCCTGCAGTAGCAGTAGCTCCTAGCAGCAGCAGCAACAACAGCAACTTGCGGAGGCTGCCGGCGGCGGGGGAGTGGCGGAGGTGGCCGGGCAGGGTGGGGAGACGGTGGAGGGAAGGGAGGCGGTCAGGTTGGTGGTGGTGGCGGAGGTCCACGACGGCGGTGGCGGTGGCTGGAGGCCGTCGGAGGTAGGGGAGGAATCGCGGAGCAGTTAAGGGAGGAGGCTTGCGGGGAGTTTGCCGGCGGCGGAGGGTGTCGTGGGGCGGTGGGGGCAGGTCAGAACGGTGGAGGAGGAGGTGGCGAGGCGTTTGGTGGTGGTGGCGGTGGTCGGCGACGGCTATGGCGTCGGTGGTGGGCGGTCGGAGGGGAAGTAGCTGCTGTGGTAGTGTTGGGGAGTCGGATCTGCGGTGGCTCAGGGCGGCGGAGGCGGTGGCCAGAGAGGGTGGCGATGGACGGGGAGGTAGCCGGGGGAGGGGCGAGGTGTTCGGCGGTGGTACGGTGGCCGGAGGGTGGTCGGAGGGCCGGTGGGGTGTGTTCGGGAATGGGGCTGGGTAGGGTTTAAATAGGATTAGGGTTTAGGACATGTTGGGTATTAATTGAAATGTTAGGGGTATTTTAGTAAATTAATTAATAAATATCTAATTCAGATAATTAAGGATATTTATCTGATATTTTGTGGGTCCCAATCCACCTATTCAATAACCAATGAGGTGATGCCACCTCACATAGGAATTTTTGCATAAAAACCCCTGACTTTTCATAAATTGCATAAAAGTCCAAAAATTGGGAAATTGCGCAATTATGAAATTTGTCTGGAAAATCACCTGGTTCTAAAAATTACTAAAATTCACAGAATTGGGGGAAAATGCTGGGGAATTGTCCTGGGCTGTGGGGATGAGCCTGGGCAGGGTCAGGGTCTGATTCTGCAGGTGATACGGGTCACCGTATTTATTATTTAATAAATACTGCGCACGGTGTTCACTAATTATTCAGGGGCAGTTAGGGTCATAATTTTTCTACGGTGTCAATACGATAATTGTAATACAATTAGGGTAGAATATTATCGTATTTTTGGTTGGGCAAAATAGGTGCCTACTGGTCCTCAAATCTCTAGGGTACAGAGGTTGGTAAAGAGCAGAAAATTAAATAGGAATTAAATACGTACGTTTGTAACGATATTTGTGCGACTAAAACGAAGCATAAAACGAGGTTTCTGGGAGTTGCTAAAAATACAGAAAATGTAGTCTAGCAAGTTTAGGACAGGAATGTAAAATTAGTTTAGGGTTAACAGCTAGTGTGAGGCCCTAATTAATTGTGTAATGAACAGGTGCACAATCAATAGAATATACAATAAATAAATTTTTAAAAATTGCACTGATTCTAATTAACCAAAAATAATATTAAAATACTGAAATTTGGTCGAGGGAGTTTACATATATATATATATATATATATATATATATATATATATATATATATATATATATATATATATATATATATAAATATATGTATTCATATATTTATATGAATGTTATGTATATTTATATGTATATATATAACATATTATATATATGTTATGTTATTACTATTATATTATTAGTATATATGTATGTATATATACTATGTATTTTTCTTTTATTTATTTATATGCACTTATTTATATATATATTATTATATATAATAGTACTGGATATACAGTACATATATTATATATATATATATATTTATATTATCTGTGCTGGATAATACAGCCTATATATATATATATATATGTAAATTTACAATTCTTGCACTGTCTTTCAATTCATTATATATATATATATATTATCTATATATATCATATAGTACTATATAAATACAGTACCTAAGTTATATTTAAATTTTGTACTATCATTTCATTTTATTATATGTATCAGTGGATATACCCTGATTATTATATTATTATATATCAGAGGATACACCCTGATAATATTATATTACTATATATAACAGTGGTTATACCCTGCTAATATATATATTTACATTCCTGTATTTTCTTTGCTTTATATATATATGCTATATACATATTACTACTATATACTATATCTATATGATATATATATTACATAAGTATGTATATACTTTTATATTATACCCTGATAATCACCAACCTGTATGTTTTAACAGAACCCAACTCCAGCACTACCAGTGACCCCCTGTCACAAGCGCCCTCAACCCTGACTGTGAGATCAGATTTTCAGTACTATCAGGGAGTAGACAAGTATACCTTGCCAAATTTACTGTTTAAATTCACAATATTGTTATATGCTCTTGTTTCTGAATTTCATATAACTATGAGTACCTGTCACCACCCCATTTCCAGAGCCGGATATTTTTTTTTTTATTTTTAATTTGGTTAATTGTGTATTATTTATAATTAATTGTATTTATATTTAATTAGTGATTGCATTATTTTTTATTATTTTTATTTTGATTGTTTTAGGATTTTGGCTAGCCTGGACCCATGTCAGACCCTAGTGGACCCATGTCCGACCCAGCCCACACCCTTGTGAGAATTATTTTGGGGCTTAGATTTATTATTTTATTTTTAGGAGGTTAGTTGGAGAGATTTGGAACTAGTTTGAGTGCATTCGGAGACCCGAAACCCAAACCGAGTGAATAGGGGCGTTTTGGAAAACTAAAACTTGTAAAACCCCTACCTACCCCCACCCGTGAGCTTCCCACAGCCCTCCCCATCCGTGAGCACAGCAGCCCTCTCCCTCTTTGCATTCTTTCTCTTCTTCTTCTTCTTCTTCTTCTTCACTTCTTCTTCTTCTCCACTTCTTCTTCTTCCTCCAAAGTAAGTTTTCTTCCACTTTTCTTCTTCTTTCTTCCATTCCTTCTTCTCTAAGTTAACCCTAACCCTAGATCTTTCCCTAACCTAGGTGGGTAGAGCCTAGATTTGGTGTTGGAGCTTGGATTTGAGGCTTGGAAGCTTGGATTGGAGGATTTGGAGCATTTTGGGGATTTTTGCTTGGGATTCCAACTCCCAAGAGGTAAACCCTAAATTTCCCCTTGTAATTACTCTTTTATAGTGTAATTAATATTTTAGAACCTTCCTAGACCCGTAGGCTACCCGTGGGAGGAAGTTGGAACTAGTTGGGTAGTGTTTAGAGACTTTGACATTAGGTTTTGTGTCGAATTCGGGTGGAATCCGAATTTGGCCCAATTTTGGGTGATGCCCTAGGTTAGATGGACCTAGGTAGACGTTGTCGGGTGTCTAGAGGGTGAGTGCGTGTCTCCGTTCGGACACGGGAAGCCGTGTCGCGGAGAAACGGGCGTTTCGGGCGAAATTGGGGCTTTTCGTCGTCGCCGATTCTAAGTGCGTGTGCGTTTCCGCCACGGGCCTAGAATCGACGTGGGAGCACATTTTCTAGGATCTAGACATCGTGTAGAGAGCGTGGGTAAATTTTGGGCCGATTCCGAGTTCGTTTGGTGTGCGTTTCAGGAGGTTTTCCGAGCCGCGCACCACGTGTTCGTCGAAATGACCGAACGGCCATTTCGACTTGGTTTCCTCGTTTCGGCTTTGTGCGCGCGTTGGGTTAGTATCGGGGAGTGTGTGCTAGAGTTTTCGGGCTATATTTTATATATTTTAGGGTATTGGTGAGTGTCGGGGTCGTTGGGCGTGAGTAGGACGTGTGGTTTGAGTGTTGTGTGCGTGGTTGTGTTTGTATTGATATGTGTCTATATATATATTTATATATATGTATGTGTGTTATATATATATTTATATATGTGTGTGTGTATTTATATTTATGTACTTGTATATGTATATGTCTATGTATATATATATATGTATATGTGTAAGTGTGTGTGTGTGTATATGTGTATATATATATATAGGTGTATGTATATATATATAGTTGAGAGTGTGTGTAGATATATATATATATATAGTTGAGAGTGTGTGTAGATATATATATATAGGTGTTTATATATATATATAGCTATGTATATTTATATGTGTATGTGTGTTTAAGTGTGTGTGTATTAGTGTGTTTGTGAGTGTGTTAGTGTGTGTGTGTGTTAGATTATAAGTGTGTGTATATATATATATATCTAGTGATATATGTATATATATGTGTGTGTATATATATATATATAGAGTGTTATAGATATATATATGTATAGGCGTGTGTGTGTGTGTGTGTTTGTGATGGAGGGGGGGGAGCCAGCAGACTGCAGCCAGCAGGCAGCGCACAGCGCGCTGTGCAGACTGCAGCAGACAGCAGCGCAGCAACAGCAGCTATGCAGCAGCGCAGCAACAGCAGCTATGCAGCAGCAGCAGCAGCAAGCAAGGGCAGCAGCAGCAGCAGCAGCTAGTATTCGCAGCGCTAGTAGCAGCAGCAAGCAGCGAGTTCAGTAGCAAGGAGAGTGGTTTAATAGATAGATAGATTAGTAGATTGATAGATATTATAGATTGTTAGATAGATAGCTAGCTAGATTCATAGATAGATAGATGTTTCTATATAAATAGAATAGATAGATATATAACTAGCTAGATAGTTAGTTAGATTGATAGATTAAATAGATAGGTATTAGTTAGTTGATAGATAAATAGGTAAGTAGATAGATAAGTTGATAGATAGATAGATAGTTAACTAGATAGACTAATAGATAGATAGATAGGTAAATAACTAGTTAGATAGTTAAATTAGATACATAAGATAGATAGATATATCTATAGATAGATAGATAATAGTTAGATGGATAGATAGATAGCTAGGTATTAGGTATATATCTACCTAAGTGCATAGATATCTATATACATATAGTTATATCTATATCTATAGATATCTAGATAGGTATATATATATGCATTTTGAGTTGGGTAAGGTATATATGGGTAATCGGGTAAATGTGTGTGGATATCTATATACATAGGTATATACATACTTAGATATATATAAATATGGTAGATATATATATTACCTAGCCTAGATTAATAACTAGGTGCATAATTAATAGCTAGGTAGCTAGTTAGAGGGCCTTAGGGCGAAACTTCAATACCTTGAGATACCGAGGTATCTCGATACCTTGAGATATTCAAGGTATTGAGTTTCGAGCGGGGTATTTGAGCATTAGCCTAGGAAATGCTTTGGAGTGATTTTTATATGCTTATGTGTATATATTTACGCGTGCTAGCATAGGTTTTAGAGGGTATAGGCGGGGTGCGTAGCCTAGGTTGAGGTATCGGATACCGAGGGTATCCCGGTATCTCAAGGAGGCGAGTTTGTGAGTTTTCTAGCTTAATGAGCTCGGTTTGACCTAGAATTTTAGGAGCACCCTAGTTTGACCCAGACTTGACCGTAGTTGACTCGGTTGACCGCCAAAGTCAACTTTTGACCTAGTTTTGACCCAGAGTTGACTTTTTGGACCCAGAGTTGACTTTTTGACCCAGATTTCACCGGTTTGATCCGTTTGACCTAGAACGACCCTAGAAGCCTATTTTTAATTATTTTATATCTGTTTAACTTATTAGAAACCCTGTTTAACCTTACTTTTCGCATTAGGTCCTTGCGACACCAGTTCGGATCGCCAGTTGCTCAGGACGTCAGGCGAGTACATTCTCTGATAGTTTTCATTATCTGATGATTATTATGATTCAGCTTCTAGTATAGTATCATATGATTATTCTGGCACCACACGGGACACTGACTGGTATTTCTGGATTCATTTACTTGTGACACGTACATTTCATGTTTCTGGCCTCTATTCTGGAATCACTACTGGCATCACCTACAGGCATCACTACAGGCATCATTCATGTACAGGCTGGACTCATCTTGATTTGCGTGTCGGGTCTTGGATCCACTTGTATTAGTCGGGGCGGGGAAATACTCGAGTAGACATGTAAACATTCCTATCTGGCATCATCAGGAATCACTCCCTCTGGTCTAATCTGGAATGATAGCAGCCGCGCACCCAGTGCGCGGTGAGCCGTACTTACCCCTAGCCGTTTACATGTCGAAACAAGTATTTCAAAGACACCGAGTTCATTCTTATAGTCTGGACTCTCATGCATTTCTTGACTTGTCTCACTTACATATTTCTGGACTTGACTCACTACATGTTTTTTCATGCTAGACTCACTACACGTTCATGTGCACGGACTTGATCTTAGCTTAGATTCTTATATCTTACAGTTACTACTATCTTGTTTCTGATATTCCTGCATCCTTACCTTTATGCACCAGTGATACATGTTTATTTCCTGTTTCATACTTGCTCCATTTTTCTTGCTACTTGCTATAACTGTTTTATAGTTTTTATCATTTAAATGGAACTGCTGTTAGAGATGTACTTGCTCCAGTCCTGACTGGACATATTTTTCAGAGTATCCGGAGGATTGGTGTCCGACGTTTTATGGACCTGAGCCTGTCGATGGTGCAGACAGGGACCCTCTAGTTTAGGGGTGATCTCCGGGTTGGTAGCCGGGATCACTGAGTCCTTGTTGTTGTTTTTATTAGCTTTAGCACCGGATTTGTCTCCGGTTTTGGTTTGAGACCTTGTTTGTATATTATTTTGGATGATGTATTGTTGTATTATTATTATTATTGATGTTGTGGTTGTTGTAGTAGTAGTTGGTGGTTAGACTTTATAGTTGTTAGATCTCTGTGTTATCTTATCGTGCTTAGATTCGTGATTGAGTATATTGTGGTTATCTTTATGATATTGCTCCTCCGTTTGGAGTTGAGATCTCGGCAGATATATATATATTGTTTGTGTGGTTGCCCTCCTTTTGGAGAGGTCATGCCCGATTTTTTTGTGTGAGATTATTATCTAGATAGTTGACCTAGACAGCGTTCTACCGCCGATGCTGCGGCGTAGGCTGGACGTACCCACGACTCATGCCCGATTTTCGGGTGCGGGTCGTGACAGTACCTGAGACTGCCTCAGGTACAGTCAACTGATATGTTGACATTTAGCATATTAACTTAGTCTTACAGACTCACCAACTACTGTGAGAGTATCCTGATATTCTCTTAGACCCTATCACGGGTACACGCAACAAGGTTACACTTTATTTTGGGATGCAAGTTTACGTAGTTGATTAGCTACCAGTACGTACGACGTGCATCACGACTTAGAACAAAATCAGGAAAGTTACGACTTGGCATTAGTTACATTGGGCGGGGAGAACGACTAAAAGACGTATGGGACACCCACCTCTTTATCCCGATGCCGCACTCGACGGAGTGATACGGATGTTATATATATATTCCTGTGACCATTCTCATCGTAGATGGAAAATTGTATAGTGCCCTTGAACGGGGGCATATGTGGCATATACTAGCCAGTCACTATGGATTGGTGAATTACGTCAGCATATGTCTAGCCACACTTTCCCATACGTATTAGGTTATCTCAAATTGTATTCACTTAGATGGTTAATACCCTGTATTTATTTATTCAGTATTTACATACATGGCATGCTATTTTTATGTATCTTGTTACGTCCCTCTGAGGACCTGGTTCCCTGCCAGGTTTAGCTGAGACATTCCACCCCACAGTACCTGGACCTGGACTGGAGTCTGGACATGCCCTTGAGATGGAATTAGAGGAGATACCATCAGAGTCTGCCTGAGTACATATGGAGTTGGAGCTATATATTTTGAGGACGATGCACTAGTCATCTTATTTCACTTTCTACTTTTTTTTTTGTAGTGGGTTTGTTCCCACCTGACTTTATCTGATTTGTATATGACATTTCAGATTTAGCATCTATATATATTCAGCACTTTTCTTGATATTTTATGGATGAGATAGATTTACCTATATTTAGACTTGTAGTATTTAGGACAGCGTAGCACATCACTTTGGGTCCATTAAATTGGGTAATCCCCTAGTGACGTGTCAGCTGGCCAATGCCACGTGGGCTAGTTCCGTATATTTTTGGGACTGGGGCATGACAGATTCTGGAGCTAATGTTCATGTTTCGTTTGATCGCTCCTATTTTTCAAACTATCAGGAATCAAGTGGAGGAGGTGTGAACCTAGGAGATGGATCAACGGCACAAATTATTGGAAGAGGAAAAGTTGACCTGAAGATGACATCAGAAAAAATCTTAACTCTTCATGATGTTCTTCAGCTAGAGGGTCTAAAACCACTCACGGGCCGACATGGCCGCACCCGAGGCTGCCGCACGCCGCCCGAATCGTACCCCCGCAAGGAGCCGCAAGGGCTCGACCCGCGGGAGATACGAATCGGGTCAGCTTCGCAGCAGCACCGGGTGCTCCGCCGAGCACGACGAGGCGAATCACTCGTTCTGCCGTCGCTTCCAGCATCTCGTGGCGCAGCGACGGGTCGCGGCGCTCGCAGCAGGGCGGCAGCGAGAAGCTCGCTGCACGATCGAGGGGCGGGTCTACGGTCCCGTCAGTAGGATCCCGGCCTGGCCGGCGACACCCTCGGTTGCCTGTGCATCAAACCCGGTCGCATCTGGGAAATGCCACATTGCGGATGTTTCGAGCCGTCCCTTCCGCCTCGTGCGGTAACGGGAGGCCACCTGAACTCGTGCCACTCTATGCCCCCGAGTCACAGCCCTACGTCGGCTTGTTTGGACCGGCTGGGCACTCGGTGCGCGCGTGTGTAGGGCCTGCGGATGAGGTAAACGAGGAGGGGCTCCCTCCCCCGGAGGAGAGGAGAGGGGGGGTGCGGAGCGACACGAGGCGTGACGCCCAGGCAGGCGTGCCCTCGGCCAGGAGGCCTCGGGCGCAACTTGCGTTCAAAGACTCGATGGTTCACGGGATTCTGCAATTCACACCAAGTATCGCATTTCGCTACGTTCTTCATCGATGCGAGAGCCTAGATATCCGTTGCCGAGAGTCGTGCAGAAGTACAACGTTGTATTGTGGGGCGTGGCCCCTCCCCCTCGTCGGGGAAGCGGCCGCACCGTTATAGTCGGTGTTTCTTGGCGCCCACTGCCGCCGCACCGTTATAGTCGGTGTTCCTTGCCTATCATCGAGGACGTTTCAGGGAGCTGGAGAGCCGGCGCAACTGGTCCGGCATCTGCCGGTCAGCGCAATTCAACTCCATCGTCCCCATGAGCTCCCAAATTTTAGGATTGGGGTTTAAGTGGATAGGAAGAGGGATGTGGTCAACGTTAAGGTTTTGGGATTTTAAGGAGATTTTGCTGCTTCTTATTATTGTTATGAAGAATAAATTTATCTACTTCCAACGCATAGTGGACGAGTTATAGTCTTGGATGAGGATGGTATGCAACGAAAGCACGTGAGGCGCTGCACGCCATCCCGTCTATCACGTGAGACTATCGTGAAGTTCCGTCCGGATCGGATCGGTGCCAGTGCCCCAGCGACCGTCCACAGGAACCATAAACCTTGTGCACAAGTTGTCCGTGATCAAGCAGCGTCTATACTAAGTTATCAATTGATTCAGTTCAAATCAACACGAGCACGGGGCAAGTAACATGGCATGATCTGTTTTGCATAGTCTTCCTGATCATTTTGTTGCATTTCTCTCTCTCCCTTCCCATTAACAAAATTTGGGCCAAGTTTACCGAACTCAACTGGCTCTTATGGTCAGTGAGAAGAGGTATAACCTCCCTGGCTGGACGGAGGTCTCGGGATCAAATCGCGGAAGAGATGTGAGACAGTGAGCCCAAATGATATACGACGCAGCATGCATAAAGTCTCGTGCGTATCGCCGAACATTTCAAAAGAAAAATATTTAGGCCAAGCTCGTAAGCATTTCTCCAGTGTGCTTTGTTTGGTTGCTCGGAAATAGCAACTGAAAACCTAATTTTAATGTTGGTCTCGTTTTTTAAACTAGGAGAAATAATTCAGTGGGACGGATTGATCACGTAAAAGTAGTGAATGATATAATAACACATGACAATATCAAAAAAAAAAAAATTTGACAGATTATCATTAAGATAAATTTACCAAAAATAATAAAATATTATCACATATCAATATATCATTGGACGAATTTATCATTCATCGGTGCATATGGTGAGCCCGTTCTACTGAATTCTCTTAAACTAGTGGAGCTGGCAAGGGATAAAAAAGAGTTTATTTTTTTGGGGTTAGATTTAACTCAGTAAGTGAGAGTTGAGGAAGAATAAATATAGTTGTGCACGCACACAATTTGACTTAGGTTGGTTTAATTTTACTAGTTTATCCTTCAATTGATGATATTGGTAGCATCACCGACCAAAATATTAAAATTAGTGTGTGACAGAAAGGGAAAAAAATAAAACAAAAAAATTGAAAACTATAAAATTTTAAACATTTTTGTTGTCATGTATTTTTTTTTAAGACAATAATGAGAGTCTTATATCTTTTATTTCTTTTTATGGTATGAGGATGGGTTCCATAGGAGTTGAAGACGAATAGTGCGACCAATGGAAGAAAAAACCAAATATTTTACAATTAGCGCACGACACAAATTATAAGAACGAAAAAAAAAAGGTATTAGAGAGAACCATCAAAAGTATACGAAAGAGGGAACCAATTATTAAATGGAAACAAAAAAGGCAAAATAAAAAAGTTCATCCTTCGGATTAGGGATAGCAATCGGACGGGCAGAAACCGGAGATCAAATTTTTCATTCTCATCTTCGATTAGTACTTGAATTTTCGTTCTCGTCCCCATTTTCGTTCGGGTTTAGTTTTTTATCCACGTTTCCGTTAAACAATGCACACCCTATCACCATCTTCATTTTCGTCCCCTTTAAACAATGCACTCTTCGTACTCGTCTCCGTTCCGTTAATACTTTCGAGCCCGGGTTCCCTGTCTCGTTAACAATTTTTTCTATTCATTAAAAACTTTAAAAAAATCCATTCCAACGAAAAATATACAAGACATGTTAATAAAATCTTGTTTTCATAAAAAATATATATATACTACTATATAGAAAAAAATGTTACAATACAACAAAAAAAAAATATTAATCCAACAAATACTAAATAGAAGTCTATAATACAAACCAATAAAAAAAAATGTTAACCCATATAAGCATATTCCAAAAAAAGATTCTATACTTTCATATAACTAAAATATGTGGGTATAAGTAATCGGGGTCGAAGATTTACTGGAACGGGGAGTATTATATCCATATCCGTTTTCGAATCCGGCTGGAGATTTTTTTTTATTTTTATCTCCATCTCCGTCCCCATCCCTGTTTTTAAATCTCCAAACCGGTTCCAGTCGGATAAAAAAAATTGAGTTCGTCGGATTCGAAAAAAATTGCCATCCCTGCTTGGGATACAATCCCTAAATATTAATATTTTTTGTTATTACACTTAGGACATGTTGTGGCTAAGAGGAATTTAGGTTTGGATTTGAATTTCAGTTTAAATTCAAAATCCATTGTTTGGTTCGACTTAATATGTGGAGGTAAGACCTCCCAACCCAAAGCAAATCTTGTGCCCTTGGAAGTTTTCTTATCTCACCTCCCTCTAATCCCAACAGAATATGGGAGGGGATTTGATTGATTTTCTCTCTCTTTTTTTCCTTTTCTATTATTCAATTAAATATTTACTTAATACTAATTAATAATAATAAATAATAAATAATTATCAATTAATTAATATTTTGTTAATATTTAAAATATGAAAATTTACTTTGATTATTAGATGTTAGTATAATAAACTTTATTTGTACTATAACCACAAAATATGTCATGACTTGGTAAATAATGACATGAATACTTATATTTTGGTACATGTCCGACACGACAAGTCCAAAGAGTTCAAATGTGTCCGTACTTTCTAGAATTGACCAGGAAAAAAAATTCTAATTATTAGTAATTAATTAGTAAATAAATAAATAAATTATTGTTTGAAATAATATAATTATTTTATTATATAATTATAACATTTAATTAGTAAACAAAATAATAATAATTAATTGTACCTATTATTCATCTTTATTTGTTAAAGTAATTATTATTATATACTCTTTCATTTTTCTATTTTTTTTTATTTTTTTTATTCTAACCAAACACATTTGTACTCTAGGGGACAAAAAAGTCTATGAATTCTCATACACTTTCTAACTTGAAAGTGCAAATCCAAATATTCCACCACTTAAGGACAAGACCGGCCCAGGGGATTGGGTTGGCCTAACCGGAACTAAATTTGGTTGTCCCTTGTCCTTGACTCCAAAAGAAGATATCAACAAAATTACAACAAGCTGAGAGCTATAAATGTAAAACTAACTGATATTAACTAAATATTGTGGTTGAAAGTTGCTAGCTCAACTGACAGAGAGGAGTTGGAATAGACCGCGGATGCTCTATCGGCGGAGAGATGAGAACTTAGGGGCCTGTAAGAGTTGTCCAAGTCTAATAACTTGTTAGACTTACTCCGGAACCGATCCTGTTTACGGGTTACCAAATATGTCCTTACATATTACATTTGAACTTGAACCCCTCACAATCCACTTGCCATATCCTCTCTATGTAAACAGGTTGCTGCACAAAACCATGGCACCCATGGTGAAGATGTAGCTAGAGTTCTTCTTCATCTTGATGTTGATGATACCATCCCCATGGTGAAGATGTAGCTACTATAAGTTGTAGAAAATAAATATTTCTGGTAATGGTATATATATTTGGGTTATTTACACTAACTATTTTTATGTTTTTGATTTATGACATCGGATAATTCTGCTTTTGAACAAATTACAATGATCATTCCTCCCTTTAAATTTTTTTTTTTTTTTAAATAGATGTAGTTAGTGTTATAATTTTTTTTTTATTTTTATCTTATAATAAGGATATTCCGTATAATAAATCAAAAAAGTAGGATTAATCCGTGTAACTTTTTTAAAAGCAGACGTATTCCGTGTTATAAACCAGAAGAGTTAATCGTCGAAATGGTACATGAAGAATGTAGTATTTGTCATTTTTGTGATCGAACTTTATTTTTGGTCGAAGTGGTGTATGAGCTTTGCATTTTGGTTCAATTACTGTCTTAAGTAAATTTCGTTGGTATTTTTGGCTATAAATCGATAAAAATAGACATGTGATGCTGACGTGCCAATAATTCTTTTGTCAAGTTTTTGGTTCTAAACTATTATTTTCAGAAGAATGTTAGTGTTCAAAAAAAATTGTTTGAATGAAAATAGTTAAAAATAGTAGTTCAAAACGAACATTTTGACAAAATAATTATTAAAAATATGGCACGTGACAATCACATGTCTATTTTTATCGATTATGATAAAAAAAATTACCAACGAAATTTACTTCAGACACTAATTGAATAAAAATGCAAAGCTCATGTACAATTTCGATTAAAAAAAAAAATTTGATCACCAAAATGACAAAAACTATATTCTTCATCTACCGACAATTAACTCAGACAAAAAATATAGAAATAGTTAGCGTAAATAATCCTATTTATTTTCTAGAAAAGGTATACTCCGCTTCGGTGGGCCGTTCGCCATTTGTGAGTCCAATTTCCAGATGCCGTCCAATTGTTGGACACGCGAGGGACTCGACTCGACTCGACTCGACTCGACTCGACTCGACTCGGCTCGGTACCGTGGCCCCCACCAAAGTGTGTGCCGGGAGGAAGAAACCCCAACATGATCCGCCAGAAAAGGCCCAGCAATTATTTTGAACCCGGGTCGGTTCACCCAACCATAAAGTAACAAGCACTCGTGCTTCCGCTTTCGCGTTGTTCACGTGCCAGCTCCTTTTTTTTTTTTTTTTTTCAAATAAGCAGCGCAGCACTTGCACGCTTACAAGCACGTTTATTTGCGATTTTAAAAGTTCCTGCTGCTTCTTTTGGCCGTGTATAAACACATTAAAAAAAACTTGAAGCTGGTATAATTTTTTTATAATTTTTTTATTAAAAAATTTATTCAAGACTGATCTAGATGTTTATTAAAATTGTTACAATTTTCACTGTCAGTTATTTTGACAGTATTAATAAATATTTAAACTAGTCTTAATAATTTTTTTAGTAAAATTTTTATAATTTTTTTAGTAAAATTTTTATAAAAATAATTGAACCAGTTGGAAGCTTTTTAATAGTGCATTTATTAAGGACGTATTTTTTTTTTAAACAAAATAAGTTGTTCATGGTTGGGCGTTGGTTGTTGGAAGACGTGTTAGCTTTTTTTTTTTTTTTGCCTAGTGACGTGGTCACTGGTCCGCTGGGCCCCACCCCCTGATCATTAACATGGGTGGGTCCAGCTCGTCTAAAGTGAAGTTAGGCCAAGAGGCTGTTTGGTTTGTAGCAACTCCCTTTGAAAGTGGAATTTCAGCAGCAGACTGATACTGTGTGCCAAAATTCGGTGTTTGGTTGAATTTTGTTTTGCCGACATAAATAAACTCGTCATATTTAGTGCCTGCAGTTCATGTCGGCCGTTACTGAGTGGCTGAACATATACTTTTAACATTCTTGTTTTTGACGCGAATGTGGTAACAGATCTGTTTGTTTGTTTTTTTTTTTTTTTTTAAATCCATGTACGTTACAAGAGGTTAGGATGGTAGATTATTGAATTATATTTCATTTTCGGACGAGTCCTCAAAGAATGATAATAATATAATTGATAATTTAGTCCCACATAGAATAGGAGGTAGAATAATAAGATATAGATAATTTAAATTTGTTCAGGATTTACATAAAAAATTTATTTTAAGACATATGGACTCAATCTAATATCGCATCTTATAGGCTAACTCCGGTTTGAGTCACACCGCATTTCCAACAAGTTGTATCAAAGTCCAATGTTACGAGACTGGTTTGGACGGCTCTAATTAGTTCGAAACAGATGGTACTGAACGTACGTTGTGGTTGACACACAATGGTGATGTGGATGAACATGATAATTCAAAATAGAGTAGGAGCATCAACTACATGAATTGACTTCAAAAGTGAATTTTTTTTAAGACATATATATCAAATCCAATATCACATCTTATATGTCAACTCTGACTCTTCAAGGATTTTGAGAATGTAAAAGTAGTGTAGTAACTAGACTGCTGAAAATAAAATAAAATAAAATAAAATAAAATGCAAGCTCTTACAAAAAAAAAAAAAAAAAATCAATTTTTGAAAAATAGTAATCATATAAATGGAATGTTCATGTCACTGTTTTCTTCTTCTTCTCTCATGAGAAGGAAAGAAGAGCCAAGAGAACCACACAAGAAAAATTAACAAAAAAGACAAAATAGTGTTCAGCTCAAGCACGTGGCAGCTTGCTCACAAACACGTGACAGAGATCGTGATTGCAAATGGAACGTTATTTTCGTGGCGAACAAAACGTGCTTGACCCAAATTGAAATTCCAGCCCAGGTGAAGCGAACCGGTGCAATGGTCTGGATCAAGCCTAACGACAGAGATTGGACGGCTGGAGATTAACTTTTTCTAATATGTCCGTGTCAGAACACGTGGTCAAATTAGGCGGTCATTAATATTTTTTTAACAAACTAGCTGCCCCCATATGTAAAATGGACACTATAAGAGCATCATTAGTTATTGGTACTCTTTAATACAATTTGAAAATCAGAAAAAAAAAAAATTGGTCAAATAGATTGAATTTCTATAAAAATAGTAAAAAATGGTAAAGTGTGTTCCATACCAAAGATTATGTGGTCAAAAATTAATATAAAAAAATAATATAAATTCTAGAATCTAGAAAGTTGGGTTCTAAATTGAGACTTACTATTTTAAAAAATGAGTTCATATAATCTAGAATCTAAAAATTTGGAGGCCCAACCTGTAGCTATCATTGCTAGAATGAGACCAAAAATCTAGAAATTGAAACTATGTATGAGACTTATTATTCTACAAAATGAGCTCATATATTTTAAATCTAGAATGTGTGATGGACCTTACTAATGATGCTATAACAAAAACAATGTTATGTATATTTGAAAGAAGTTAATTTTATAAATAGAAAAGCATATTATATCTCATCTCCCCTCGTATGGGCATCATGGTTGTTTTCAATCCTTTTATATCAAACACAATATTGTGGAGTATATTAACATTGGAAGTACAAAGTCCTTCAAATATTCGATTGTTCCACACTTTTTCATATATAATGCACTGCAGAAGTCAGTTTTATGCAAGCCACCCGAAACCATATAAATCTCCGACCGCAATAATCCCTTATACTCCGAATCACCAACTGAACATCTTTTCCGTCATTCGCCTTCAGCTTGAGGTGCATCGCCTCTCTCTGCTATGTCTCCTGAGTAGCCCCACATGCATTCGAAGAACAGATGACCCATCGATTCCTAACCATGTCCACATAGTACACATGTAACACATCTCATGTCAAATCCCAAATCTGATTAGCCAATCCCTAGTCAGCTGTTTACTTTTATATATATATATATATATATATATATATATATATATAATATTCTTAAATGTTTTTTAAAATAGAATCCGATGGATTGTCTTTGTTGGTCGTTCAAATTAGATATTTAAGCTACTTGATTTCTGGCAAAATTTTGACCTAAATCTGAAAGATAAAAATAATAATATTATAACGATTGCTATTTCGGAGAACATACTGAAATGCTTGAGAATGGAAAGCCCGGTCCTTTATAATATCGAAGAATACATAATAACGTATCAATAAATATATATTTTATATAGATAAATATAAAAATATAAATAAATATTTTATATTAGTAAATTTATATTTTTAAATAAAATACTAATTTATTTAATGTGCTGATAAAAATATCTATATAAAATGTACATTCATCGATGTGTCACGTGTTCGATGTGTTATTGTATGTCTTATGGTACTTATTAACATAACTCATATATATATAATAATAAATAATAATATAATTGATTAATTAAAAAAAATCTTTTAAAGAATCTAATTCTTTTATGGTAATTTATATGGGCTAATTTGTAAATTTTTCTTGATTAGGAATCTCAAGAAACTTTCTGAGTCATCGCGGATAACATTTAATCTAACTCATTAATATTTCCACAATGTTTTGTTTATGATAATATTGGTTATTGTCATTGAATGTGTATTTTTTTTTTTCAAAAGATACGGGGAAGGAATAAAAAAATGTATATTTTAAATTACTTTATGACACAAACTTGCAGGAAAATAGTCTCTTTAGTACAATGAATGGAAGGGTCGACAAGGTTTAGGATAATTACTTATAATGTTTTATTAATCATATGGTTGAGTTGGAATATAATATTACAAATTTTTAACTAGAAAACAATAATCTAAAAGATAATTATGCAAGCATGAGTTATTGTTCGCAGAGAAGTTATAACAGAGTTAATTACTTGCAATAATATTATATTTTGGTAATTAAACTTTTATATTATGTGAATATATAATTTTTTCGGGGAATATATAGTTCAAATAATTTTTTTAACATTTTTGATAGGTGATTTAGTATATTTAATAATTGTTATTTTTTGAGATTTTTTTAATATCATAGTCGGTTAATGTAATATGTTAGTATTCAAGAGAACATGATTCAAATTTTATTGATATTATAATTTTATAATATGTTTTACTTATAAATTAATTGATCAATAATTTTTTTTTTGGAACAGTTAATTGATCAATACTGAACTTCTTTAAATTTTTTTTTAAATTTTTTTTAAAGAAAAAGAAGTGAAAAAGTAAAAAAAAAAAAAATTTAAAAAAGGAAAAAGAAGAAAAATATAAAAACAGTTTATTTTTAAATTAAGCGAGAAAGAAAAATAAAAAAATATAAAAAAGTATAATTTTTTAAATTCGAAAAATGAATGAAAAAATGGAAAGACAAAAATTGCTTTTAAAAAAGGAAAATTTAAAATACAAAAAATATGTGAAATATTTTTTTTTGTTAAAATAAAAAAAACAACATTAATAAATAATTCTCTGTTAAAAAAGAAAAATAATTTAAAAGAAACGAAAAAAAAACTAAACTCGGATATATGTTTTCTTCTAAATTATAAAAAAACTAACTGGCTAAAAAAATATACAGTTTTAATGGATATGATTTTTAAATTTTTTTGGCAAAATATTTATCCAGTTATTTATAACTATCGGAGATAATTTTTTATACAGTTAAACTAAACTCGGAGATATGTTTTATGCTAAATTTGTCAGGAAATAATATTTTTGTAGCATACCAAAATGCCCCTCTGAGTTATTAAACAAGCCAACACTTAATTGTTAACAACCAATCATTTAACTATTATGAAAAGTAAATTAACTCCAGGAAAAAAGAACCACATCAACTCTTATTCTCACTCCGAAATTTGACATTCCACCCCATAATGTACCCGCAGCAATGAGAGGGCAGTCCGAATAAGTAGCGTGCCCAATAGACTTTGTCCATTGTAAGTTGTAGCATTTGCCGCCTATTGGGTCAGAACCCGACCCGGAAGTAAACCCAAACCTAAATAACTCGAGTGACTGAGAAGTTTCTTCTTCCTCCTCACTTCCTTCCTTCTCCATTGCCTCTCCTCCTCCGATTTTCCCGCCGCCATCTCCGCTGACAAAACCCTAACCCTAATTTATTCTTCTATGCCATGAACCTCTGGAGCGACGACAACGGCTCCATGATTGACGCGTTCATGGCGTCCACCGGCCTCTCCTGGGCCGCGCCGTCGCCGGCTCCGTATGCCGCTCCGCCGGCGGCCTACTTCAACCAGGAGACTCTCCAGCAGCGGCTCCAAACCCTAATCGAGGGCGCGCGCGAGAGCTGGACCTACGCAATCTTCTGGCAATCCTCCGTCGACGCGTCCACCGGCTCCTCCCTCCTCGGCTGGGGCGAAGGCTACTACAAAGGCTGCGAGGAGGACAAGCGCAAGCCGAGGTCCGCCTCCGCCTCCTCCGCCGCCGACCAGGAGCACCGGAAGAGGGTCCTCCGCGAGCTCAACTCCCTGATCTCCGGCGGAGCCGTAGGCGGCGGGGACGAGGCCGGGGTGGAGGACGAGGTCACCGACACCGAGTGGTTCTTCCTCGTCTCTATGACGCAGTCCTTCGTCAATGGCGACGGCCTCCCCGGCCAGTCCCTCTTCTCCGGCCACCCCGCCTGGATCTCCGGCCGCGACCGCCTCGCCGTCGCCCCCTGCGAGCGCGCCCGCCAGGGCGCGCAGTTCGGGATCCAGACCATCGTCTGCGTCTCCGTCGGCAGCGGCGTCCTCGAGCTCGGATCCGCCGACGTCATCTTCCACAACAACGAGATCATGAACAAGATTAGGGTTCTGTTCAGCTTCAACTCCGCCCTCGATATCCCCGGCGCCGCCGCCACCGGATCTTGGAATCACCCGGTTGCGGCGGTGGCGGACCAGGAGGAGACGGATCCCGCCGCGATGTGGATCTCGGACCCGTCCGTGATCGAGATCAAGGACTCCGTCTCCCCTGTCGCCGCCCCCGCTGCCGAGATCGCTACGACGATATCGAAGCAGTCGGTGCAGCAACCGTTCGAAAACCCTAGCTCGAGCGGCTTGACGGAGAATCCGAACTCGTTCCATCTGCGTCAGTTTCAACAGAACAATCATCATCATAATCAGCAGCCGTTGTTCGGGAACGGAGAGTTCAATTTCTCCCAATTCGCCGCGAACACGCCCCAGCCGTTCAAGCCGGAGACCGGCGAGATCCTAAATTTCGGCGAGAGCAAGCGGAGCTCCGTGTCCCCTGCTCCCGGAGGCGGCCTCTTCTCGTCCCACCACCACCACCCGGCGTCGGGCGATGCCAACAAGAGGAACAAGATGTCGACGGGGGCCACCTCGAGAGGGAGCAACAACGACGAGGGGATGCTCTCCTTCTCGTCCGCCCCCGCAACCCGTCCTTCCTCTGCCAGCCAAGTAAAACCCTGCGCCAACGGGGGGATTCTTGTCGCCGGCGACTCGGACCACTCCGATCTCGATGCCTCGGTGAGGGAGGTCGAGAGCAGCAGGGTCGTCGAACCGGAGAAGAAGCCCCGGAAACGGGGCCGAAAGCCGGCCAACGGCCGGGAGGAGCCGCTCAACCACGTGGAGGCCGAGCGGCAGCGGCGCGAGAAGCTGAACCAGAGGTTCTACGCCCTCCGGGCCGTCGTCCCCAACGTGTCCAAAATGGACAAGGCATCCCTCCTTGGGGACGCCATATCGTACATCAACGAGCTCAGTTCGAAGATGCAGTCGTCCAACTCGGAGAACGAGAGCCTCCGATCCCAACTGGAGGCCGTCAAGAAGGAAAAGGACCGTTCTCCCGGCCATGAATCGAAGATGGCAAATGGCAAAGGCCGATGCCAGGGGGTCGAGATCGACGTAAGAATAATGGGCGCGGAAGCGATGGTTCGACTACAGTGCACAAGGTTGAACCATCCGGCGGCGAAGCTGATGGGGGCGCTGAAGGAGCTCGATCTCGAGGTTCAATACGCTAGCGTGTCGGTGGTGAAGGAGCTGATGATGCAGCAGGCAACCGTCATGATGACGGCGCGGCAGTACACGCAGGAGCAGCTCACTGCCGCTTTGTACTCGCGTATTGCATAGATAGCCTTGTCGAGTTGGGAAAAATTATTGAGCGAGCTGGATTCACCGTGCATCTTGATTTCTGTCCACTTAATTTCTCTACGGATGAGGAACACTGTTCTAGGCTGCCAGTGTACTCATTCTCCGATCATCAAGTGGAAAAGAATCAATGTCCGAATAAATCGTGGAGTTGGCAATAAGGCTATGTTCAATTGAGTTTGAGCTTTTGGAATTTGTAGTTACTATCTACGGAATATTTCGGCCGTGATCGATAGGTTCGATCGACCGTTCGTCTCTTTCTTTCCTTTCCGAAATGGTTAGCATCGTCATCTCTCCCTTTTGATTGAGAAGAGAGAAGCTGCTGCTTAGGTTCAGGTTTGTCATTGTACACTAATTACTTTAGTTAATGTACAATTTGTATAGGTGATGATGATTGTTCTTGTGCAGTGTATGTGCTTTCGTACTATGAGATCTTCATCTTTATCACGAGGCTTATTATTATTACTATTACTATTATGTTGGCTCACTAGTTTGTTACTGAATGGACAGTGAGTCTAACAATGATAACTTTCACATCATTTGTACATTGGCGCTGTTAGTTGGATTTTTGGTGTCCAGTGACATAAATTTTGATGCATTTATGGTGTGCATTTGGTATTTGGTAGGCTGCTGCTTTCTGCTTCACTATTTATGGAAAAATTATTCAGTGAACCGACTCACTTTAAGTCTTAATTTTTCTCCACTTGATAAATAAGCACATAACTGGCAGTCGAAAATAGTCCTTGTCGAAAATATCCAAGAATCAAGACTCATAGTGAGCCCAACTCACCGCTGGGTTTTAAATAGTAACTAGAGATGAGAGAGACCAAAATGCACACGCATCTAGAAAATAATATTTCTTATACATCTTATATGCCACCATTTGCAATTTATACCATCTAAAATCTGAATTCATTTGGGGTCTTCATTTCTTTTTTCCTTGTCAAGGCATCTTACACTTCTAAAGCTGTTCTAGTTAAATCAAATTATAGAGTATAGATAATAAGATCAATGACATTGTGTATACCATGCAATTAGGAACAGCCAAGATGTACGCAACTTATGATCTCTACTCTTATAATGAGACTTTAAAATAGTTCAAAAGTGAACCGTCTAAGCCGTTTGTAAATTCTCTAACTATTTATTTTAAAAAATTTAATATTACGTAAATAAATTTGTTGATTTTGTTTTAATTTGTTATAAATTACGTTATAGGAGAATTGAACTTGACCAACCAAGAAAAATATTTTGTACCTTAACCACGTGAGCTAAAAAAAATATTTGACTATAGTTATATAATATTATATAATTAAATAATTAGTTAAATTTTTTTTTTTAATTTTTAATTATGTGATGATTTTATAAGACATTGTATAAAAATTAAAAAATATCTATAACAAATATAATTAAATATTTAAATTATTTTAATTACAATAAAATTAGTAGAAAAAAAATTACGTGTAACACGTGCATTTACTGGTCTTTATAGGATACATGCCTAATGGTTGTGCTGATGACCTCACACTATATACGTCATCCATGTTCACTGAATTTATTGAAAAAGAGTGGTTATTTATTGTCCGTTATTGAAGCGCGCACACCACCCCCACGCGCACCCAAGAAACAAAAATAAATAAAAAATAAAATAAAATAAAGAAAATAACAACTTGTTAGATGGGGATAAAGATGGAATAAGCAACCATGTTGTGAGGATTTGGATTATTGCGAGGAGTTGAGAGAAGGACATGGGTGGTGGACCCCATAATGATCCATCCCTTTGTAGGATTGAGATATGCTGTCCTACATATTATGTTCATATGTATGAACTTTCTTACATACAAGTGTAGACTTTTTTTCGCAATATAATAAGATCCACATTTATATGTAAGAGGAAACATATATATATATATATAGACAGACTATGTAGGATATCATATTCCAACCCCACTTGGTATTTGAGACATGCTTAGCAATAAGAAAAACATGGAAATGGCTCCAATCACCCCATCAATGTATAGCAACGTTTTAACAATTCTCATTGCTTTACTTGCTAAAGTTCCCTGCCTTCTTTTGGGCGTAGGTGTGGGAACATTTTTCCCCTTATTTTTTCTCTTTTCTTTAGAAATTATTTTTTTTTTTGTTAATTTTTTTGGTATTTAAATAAAAAAAAATTAAAAATTCTAAGGTCCTGATTTTGTAAATCAAACGTGATTTTGTAGAAAACCAGTTCAAAGCAGTTGTTATTTGTCTACAAATATGGATATGAATATATGATACAAATTCAATTGGCTCTTGTGATCAGTGAGAAGAGATATAATTTTTCTGACTGGACAGACGATCTCGAAATTAAATCATCGGATATCTAAACAAAAAATTAAAAATAGAAGAGTAGTTTTTCACTATAAAAAAAAAAGGAGGACTTTGACTAACAACTATACGAGCCAAGCCCAAAAAAACCACTTAGAGCTGCATGGAACACTTTTTTTTTTCTGTCGATATTTGGATCAAAGCGTACATGCCTTGTGATGTATGTATCATAATCTGTTCGTTTCGTTAAATTCAGTGTTGTCAAAACTGGACGGGACTGACAGTTGAACTGGGTCGGACCAAATTTGATAAAAAAATCAATCCGATCTGATCTGAACTGATTTTTTAAAGAATCAGTAGATTTTTTCTGAACCAGAGTTTATCCGGTGAACCGGTTCACAAATGAACCAGTTCACAAATGAACCGGCCATTTTGGTTTTTTTGTTAAAAAAAAAAAAAAAAACTCAAAAAAGTTTATTATGTGAGATTTGGATTATTTGGTACTTGGTTTTTGGACATAACGTTAAGAATTTTTGTGCACACTGTATTGTATTTTTTTTCGACTTACTATCTTCCAACTTCCACTATTTATAAATAGAAGAAATAATATGTCCACGTGGCTCGATCCACTAACCTTCTGATATCTAGTTGGGATCTTACATCTCTCCTCGATAATCATAAGAGTCACTCGAGTCCAGTGTTGTTCCATACATGATTCAATATATATGCTGAGCATGATCGAGAATCGAGTGAAAGGAAAACTAGGACAATTCACTGTTTTGTTGTCATTGACATAAATTATTCAGTGTGCCAACATCAACACATATGATAATGGTGAAGTCTTACTCTTCATCAATATACAGTACCATGACATATCACTAGAAGAGTCGATGCATGACACTAAAAGAGTGGTATATTATAATGCTATTGATGAAGAGTGGTGTATTATATGCTATTGATGAAGAGCCAGGTCTTACCACTGTTATGTGATGAGGTCGGTCAATTGAATAATTTTTTATTTTGTTTTCATTGTTTGTAGAAGGAGAAATTATATATGGTGGTCCGGCCTCACCATATGACACCGATGAGATCTTTTTCTTCTCTAATAATAACAGAACATACTATTTTATGTTTTTTTCTAATTTAGATTAGTGGTGTCATGCTGTTAATAGAGGATAAAGTTTGGGTAAAGTACAAATTTGTTTTCCTTATATATATATACATTTTTGCATTTAAAGTCTCCTGGTTTTAAATTTTTTTTGTTTTTTTATTTTTGTTCGATTTATATCCATTTTGGATTCTGCCGTTAATTTTAGACTTGAAATGACTAATCTACCCCTCCCTAATCATAACTCTAATCATAATCCTCCTAACTAATCCAAATTTCTCCCCTCCCCTCCCCACCTGAGCTCTCATTACCCTTCCCGCACCCTCCTCCTCCTCATCCTCCGCCTTCTCCTTCTCCCTCACCCCCTCCAGCCCTCACCCCTCATCATCCTCCTCCTCCAACCCTCACCCTCTCCTCCTCCTTTCCCTCCTCCTCCGCGCCATCCCCGAGCTTCCCCCTCCTCCCCCCACGCCTCCCCCTCCTCCTCCGCACCACCCCGTGCCTCCCCCGAGCTCCACCCCTCCTTCCACCCGTGCCTCCCCCGAGCTCCACCCTTCCTTCCACCCGCGTCTCCCCCGAGCTCCCACCTCCTCCTCCCGTCTCCTCTCGCGCCACTTCGCGCTTCCCTGCGCACCCTGCCGCCGCGGCTGCTGATGTCTCCTGCCGCTGCTGCTGCTGCGCTGTCGCCACCGAAGCAGGAGGAGGGTGTCGGAGAGAGAGAGGAGGGGGAGAGGGTTGCGGGAGGAGGAGGAGGACGACGCGGGGAGGAGGAGGAGGCACGATAGGAGGAGGAGGAGGGGAGGGGAAAGGGTAGTTTCGGATTTTCAATTTTTTTAAAAAATATTAAATTCTAACGTTTAGTTGACTGGAGGGGATATTTTGATCGAAAATTTTATTACGAAAAGATTATTTACTGTTAACGTCTAATAGATCTTATTTTGCTTTGGAGATAAATCACTGTCACATGCTGAGACCGGTCTCCTGAATAATTTTTTCGATAGAAGTGCATGCGATCTCTGATAATCTCTTTGCATATTAATTGCTGGCTCTTGGCTATATGGCATCCAAAAACTGAAATATATGCTTTGCTAATCCTTTTTTCTTAATTTGCTATACCTAGTTTTACGTTTAGCATGGCATGGAGACACATGTTATTGTGTTATTGGATGGATGACAATCCTATATTAACGTTGTATATATATTCTATTATATAAAGCAATATCTAAATGGTTCAAATAAATTGAAGTAAATATTCAAACAATTAAATTAAAAAAAATATTTATGAAAGGTAAATAAAATTTTAAACGAACTTCTATCTTATCTGTCCAAATCGTTAATAAATACTCAACCAATTTAATTAAAAAACTAACTAACAGAAGATTAAAAAATATATAAAATTAATTTCCTCTTTTTCTCATCTTTCGTACTCCACTCTTTTCTACTCAACCAATTTAACCCAAAAAAAAAAAAAACCTAACAGAAGATGAAAAAATATATAAAACCAACTTCCTCTTTTTCTCATCTTCTATAGTCCACTCTTTTCTTCACGTAATTAATAATTATTAATCATCACGAAATTAATAATTAAATTTTTTTTTACTATCCATGTAAGTGTTTTTCTTACGTTGAAAGAAATCTTAAAATTATTATAAATACCTATATATATATATATATATATATATATATATATATATATATATATATATATAATCCAAATAAAAATATATTCAATATTCAAAATATATTTAAACTAATTATATATATATATATATATATATATATATATATATATATATATATATATATATATATATATATATATATATATATATATATATATAATCCAAATAAAAATATATTTAATATTCAAAATATATTTAAACTAATTACATATATATATATATAATTTTACAAATAGAAAAGAGTTAGGGTATTAAGTTTTACAATTATAATTGAGATATTAACTTGTCTATTTTTAAAGTTTAAAGTACAAGCTAGAAAACTTGAATAGTGGGGGGGGGGGGGGTGTTGGGTGCCCAAGGTATGCTGGTCCATGCAGGGTTACAAGTTAGGCATGCCCATGCAAGGTTGGGTGTCCAAGATAGGCTAGACAGGTCCATGTGAATTCTTGCAAAATTGGATGTAGACGGAATTGGATTGGTGTATTGGCGTAGCCAATTTTTTTATTAAGGAGACGCGACGTTTACGATTGAAATAATAATAAATTATAATAAATAAAAATAATGGTCGATTCGATTGACGACTACAGAATTGGACGAAACTTATGTCGTAGGACAAGTTTGAAGTTGCGCATCCAATGACGCAAGTCTCGTCCCGATCCAAATAGTGCACGGAGAATAATTGTAAATTTTCGAAAAATATCGATATTGTGAAATTCTACGGATACATGCCAAATTCGTCATCCACAATTAATGAATTCGAGTTCCGTTAATTTTCAGAAGCCGGATAATAGTATGTGCATTTCGGTACAATAAGCTCGTGTCGGGATCGCTTGGATCAACTAGACGATATCCAATTCACAAATTTTAGTTTAATTATAAATGTTCAAATAGTTCACTTTGAATCTAAGGACGACCAATTTATATTAATGTCCATTCAATTAAGAAAATAAAATCCATAGTTATTATAGCTTTTGCTATTGTCTATCATTTGATACTTCAATACCATGTTCAAATTGACTATGTTGTATACTTCAATACTTGTTGTTTTTATTTTTTTAGTTATTTCAATTGGATTGTAAACTAATCTTGGATATTCACATTTGTATACTATGAATCACAATGGCCTACTTACCCATATTTGTACTTCTCAGCTACACCTTCTTAAGTTTCAGCTATATCTACAGTTCCAGCACTTGAAGATAGACTTGGTATAGTTCCATAAGAATATATAAGAATATATATATATATATATATATATATATATATATATATATATATAATCACATAAAATTTTATATAAGAGAAAAATATTCGATACAATTGCAGAAAAGAGAAAAATTTTAACAAAATTCTAAAATAAGGGACCTGGCGCCAAACCCTTGGCGTAAAAAAAAAAAAGTCTGGCACCAAGGGAGTTGGCTCCAAACAATAAAAATAAAAAAGACCTTGGCGCCAACCACCTTGGCTCCAAACCAAAATAAAAAATAAAAAAATGAGTCTGGGCCAAGGTGGTTGGCTCCAAACAAAAAATAAAAAAGTCCTGGCGCCAATCCCTTTGGATCCAAACCAAAAATAAAATAAAAAAATGAGCCTAGCGTCAAGGGGGTTGGCTCCAAACAAAAAATAAAAATAAAAAATATGACGCCAAACAAAAATACACAAGGAAGCTCTAAAAAAAAATTCCAATTTTTTTTTCTCATTTATTTTAAAATAGTTTCGGTTAAAAAAAGAATTAAATTTTTTTCTTTCTTATCTTCCGTCAATTTTAAAATACTTACTGTGAGTCTCATCACACAGTATTTGTATTTTATGCGAATAATTATTTTGTGCTAGTTATTGCATTCTATTGGATCTCGAGGAAGCTCAAATTCTCAAAATTGATACTTTACTACCTGACCGGTATATCGACGGTATACTACAGTATACCAACGGTATACTGCCCGACAGATATTTGTTTCACTTTCGAGATATTTTCGAGATATTTCTCTATAAATAGTACTTGATTCATTTCATTTCATTTTTTTCTCTTTCTCTCTCATCTCTTCTTCATTTCTTTCTCAAGATTGGAAGCGTGGTCTTGAGACCTGGAGTGCGGTTTCTGAACCCCTTCATAGTGGTGGGCTAGAAGGTTTAGACTGGGAGCTCGCGTTAGGCAAATAAATTGTCGATTTTGTGAACTTTGTTTACTTTCTGTCATTTTACTTTTCTGGAGCTTGGTTGTTGCTTTTTCGCTTACGCTTGTTTTACTATTATTGTTCATATCGTGATTTCTAGCCTAGTGGTCGTCTCGGTTTTGATTTCGGATAGAATCTTGTTCCGTCCCTTTTTGGTAACTCAGTAACGAAAACGGTACCGGAGTTGTGACCGTGAGATTTAGTTCATATTGTGATATGAGACTTACCATATACTTAATTTTCTGTTAGACTTGGTTCTGATAATTTTTGAAATTTGATTTGGATTCAGGAAATCAGACTTGACTTTAACCATATTTATCCTTGAAAACTGGCATACCGACGTTATACTACAGTATACCGACAATATACCGATTTCAACCGACTTAATTTCTAGATATTTTCTGTGAACCCTATCGGCATACCGACGGTGTACTACAGTATACCGACGGTATACCGATCCTGCCAAAATTTGTTGACTGACTTCAGCATATTTGTCTTGGCCGACATACTGACGACGTACTGGGATGTGCCGACGGTATACCGATTTGTGGAACTTTATTTTCCAGTAACTTTTTGGCTACTTGGAACGGCATACCGACGGTATACTACAGTATACCGACCGGTATACCGATTCATTGGAATCTAGAACTTGCAGTATTTTTCTTATATTTGGACCAGTGTACCGACGGTGTACTGGACTGTACTGACGGTATACCAATCATACACTTTCTTTAGGAATTCTTGGGTTTTCGTGATTCCGTTATGATACTTCTGGGTTTTGCTTGGACACGCGATGACTTGACCTGATTTGGACATGAACTTACATGGCTTCAGATGACTTGACTTAGCTCTACTCGAATTCACCCGGCTTTGTCCGGCTACACGTAATGACATGATTGACTGGACTGGACTTGACTTGGCATGACTTTACATGTCTTTATCGGTCTTGGCTTGACTTGGTTTCACTTGGCTTCATCTAGATTGACATGGCTTCACATGGTTGTACATGGTTTCACTTGGCTTCATCTGGATTGACATGGCTTCACATGGCTTTACCGGGCTTCATATGGCTTTACCTGGATTCACTTGGTTACACGTGGCTTGGATGTTGTCATGACATATATGAGTCCGTATGTGCAATGTATATTAAAAAGCTGTTTATATTATTATTAGAACTTGTTTTGTTGCATCATGTCTAGGATGGATTCTGTAGAATGCCACACCCGAATTCATACAAGAAACTGCTAGAAGTTTATAACTAGAGATTCACTTAGTACATGGCTAATTTTTTTTCTAGATTGCATGTAGTCCCGGTTATCCATACATTTATCTTGAGGAGTATCCAGTGGTTTATATTGTGGAGTATCTTGAGGAGTATCCGGTGCTGGTTTGTGCGTATAGATATCCTGGACGGACTGTAGGGACATGCAATCAGAAGGAACTCTAGCATCGCGTTGCATTATAGTTGTTAATAATTAGGATTGTGATAACCCTAGTTAGTTAAAGTATTAAACCGCACTTATATAATTTATCGTGATATATGAATGATGGACAGTCTAGGCTTTACATGATCACACTTTTATTTTTGTCACTTGTTACTCTATTGATTAACAGTTCAGGATATGTCTCATTGCATGTTTACAGTATTTCGTTTACTATCCTGAGATCTTTTACATTCAGTATTTGTATTGCTTGTGTTGTTGATTTAAGTTCCTAGATTGACTTTGTCATAACCATATTCCAAAAATACGTTATTGAATTACAAAATTCTTGTTTATTCTAGATATTTTATGATAATAAAAATTTCTTAAACAAATTTTTGATTTAATTTTTCAAGAAAACATACATAAATAATTACATGAAATGACATGGTATATTTTTTATTTAAAACTTTAGTTAAATCTTGAAATTTTATATTTTACTTGGACACCTATTGTCGTACCCTATTTTGAATATAATTTCTACAATAAATATTATCTAGTTAAAGAGTATATTTTATACTTTTGCATTTCAGCCCTAAGAAAACCTTACTATTGCTTAAACCTAGAAAATTTTCATTTAGGTCTTCCAAAGAATTTTTGCAATTACATAAAATTGCATTGCCACCTAGCAAGCTAGGTGTCATTTGAAATAAAGGGATGGGATTAGTGGCAGCAAACATGTAAGAAAAAGGAAAGGATGGGTATTTCCAATACAAGAGAGATCATAATGATGTATGTTGGATTTTTTTTCCTTTGAGAAGAAAGGATGGCAACATATATGGAGAAGGGGCTCTCGGTTCCTTTCCCTCTTCACTTTCTTTCTTTCCCATCTCTCTCCAACCATACATCTTTATCCCTCTCCTACTTACTGCGACTGCTATTGTTGCTAAATCTGCTGCTACCGCTGCTCATTTGCTGCTACTGCTGCCGCTGCCGCGGCTGTTCTGTTGTTGTTGCAATGGCTACGTTGGCCGCGACACCGCCACCGACGGCGCTTGTCGTCGTTCGATCGGCCGACCACCGCTGCAGACCCCCTATGGGCCGCAATCTGCACCACCAACTCCAACATCACCATCATCATCTTCATCTCCATCATCATCAAAACCCAAATCCTAACCCTCCTTTCTTTAAAAAGAAGAAGAAAAGAGAGATGAAGAAGAAGAAGAAATTGGAGGAGGTCTACAAGCCCTAATCCCCAAATTCCTAAATCAATTTTCAAGACAAGTCCTCCCTTTCTCTTCAAATTTTAGTTATATTCCTAAATTGCATCTCCCAATAAGTGATTAGTTAGAAATTAGAATTCTAATTTCTGAAATAATAGGATTTATTTTGTTTGAAATAAAAATTTGTATATTGTAGAAGCATGAAAAATCTATAGTCACGCGGCTTATATGCAGGCCGCATCCTCATGCTGAAGACATGCCCATAGTCATCCACCATGCGGCCCGGACAGACAAAGAGAGTCGAGTCGCATACATGTCCTCTCACATAGATCCCAAAGGTCTGCCACAGTTCCAATCAAAGCACTTATGGCCCTGACTGCCTCGAAAAGTGCAAGAGACGGCGACACACAATCAGACAGAAAGATCACGTCAGGTATTTATGACTTTGTCAGAACGCACAAAGCATGTTGTTTGTGGTATTAAACGAAAGAATGAAAGTGTATTTCAATAACGGGGTTTGTGCGAAACCCGCGCCCTTTGGTTTACAAACAAACTTGTACAATGTAATCCTATACGAGGATGTGGGAGTACAATTTATTTAATCTGGGTATAAATTGCTATAGGTGTCTGATCTGCGGTCGATCACTGTAGCCCTTGGACTACACGATGTTGAAGAAGTGCCGTGGAAGACGGGTAGCGGCTCCGAAGGCTGCGAAGGAGAGGGTGGATGCACGATGCCGAAGTCGTCGATCCCCGCTCTTTGCCTGAGCTCCGGGCTCTTCCTCTCTCTCTCTCTCTCTCTCCCTCCCTCCCTACTCCTCCCTGTTCGATCTTCCCCCCCCTGTTCCTCATTGATAGGGGCCTCTATTTATAGAGTCTTTGGTGACAGTGACCACTCCGTTGGTGTAGCAACCGAGGAGTTGAAAGTACAGCACCCTATTACACAACGGTTAAAGTAACCAATGCCTACGTATAGATGATCTTTTGAATGAGCGGGTGACGCGGGTCCAACTAAGGGGACACAACGCGTACAATTGCTACTAAGATCACGGCGTAAAAGCCACGTAGGTAGGTATCCATTGTGTAAAAGGGGTTGGCGTAGAAGCCAAATGTCCGTCACCATGGCATAGAAGCCGAGCAGGCATAGAAGCCGAACAGGCATAGAAGCCGAGTTGGCATGGAAGCCGGGTAGTCGTAGAGACTGAGAGGGCGTTGAAGCCGGATGGGCGTTGAAGCCGAGTGGTCCTAGAGGCCGAGAGGGCGTTGAAGCCGGATGGGCGTAGAAGCCGAGTGGTCCTAGAGGCCGGATGGGCGTAGAAACCGAGCGGTCATAGAGGCCGAGAGGGCGTTGAAGCCGGATGGGCGTAGAAGCCGAGTGGTCCTAGAGGCCGGATGGGCGTAGAAACCGAGCGGTCATAGAGGCCGAGAGGGCGTTGAAGCCGGATGGGCGAAGAAGCCGAGTGGTCCTAGAGGCCGGATGGGCGTAGAAACCGAGCGGTCATAGAGGCCGAGAGGGCGTTGAAGCCGGATGAGCACAGATCCTGAATGGGCGTAGAAGCCGCTGCGTACCGTGCTGATGTGGACGCCTTTAGCCGGAATTACGGCTTTTGAAGATATAATCAAATCTCTTGCAGAGATTTGCCATCATCTTATGTATTAAATACGGAGGCGTATTTTGAAGGTCTGCACCCCTTCTGTGCACCTGTCGCAGAGATGTGCCTTGAGAGAAACTGTCACCGCTCTGTGCAATTAGACGTGGAGACGTGCCTCGAATCCCGTACGAAGTGCGGCTTTTGACGTGGCAGGCGGTTTGTCCGCTGCGGATCGTAAAACCGCTCATGTTTGCCTGTGTAAAACAGGGCAGCATATTCCCTTGTACGCAGAAGAGCGGTTTATGCGGAGGGGACTCCAGTAAGCGACGGTTCGGTGATATTTTAACTAAATCCTCTGCATTAAATGCAGAGATCCGCCATTATTCTGTGGTGCGCGTCCCGAGGGGCCTGCCGTCGTTTCCAGCCGTCGTCTGGGTGGTCGTGCAACACTTTTTGTCAGGAGTCAGAGGTCAGATTCACTGCGTGACTTGACAGGTTCATTTCGGGGAAGACGAAGCGTTCCTCGTACGCTATAACGCTGCTTCGAGAGCGGATGAGTTTTACGCCATAGAGGCGATGAAGAACTCTGTTCACGCTGGAGCGGCCTGGACGTACTGCACTTATGCGGATGGTCCTTTGAGCTTTATTCTTCACGCTGTATTTTAGCGGAGAAAACTCTGTTGTACGCCTGATGGCTCTGAAGGCCTCTGCTTACGCTGCTCTGTATCAAGAGGCTGCGTAGCTCTTCCCAGCGTATTTTTCATGCTTCTACAAGACCCCCTTCAAAGCTTTTAAATTCCTCGGAATTTGAAACGCTTTGAATGAAGCATGAACCGCTTTTGAGGACCGTTCAGATGTACGCGTGATCTGGCCGACGTATCCTTCAGATGTGCGGGAAGTCGTGGAGCGTGAAATCATTAGTCTGCAGCTTCTGAGCATAAACTAAACACCATCAAGCGTGAAATCATAGACTTGTAGTTCCTGAGCATGAAGTCGTAGGTTTGTAGCCTCTCGAGCGTAAAAGCTACTGAGCACAAAGGCATCCGGGCATAAAACCATAGACTGATAGCTATCGAACGTAAAGCCGAAGATTCGTAGCTGTCGAGCGTAGAAAGCTCCTTAGCGTAGAACTGTAGATTTGTAGCTTTTGAAAAGAAAATTTCTCCGAGCGTGAAGTTGCGGGTCTGTTGCTTCTGAGCGTGAACTAAGCACCACCGAGCGTGAGATCATCGATTTGGTATCTGCTGAGCGTAAAGTCGTAGGTTTGTAGCCTCTCGAGCATAAAAGCTACCGAGCACAAAGGCATCCGGGCGTAAAACCATAGATTTATAGCTTGCGAGCGTAAAACCGTAGATCTGTTGCTGTCGAGCGTAGAAAGCTCCTTAGCGTAGGAACCGCTGACTTCTTCGCGCGAAAAACTTTTCGAATTCGTTGACTGTCCGCCTTCTCTGAATGATAGGCTGACGTAGTACGATACCGTATTTGTTGAGGACATCCCACTGGGGGATTTTTAATGGACCTATCATTTGTTGCGCATATTAAGTGCAAATAATAAGTTTCGAAATAAATCCTATCAGAGGTAGTATGGACGTGATATGTATTGTGGACTTAACACCACTGACGTACTTAGAGTTAAGTACGGGTGCTAAGTTGAGATGACAATCGATATCAGAGGTAATATGAACATGATAATCGATGGTCGGACCAGGATGGTTTGTTCAGAGGTAATATGAACATAACAAACTCAGCTGGGGATTACAGCTCAGAGGTAATATGAACATGGCTGATTTTGTGGACCCATCACTTTTTGTGCACCTAAGTGCAAGCAATAGGTTTGAGACAAGCCCTGCTAGAGGTAATATGGACGTAGCAGTTTTTGTGGACTCAACACCACTGGCGTACTTAGAGTTAAGTACGGGTGTTAAGTTGAGATGACAATCGATATCAGAGGTAATATGAACATGATAATCGATAGTCGGACCAGTATGGTTTGTTCAGAGGTAATATGAACATAACAAACTCAGCTGGGGATTACAGCTCAGAGGTAATATGAACATGGCTGATTTTGTGGACCCATCACTTTTTGTGCACCTAAGTGCAAGCAATAGGTTTGAGACAAGCCCTGCTAGAGGTAATATGGACGTAGCAGTTTTTGTGGACTCAACACCACTGGCGTACTTAGAGTTAAGTACGGGTGTTAAGTTGAGATGACAATCGATATCAGAGGTAATATGAACATGATAATCGATAGTCGGACCAGTATGGTTTGTTCAGAGGTAATATGAACATAACAAACTCAGCTGGGGATTACAACTCAGAGGTAATATGAACATGGCTGATTTTGTGGACCCATCACTTTTTGTGCACCTAAGTGCAAGCAATAGGTTTGAGACAAGCCCTGCTAGAGGTAATATGGACGTAGCAGTTTTTGTGGACTCAACACCACTGGCGTACTTAGAGTTAAGTACGGGTGTTAAGTTGAGATGACAACCGATATCAGAGGTAATATGAACATGATAATCGATGGTCGGACCAGGATGGTTTGTTCAGAGGTAATATGAACATAACAAACTCAGCTGGGGATTACAGCTCAGAGGTAATATGAACATGGCTGATTTTGTGGACCCATCACTTCTTGCGCACCTAAGTGCAAGCAATAGATTTGGGACAAGCCCTGCTAGAGGTAATATGGACGTAGCAGTTTTTGTGGACTCAACACCACTGGCGTACTTAGAGTTAAGTACGGGTGTTAAGTTGAGATGACAATCGATATCAGAGGTAATATGAACATGATAATCGATAGTCGGACCAGTATGGTTTGTTCAGAGGTAATATGAACATAACAAACTCAGCTGGGGATTACAGCTCAGAGGTAATATGAACATGGCTGATTTTGTGGACCCATCACTTTTTGTGCACCTAAGTGCAAGCAATAGGTTTGAGACAAGCCCTGCTAGAGGTAATATGGACGTAACAGTTTTTGTGGACTCAACACCACTGGCGTACTTAGAGTTAAGTACGGGTGTTAAGTTGAGATGACAATCGATATCAGAGGTAATATGAACATGATAATCGATGGTCAGACCTTCGTTTACAGATGCAGAGTGATGACCTTGGCATCAATCAACTCCTGGATTCTCTTTTTTAGTACATAGCACGTCTTTGTAGGATGATGAATGTACCGATGAAAGAGACAATAATCTGGGTTATCAATTTTGCCAGCCCTCTCATGGTATCTGATGTTGGGAAGCTGAAGTTTGTTTTCCTTCATCAACGTATTGAAGATTTCACTGATGTCATCTTCATTGAAGGAGAAAGTCCATTTTGGCCTTCGGGCTCCTGATGCTTGAGTTCCATGGTCTTCTGGGAAGATCGTCATCGTTGCATCATCTTCAGATTCTGAGAGAATTCTACCCCCAGCTTTGGATGTTGCTCGGCTTTGTCGAGGGAGACTACCCCCAGACTTGTCGTTGCACTTGCGGAGATCACATCGTTCATCTAGTTCTCCGTAGAGGTCAGATGTTGTCTTACGCATGGAGCGTGATTTGTACTTCCGATTTGGCGCTGAGGCATCATCAGAAGTTTGGTCTGTACCAAGCATAGCGGGAGACTGGTTTCTGCGCGTAGAGCGCAGTGGATACTTCTGGGTTAGCGCTGAGGCTTTGTCCGAAGTTTTGTCTGTACCGCGCGTAGCGGGAGACTGATTCCTGCGCGTAAAGCGCAGTGGATACTCCTGGGTTAGCACTGAAGCTTTGCCCGAAGTTTTGTCTGTACCGCGCGTAGCGGGAGACTGATTTCTGCGCGTAATTGCAGTGGATACCCCTGGGTTAGCGCTGAGGCTTTGCCCGAAGTTTTGTCTATACCGCGCGTAGCGGGAGACTGAATTTTACGTACGGGGCACGGAGGGAGCGATGCTACCACCTCATTGGTCGGAGAGATCGGAGAGATCGGAGAGTCCACAGGAATGGTAGAGGATGTCTTGGGCACCCACACTTTGCGCAGCATCCTGTTGTCTTGGACGGAGAGAGAGTGAGAGCTACCCCCGGTTCGAAGCATGTCTTCGTAGGCGGACTGATCGAACTGAACGACCAGTGTCTTCTTCACGGTTCCTATAGATACCGCATCGCGTTGAGCAATTGCTTCCTCGTCAGAAGAGAAAGATTTCCCCAGCAGAGTCGCCATCTTGTTTGTGGTATTAAACGAAAGAATGAAAGTGTATTTTAATGACGGAGTTTGTGCGAAACCCGCGCCCTTTGGTTTACAAACAAACTTGTACAATGTAATCCTATACGAGGATGTGGGAGTACAATTTATTTAATCTGGGTATAAATTGCTATAGGTGTCTGATCTGCGGTCGATCACTATAGCCCTTGGACTACACGATGTTGAAGAAGTGCCGTAGAAGACGGGTAGCGGCTCCGAAGGCTGCGAAGGAGAGGGTGGATGCACGATGCCGAAGTCGTCGATCCCCGCTCTTTGCCTGAGCTCCGGGCTCTCCCTCTCTCTTTCTCTCTCCCTACTCCTCCCTGTTCGATCTTCCCCCCTGTTCCCCATTGATAGGGACCTCTATTTATAGAGTCTTTGGTGACAGTGACCACTCCGTTGGTGTAGCAACCGAGGAGTGGAAAGTACAGCACCCTATTACACAACGGTTAAAGTAACCAATGCCTACGTATAGATGATCTTTTGAATGAGCGGGTGACGCGGGTTCAACTAAGGGGACACAACGCGTACAATTGCTACTAAGATCACGGCGTAAAAGCCACGTAGGTAGGTATCCATTGTGTAAAAGGGGTTGGCGTAGAAGCCAAATATCCGTCTGGCATAGAAGCCGAGCAGGCATAGAAGCCGAACAGACATAGAAGCCGAGTTGGCATGGAAGCCGGGTAGTCGTAGAGACTGAGAGGGCGTTGAAGCCGGATGGGCGTTGAAGCCGAGTGGTCCTAGAGGCCGAGAGGGCGTTGAAGCCGGATGGGCGTAGAAGCCGAGTGGTCCTAGAGGCCGGATGGGCGTAGAAACCGAGCGGTCATAGAGGCCGAGAGGGCGTTGAAGCCGGATGGGCGTAGAAGCCGAGTGGTCCTAGAGGCCGGATGGGCGTAGAAGCCGAGTGGTCCTAGAGGCCGAGAGGGCGTTGAAGCCGGATGGGCGTAGAAGCCGAGTGGTCCTAGAGGCCGGATGGGCGTAGAAACCGAGCGGTCATAGAGGCCGAGAGGGCGTTGAAGCCGGATGGACGTAGAAGCCGAGTGGTCCTAGGCACAGATCCTGAATGGGCGTAGAAGCCGCTGCGTACCGTGCTGATGTGGACGCCTTTAGCCGGAATTACGGCTTTTGAAGATATAATAAAATCTCTTGCAGAGATTTGCCATCATCTTATGTATTAAATGCGGAGGCGTGTTTTGAAGGTCTGCACCCCTTCTGTGCACCTGTCGCAGAGACGTGCCTTGAGAGAAACTGTCACCGCTCTGTGCAATTAGACGTGGAGACGTGCCTCGAATCCCGTACGAAGTGCGGCTTTTGACGTGGCAGGCGGTTTGTCCGCTGCGGATCGTAAAACCGCTCATGTTTGCCTGTGTAAAATAGGGCAGCATATTCCCTTGTACGCAGAAGAGCGGTTTATGCGGAGGGGACTCCAGTAAGCGACGGTTCGGTGATCTTTTAACTAAATCCTCTGCATTAAATGCAGAGATCCGCCATCATTCTGTGGTGCGCGTTCCGAGGGGCCTGTCATCGTTTCCAGCCGTCGTCTGGGTGGTCGTGCAGCACTTTTTGTCAGGAGTCAGAGGTCAGATTCACTGCGTGACTTGACAGGTTCATTTCGGAGAAGACGAAGCGTTCCTCGTACGCTATAACGCTGCTTCGAGAGCGGATGAGTTTTACGCCATAGAGGCGATGAAGAACTCTGTTCACGCTGGAGCGGCCTGGACGTACTGCACTTATGCGGATGGTCCTTTGAGCTTTATTCTTCACGCTGTATTTTAGCGGAGAAAACTCTGTTGTACGCCTGATAGCTCTGATGGCCTCTGCTTACGCTGCTCTGTATCAAGAGGCTGCGTAGCTTTTCCCAGCGTATTTTTCATGCTTCTACACACGTATGCGGCTACATGACCCAAGTGGCCTCGCCAACATGCGGCCAGAGTGTCTATTCGACCACGGCCCAAACGAGAGCACGTATGCTGCTACATGACCCATGCGGCCTCGTCAACATGCGACCTAGTTGTTGTGCGGCCTCCAGCTCACAAGATCTTTTCGTTTCAACTGCAGAGATCTTCGCACAGTTGGTGCTGACTACGTGTCCAGATGACCAAGTCACGTCCATAACGGGTTGATAACAACCCCAAGATCTCATCAACAACATATCTCAACCAAGGCCGCGTGGCAATCTGACCATGGCTTGCGCCAACAGTTGCAACTGTATTCTGTTGGAGGAGCCTTATGCGGCAACCAAATAGAGGCATATGTGGCACCCATAGCCCATCAACACGATGGTTATAAATATGAGCAACTTGAATGTTCTAAAGGTCGGCTTTTTCTGCTTCAGAGAGAGACCGAACCAAAAGAGGCTGGCTGGCTATCTGCGAATCAACACTCAAGGGAGAGAAAAGAGCTTCTGTATCGGATCATCCATGGAGTAAAGAGAGTTTCTACACTCCCAATCCTCCATCATCACCTCCCCCAGAAAAAAACATTTGTACTTAGATTATCTCCTAGGACTCTTCTGTGTACTCTCTTAGTTTATTCAATCAAATCTAGTTCTCCCAGTTCCCGTTTTGATATTGAATGGCAAACATGGTGATGACTCTGCTGTGGACTTTCTTCTCCTCTATTGAGAAGTCAGTGACGTAATCCGATACGGCTAAGCTCGGCTCGACACAAAAGATGTTGGTGGTCCGCTTCGACCAACAAGTGTTCGAGGACATGCTCTCCGGGGACATTACGAGTCATTCTCCGAGGCAAGCAAAGTCCAAGAAGACCCGAAGGACATGGGTAGCCAAGGTCATTGCGCCTCACCCAACTGTGGAGCATACACTTGCTGGTCTCTCTCCCAACCGCAGAAATCGCACATCATGCGACCACTATCTATGTGGCAGCCTCTTCCAACCGAAAGGGTGCTTCCCACTCGAGGACTCGCAGAACGTGGGTGGCCAAGGCCGCTATGCCCCACCCAGCTGTGGAGCAGACGCTTCCAGCCTCCCACTCTGTTGCCAGTGACGGTTGTTGGATGAACACCCATAACGTCCATATCCATGCGGCATCCAAGGTTGACGCAGAAACTGTTCAGCACCCTGACTCTGGCAGAGAAAAATACTACGATGCCAAACGTCCTAGTACTGAGGCAACTTTTATGCGGCCAAGGAGGAGGCCGCATAAGACTGCTCATGCGGTAGCAACTTACAACCGCAGACAGCAGGTCGCATGCGGCCCCAATACCAACAGAACCTCTATTTTCGACCATATCTCCTGCGGCGCTGATCCTATGCGACCCACTGAGAATGGTGAAAACCCAAAGTTGGACTCTTCATACTACGCGCCTGCGGTAGCTAAGCTGAAGAAGTCCAGGGTAGTGCGAGCCCGTCAAGCTCAAGCAACTACTCATACGACCGGCCGCCAACAGGCATCGCTAGTTATTATCTGAGCCTCTAACGGACATTTGTACAAGATTGACCTGTGAGTCAAGCCCACAGGGACCAATGGACAGGGCCAGTCTCAAAAGTCTTCCACCAGTACTTTGGGACAAGTTCGTGTACGAACCCCAGGACAGGGAGCAAAGACAGCACCTGCGCATCCGTGTGCCCGGGATACCCGGACTCACACAGAGGATGCAAAGGTAAAACACTCTTCGCATGATTTGCGTGACGTGATTACTCACAAGCACAAAGTAAGGAAAACTACTACGGCGTGTGACATGCCCTCTCCGAGGCACAGCTGCGCCATCATCATTATCAATTGCTGCTGCAATAAAGCAACTGTACTCACAGACAGACAGTCGGCCTTTTAGTGACTGCACCAAAAATCCCTACCCGACGGCAACTCGGAGATCAGGTACAACTATCAAAGGAGGAGGAGTTGACCTTCGTCTCATGCTACTCAACTAGAAAGCTTCCCGCCACCAAGGAAAGAAAGCAGTCGGATACCTCCAGTCCAACGGTCTTTACCACGGCATCGCGAAGGCGATTACCTGGAAGGCTGACGACGGCACCAGCGGAAGGCGTCTTCCAAGGCACCCGCTCAAGGAAGAAGCTGTCAGCTCCTGGGGGTAGTTCATCCTCAGAACCCCTGGGGGTGGCCCATGTTGGGGTAGTGTCCCCCTAGACGTACACAACAACACGACATTCCAAGGAGACAATGATTCTCAAGGAACAGAATTCGAGATCCCGAAGGGTAGCTACTCCCACCAAGACGACACAATATTCTACGCTGGGGGTAGCATTCCCTCCGATTCTGAAGAAGATGTAGCACTTCCAGATTTTTCTGAGGACAACGATTCTGAGGAAGCTGACAGCAACATGCCGGGGGTTAATACAACATTTAGGGCTGTGGGTACCAATCCTCCAGACGGAAGATGGTGCAATGATACCTACCTCCCCTTAAGACTGTAACTCCCAAGGAACAGATAATGACATGTTTGGGGTAGTCACCCTCGAATAGTCAGAGCATCATCTGAAGCTGGGAGTAGCATCTCCTTTGAGTCTGAAGATGATGCAACCACACCCATCTTTCCTAAAGAAAATTTGATTCAGGAACCGATGACGGAAGGGCTCGACGATTGCCAATGTCTCGATGCTCTTGAGGCAATAATTTACACCATGAGTGCCACAATGCAGACTTTGGCCTAGGCAATACTAAAGATCAATGCAAACATGGTCCTGCCACCCTCAGGGCCCGCAGTAGCTCGTTAAGCCGGGGGTAGCAATCTTCTGGTAGCCCACGCCAACCCGTCATGCGGTAAGGACAGTGATTCCCAAGAACCAGACAATGACATGTCTGGGGGTAGCCTCCCTCAACAAGAGAGAGCAGCATCCAAAACTGGGGATAGAATTTCCTCCAAGTCCGAAAATGATACAAAACTACCAGTCTCCCCGGAGAATTGTATGACTCAGGTATTGGAATCCCCAAAGCCAAAGGAGACTTTCTCCTTCAAATGACGACAATATCATTGAGATCTTTAATATGCTGATAAAGGAGAACAAACTTCGGCTATCCAACATCAGGTGTCCTGAAGAGGCTGACAAGGTCGATAACCCAAAATATTGCCTCATTCATCGGTACATTCATCATCCAACCAAAGACTGATCTGTGCTGAAGATATGTATCCAAAAATTGATTAATGCTAATAAGTTCACCCTCGATTTTGAGGATAAGACGGTCATTACGAACATAGTATCCCTCCAATTTGGCAACTTACCACCGACGAAAGCCCAAGACGGAGTGGTCCCAGCCCAGGCAACCAGGGAGGTCGTCAACCTCCCTCCAGCTCGCAACCGAGTAGCAGTCTTGGTATCACTTACCACCCCAAGAGGTGAGGTCTCTGCTCAAAGGCTGACACAACAAATAGCATATTCAACGAACAGGTTAAAGGGAAAGCAATGTAGGCCAGGCCGCATGATCCTTTCCTTAGAAAGCACCAATTGTAGACTTCAGATGCTCAACGCAGCTCGACAAGTCTCCCCATGCACAAAAACTAAGTCTCGCATGAATCATCAGAAATGGCGTATGATAGGCAGCGCTCCATTGTACTCATCCAAGCAAGTCTTCAGTGCAAGGACGTATTACCCTCCATGTGCACATGATAGTACTTTTCGTCGTAACAAATTCTTGCGGGAAACGAACAGTGTTCCCCTGCGCAATATACAAAAATGTGCAGCAAGCGTTGGTCCTCGACCTGGTAGACAAACGTGCACACGTGACAGTGATCCTACGCGCACAACTCAGCCAACTCTCTCGTGTAAACACGCCAGTGTTCCTGTGCCCAGAGCTCCTTATTCGGCGCAGGCTAAGTCTTCAGCAGTATTCAACGCAACAAATAATGAGCTACCTCAGTTCCATAATTACAGCCAACAATCATCTCGTCTCATGTCGAAGATGGGATACGACCTCCAAAATTTGAAGGTATGAACTTTGGTAAAGGACGGCGTATTCCTTTACAGTCCGACAGTTTTTACCACAACACTCGCAGAGGGCTAGGATACGGAGATGCTTGCACACGCCATGACTCACAAGACGGACGATAAATTCTAACCTAAATAGGAGGGCCCGTTCATTATGGAAACCATATTTCCCAACGGCGCATACCGGCTAGAAAAACCCAACGGCTACTTGCTCATGATGCCTATCAATGGCAAGTTCCTAAAAGAAAGTACTACGTCGAAACTAGACTTGTACTCTCCTCATCCCCAGCGGGACTATGGTGCCCCGTTCCCCCTATTCGGAGAGCGCGGCTAAGAAATACTAGACGGTATCGTTCGATCGGGATAGATTGAATCAAGAACTCATCCTCGTTATGGATTTGTCTCTTCGGAATCGATTCCCATATTCAGTGGACCGTGCCCCAAGGATCGGCTTAGCGGCAGAGTCAGGAGGGGCCTCTCCGCTGCATTCCTTTGTTGCCTAGTTTTCGTTGTCGCTTGTTGCTTTCGTGCCTTGAGTTGGTTTTCGGATTTGCTTGGGTTTTCTTGAACGGTTTTGATGGATTTCATTGCTTTCGTTCTTAGGACTGCACTTCAATTTCGATAACGGAAAGAGAGAAAGAAGTACTGATCAGCTGTTCGTGTCAATACAGGTGATCCAGCAGTAGGCGTCGCTCGAGCGGACTCCTAAAGCACTTCTTTCCTTTTCCTTCCAACTACTAAAGTGAGTGGCTACCAACCCGATTAGCTAGCCCTACTTGCTAGTCTTCACATCTAAGTCTTGTATTCGTGCTTGCCCCGATCAAACAATACCAAGTAATAACTAAAAGATTTCAAGATAATAAAGGGAATAGACTTGGGTAAAGTTATGCTTGTCAAATGAAACTTGTGAACGGTTACTTACTTACATGCTTGTTCGTTCGAAATATTCATCATATGCATAAATACAAGTTAGAATACATATTTCTTCTTAAAACTGTGCTATGTATCAAACTCATCTTGAATGCAATAAACTGATATGGAAGACTATGCAAAAGTAAATCTTGCCCTGTTACTGCCATGCTCCTGATATGCCCTGATTTGCCTCGATGCTAACTTAGTGTACTGCGTTGATCACGGACAACTTGTGCACAAGGTCTTAGTTCCTGCGGACGGTCGCTGGGGCACCGGCACCGATCCGATCCGGACGGAACTTATGATAGTCGCCTGCTATAGGACGGAATGCCTTGGGACGCCCTGATCTATGCATCGCACGGCACTCCGTACTGAGACTAGCCTGTCCATTATGGCAACGTGCCAGTGATCCCCTTGTATATTTAAACCTGTTGTAACTAACTTGTGTCTTCTTAGCAGGGAAGGCATGGTAAGTAATGTGCAGGTGGTTCAGACGGACAGGTATATGTCACCAAACGGTGGCGGGTTATTTTATTGATTTCTATATCTAATTCTTGCTGTAAAATGAACTAAGGCAAGATAGAAACCCACAATTATGCATGCTTCATTAAAACAATGTGTTGATTGGTATAGTTGGGTTAGCTTGCCTTCACCAGTACGTTTCGATGTACTGACCCTCGTTGAAACAGGTTCCCCGCGCTAAGGAGAGCCGAGCGAGGAGCAGGAGACAAACCCCCAATCCAGTCCAAGCTGTAGGCATGCCTCGACCGTGCCAACCTTTTGAAGCATTTTGAAGAAGAAATATTTTGGAGAAGAAGCTAGCCACCAAGCAACCATGCAACTTCGTGGCAAAGCAGTCATTCCGACACAAGGTCTTATATTTTGAGTTTAGTAACGATGTAATGTACAGGACTGCTATCTCATTTTGTGTCAACACTTTTGTAAGCCCATAGAGGCAATCCTTATGACTCAGTTCAAGGAGTTTGTAACAGATGTTCTTATTATCAATAAAAGAGAACTTTTCCATGTTTCAATATATGTTTCAATTATCTGCGTACTCTGAATATGTGCTCGCTATGCGGAACAAAATACTTAGCCTTGTGCGGTGCGCAACCTAGGCCCGCACGGCGGTCACGCCCGGGGGACGACTATCGATTCCACGGAATCGGGGCATGACATGTTGGTATCAGAGCTCAGATTCAAGTTCCTTTGACTCTTGAACTAGAAAAGTTCCTTTAACGATAAATCCCTGTGCGAACTCCTGAACTCGTTAAGGCCAAAATGAGATACGTTCGTGCAATAAGTCCATAATACCTTATGATCCTGATGTAATTTACCTTCTTTTCAAGGAACGACGCAAGCGCAACCATCAGCGCTAGCGCCAGGTGAGACAAGGACTCAGGAGAGCAGTTTCGGAACTTCAGGAAGCTCTCGGAGCCAACGGGGCATGTCTCGATCAGAGTCGCTTCAGCAGGTGATGCAAATGTTAACGGAGCAACGACAGAGGGATGATGCCCGCCAAGCCAAGTTCGAGAGCAATCTTGAGGTCCGAATCTCAGTCCAATAAAAGCAGGTAGATACCCTGCAGCAGCTTGTTCATACCCTGGCCTCCAACCATTCTGCTGCAACAACAGCTACACCCGTGGAGCAGCCAGCACTTGAAGTCGAGACACCGCTAGTGCCAAGGACTAGGGAAGTGACCGCCTTCACCTTTGGTAACTTCAAGAAGGTCTGCAACACGCTATTTAATGGGACTGAGGACCCGATCGTGGCCCTAGATTGGCTCGCCGAGCTTGAAGATCATTTTTCTCTCCTAGAAGTGCCGGAAGACAAGCGCGTCACCTGTGCCCAATTACTGCTCCGCCTCAATGCGCACGACTGGTGGGACGTGCATCGACGATCTCTTCAACTTGGCCATGGAGAGGAGGCGATCGCGTGGACGACTTTTCGTGCCGCGTTTGAGGAGGAGTTTATTCCCCCACCTGTATGCCGTCAGCGCGAAAACGAGTTTGTCCAGCTACGGCAGGGCAGCATGACAGTAAAGCAATATTCGGCAGAATTTAACAAACTGGCCAAATTTGCTAGCGCCTACTTACCCGATGCAGCGAGTCGAGCCCGACGATTCGAGGGAGGGCTACGTCCTGGTATCCACGGACACGTAGTCGTTCTACAGTATCAGACCATGCGGAAAGTATTGAACCATGTCCCCTCCTTGGAACCGCAGTATCCTCACGTTGCTGCCGGCGCTGTGCAAATTTCCAATCACAAACGCCAAGGCAATGATAGAGGAAACAATGCTGCAAAGCGTCCAAATAATGGCGGTAAACAGCGTGGAGACACCAACAAGACCTGCAACTTTTGCAGGAAGCCAGGGCATATCGAAAAAGATTGTCGCCGCAAGCTTGGGACTTGCCTCCGTTGCGGCGATCCAACCCACCAGATTAGCAGCTGTCCGCTCCTTCCACCTCAACAACAACAGAATCAGACTCTGGCTCCTCAGGCAAATCGAGCGGCACCTCCGCAAGGGCGTAATCAAGCTCAGGGCCGGGTCTACACCATGACACGGGAAGAAGCTCTAGCTTCGGATACCGTCGTGTCAGGTACCTTACTTTTCAATAATATACCTGCTCGCGTTCTATTTGACTCAGGTGCAACCCATAGCTTTATTTCTATAAACTTTGCCACGGAGAACAATGTGAAAATAACTCCGTTGCATTTAGATTTAAGCGTTAGCACCCCATCCGGTACAAAAATAACTGTCTGTTCAGCATGCCTAGGCGGTTATATCTGTATTGGGGAGAGGAAGCTGTCACTTGATGTTTTAGTTCTTGATGTACGGGACTACGATATCATTTTGGGAATGGACTGGCTCGGCGCATGCGCGGCAACTATTGAGTGTGCAGAGAAGCGAGTCGTTTTCTGTCTGCCCGGAGAAGCCGTGTTCTGTTACACCAGTAGTCCAGTGAACGATGCGACCAGGGCCTGCATGGTGATTTCGGCAAAATCTGCTCGGCGAATGCTCTACACAGGCTGCGAGGGATTCCTAGCATCGGTTCGGGACACACGGCAGGACTATGCAAACGTCGAGTCTACTTTCATTGAGGCAGAGTTCCCCGATGTGTTTCCGAGCTAACTACCCGGCATGCCGCCAGACCGAGAGATTGAATTCACTATCGACACATTTCTAAATACACAGCTGATTTTCAAGCCTCCGTACAGAATGGCTCCTGCAGAGCTGAATGAATTAAAGCGCCAACTCCAGGAATTGCTTGATCGTGGGTTCATCCGTCCGAGCGTGTCTCCTTGGGGCGCTCCTGTGCTCTTTGTGAAGAAGAAGGACGGAACTCTACGCCTCTGCATAGACTACAGGGAATTAAACAAAGTCATAATCAGAAACAAATATCCTCTGCCACGGATAGACGACTTGTTTGATCAGTTACAAGGGGCAACGGTATTTTCTAAGATTGATCTTCGCTCGGGTTACCACCAGCTGAAGATTAAGCCAGAAGACGTGCCCAAGACTGCTTTCCGAACCCGCTACGGCCATTACGAGTTTTCAGTGATGCCGTTTGGACTGATGAATGCCCCTGCTGCATTCATGGATGTTATGAATCGTGTATTCAGGCCTTTTATCGATAAATTCGTGGTGGTTTTTATCGATGACATCTTGGTGTACTCGAAGACTAGGGATGAGCACCCAGGACACCTGCGGATGGTGCTGCAAACCCTTCGAGACAACAAGTTGTACGCCAAACTAAGTAAGTGTGAGTTCTGGCTAGACAGTATCTCGTTTTTGGGGCATATCATCTCCTCGGAAGGCATCTCAGTTGATCCGAAGAAGATAGAAGCAATTACACAGTGGAAACGTCCGGAGTCAGCTAGCGATATCCGAAGTTTCCTTGGTCTGGCAGGGTACTACCGTAGGTTCATACAGAATTTTGCTAGAATTGCTTTGCCCTTGACTCAACTCACACGGAAGGGTGCAAAGTTTTCTTGGATGGACGACTGTGAAGCTTCGTTTACGGAGTTAAAGCAGCGTCTTGTCTCTGCCCCAATTCTCACTCTGCCGAACGGACATGATGATTTTAAGATATATAGTGATGCCTCAGGAAAGGGTCTGGGATGTGTTCTGATGCAACGAGACAAAGTGATAGCCTATGCGTCTAGGCAGCTAAAGCCTCACGAGCAGAACTACCCAACGCATGATCTCGAACTTGCCGCGGTAGTGTTTGCATTGAAGCTGTGGCGTCACTATCTTTATGGTGTACCGTGTGAAATCTATACGGACCATAAAAGCTTGAAATACTTGTACACTCAAAAGGATTTGAATCTTCGGCAGCGGCGATGGCTTGAACTCCTAAGCGACTTCGATCTCACGATCAGATACACTCCTGGAAAGGGAAACGTAGTAGCTGACGCGTTGAGTCAAGTATTTGTAGGGAGTTTGGTTATTGATGATAGGCTGCGCCGAGATCTTGAATCACTGGATATTATACTGAAAATAAGATATAAGAAGTTGGCGCAAGTAGCTCAACTGCGCCTCAAACCCGACTTGTTACATAAAGTAAAGGCCGCTCAGAAGGATGACCCATACTTGCAAAAGATTCATGCCCTCATTTTAGCAGGAAAGGCGTCCGACTTTGCGGTAAGCATGGATGGGATGCTTCGAGTAAAGGGAAGACTGTGCGTTCGAACGACGCGGCCCTCAGACAAGAGATACTCACTGAAGCTCACTATGCTAGTTATGCTTCTCATCCGGGCAGCACTAAGATGTATCGGGATCTTCGTACGACGTTTTGGTGGCACGGCTTGAAACAGGATGTGGCGCAGTTTGTGTCGCATTGAATGGCTTGTCAACGAGTGAAGGCCGAACACCAGAAACCAGGCGGAGAGCTTCAGAGCCTTGCTATTCCGGAGTGGAAATGGGATGATATAACGATGTATTTTATTGTTGGCCTGCCGAGGAAGCAACGGGGACATGATGCAGTCTGGGTTATCGTCGAGCGACTCACCAAGTCAGCTCACTTTCTTCCTATCAAATCTACTTAGAGTGCCGACCGCCTGGCTCAGATATATCTCAACGAAATCATTCGACTCCATGGCGTGCCCGTATCTATAGTCTCCGATAGAGATGGTCGATTTATATCACGTTTCTGGGGAAGCCTGCAGTCAGCAATGGGGACAAAGTTGAAGTTTAGCTCCGCCTACCATCCACAGACTGACGGCCAAACCGAACGTGTCAACCAGATCCTCGAAGACATGCTGCGACTCTACGCCTTGGACACGAAGACTAGTTGGGACCTTCATCTACCCTTAGCCGAATTTGCTTACAACAATAGTTATCAATCAAGCATTCAAATGGCGCCGTATGAGGCGTTATACGGGCGGAAGTGTAGATCTCCTATTTGTTGGGACGAAGTTGGAGAACGGCAAGTACTTGGCCCTGAGCTCGTGGAGCAGACCGTCCAGAAAGTTCGGCTGATTCGGGACGGGTTAAAGATAGCTCAAAGTCGTCAGAAGAGCTATGCGGATGTTCATCGGAGACCGCTAGAGTTTCAAGTAGGCGACCGGGTATTCCTTAAGGTCTCGCCCATTCGAGGGGTCAACAGGTTCGGAGCGAAGGGAAAGCTAAGTCCACGATTTGTCGGCCCGTTCGAAATACTAAAGCGGGTTGCCTCAGTTGCTTATCAGATTGCTCTACCACCATCCCTATATGACGTACATGATATATTCTATGTTTCTCAACTTAGAAAATATGTGTACGATCCAAGCCACGTGGTAGACCTGGGACAACTGAACCTTCAGCCCGACTTGACATATGTAGAACAACCGGTACAAATTTTGGATAGAAAAGAAAAGCTGCTTCGGACCCGTTCGGTTCCTCTAGTGCGCGTGCTTTGGCGGAATTACTCTGTCAAAGAATCTACTTGGGAGCTCGAATCAAATATGAGGGAAAGGTTCCCCTCATTATTTCCTAGTGGTAGGTTCTATTCCTTAAGTTTCGGGACGAAACTTCCAATTAGTTGGGTAGGATGTGGTGCCCCGTTCCCCCTATTCGGGGAGCGCGGCTAAGAAATACTAGACGGTATCGTTCGATCGGGATAGATTGAATAAAGAACTCATCCTCGTTATGGATTTGTCTCTTCGGAATCGATTCCCATATTCAGTGGACCGTGCCCCAAGGATCGGCTTAGCGGCAGAGTCAGGAGGGACCTCTCCGCTGCATTCCTTTGTTGCCTAGTTTTCGCTGTCGCTTGTTGCTTTCATGCCTTGAGTTGGTTTTTGGATTTGCTTGGGTTTTCTTGAACGGTTTTGATGGATTTCATTGCTTTCGTTCTTAGGACTGCACTTCAATTCCGATAACGGAAAGAGAGAAAGAAGTACTGATCAGCTGTTCGTGTCAATACAGGTGATCCAGCAGTAGGCGTCGCTCGAGCGGACTCCTAAAGCACTTCTTTCCTTTTCCTTCCAACTACTAAAGTGAGTGGCTACCAACCCAATTAGCTAGCGCTACTTGCTAGTCTTCACATCTAAGTCTTGTATTCGTGCTTGCCCCGATCAAACGATACCAAGTAATAACTAAAATATTTCAAGATAATAAAGGGAATAGACTTGGGTAAAGTTATGCTTGTCAAATGAAACTTGTGAACGGTTACTTACTTACATGCTTGTTCGTTCGAAATGTTCATCATATGCATAAATACAAGTTAGAATACATATTTCTTCTTAAAACTGTGCTATGTATCGAACTCATCTTGAATGCAATAAACTGATATGGAAGACTATGCAAAAGTAAATCTTGCCCTGTTACTGCCATGCTCCTGATATGCCCTGATTTGCCTCGATGCTAACTTAGTGTACTGCGTTGATCACGGACAACTTGTGCACAAGGTCTTAGTTCCTGCGGACGGTCGCTGGGGCACCGGCACCGATCCGATCCGGACGGAACTTATGATAGTCGCCTGCTATAGGACGGAATGCCTTGGGACGCCCTGATCTATGCGTCGCACGGCACTCCGTACTGAGACTAGCCTGTCCATTATGGCAACGTGCCAGTGATCCCCTTGTATATTTAAACCTATTGCAACTAACTTGTGTCTTCTTGGCAGGGAAGGCATGGTAAGTAATGTGCAGGTGGTTCAGACGGACAGGCATATGTCACCGAACGGTGGCGGGTTATTTCATTGATTTCTATATCTAATTCTTGCTGTAAAATGAACTAAGGCAAGATAGAAACCCACAATTATGCATACTTCATTAAAACAACGTGTTGATTGGTATAGTTGGGTTAGCTTGCCTTCACCAGTACGTTTCGATGTACTGACCCTCGTTGAAACAGGTTCCCCGCGCTAAGGAGAGCCGAGCGAGGAGCAGGAGACAAACCCCCAATCCAGTCCAAGCTGTAGGCACGCCTCGACCGTGCCAACCTTTTGAAGCATTTTGAAGAAGAAATATTTTGGAGAAGAAGCTAGCCACCTGGCAACCATGCAACTTCGTGGCAAAGCAGTCGTTCCGACACAAGGTCTTATATTTTGAGTTTAGTAAGGATGTAATGTACAGGACTGCTATCTCATTTTGTGTCAACACTTTTGTAAGCCCATAGAGGCAATCCTTATGACTCAGTTCAAGGAGTTTGTAATAGATGTTCTTATTATCAATAAAAGAGAACTTTTTTATGTTTTAATATGTGTTTCAATTATCTGCGTACTCTGAATATGTGCTCGCTATGCGGAACAAAATACTTAGCCTTGTGCGGTGCGCAACCTAGGCCCGCACGGCGGTCACGCCCGGGAGACGACTATCGATTCTATGGAATCGGGGCGTGACAGGGACAACCCAGAGGTACAAGTCAACTCCTAATTTTTTATCCCCAACAAGTGCCTATGTGCAACATTTTCCCATCATCTGTATCCGGGGGTCCCGGATACGCAACGGAGGGCGGATGCTTAAAATCGTTTTTCAGTGGAGCAGTCCTCAGGTCCACTCGCACACTCCCGAAGTGACCACTTAAAAACTAATCTCGTTAGACGCTAGCCATGTTCATATTGCCTCTGGACTATCGTCCCACCAATATTCCCAGCGGAGCAACCCTCAAGTCTGCCTTCATGATCGGATAGACCATACTCAACAAATTATCCCTGATAAGTTTTTTGGACATTGGTTCATGTCTATATTACCTCTGAACTGCATTCCTAATATTTCTCTCCGGCTGAGTTTGCTATGTCCAAGTGACCTCTGAGCAAAACCTTCTTGGTTTTGGCTATCGATCATCACGTCCATATTACCTCTGATATCGGTTGTCATCCCCACTTATCACCCGTACTCACCAAGGTACACCAGTGGTGTTAAGTCCACAAAAACTGTTATGACCCTATTACCTCTGATAGGGTTTCATCTCGAACTTATTACTTTCACTCTCGTGCACAAAAATAATAGGTCCAACAACCCCCCCGGTGGGATGCCCGTAATGGAATCGAATAGTTCAAGTCCGTATTACCTCTAAACTACTTTTATTTTTCCCCAGAAGAAAAAAGGTCAGTTCATATTCATATTACCTCTGAACTACGTCTCTCCACTATCCCCACCGAATCATATCTTTCCATATCCACATTACCTTTGAGTAAGATATTTTTAAAACTTTTTCATGTCCATATTACCTCTGGGTAAACTTTCGCGCTTCGACTTTGCTGCTGTCACGTTCACATAACCCCTGATAGTGCTAGTTGTTTCAGCTTATTATCCGTACTTAAGGTATAACATGGATAATAAGCCCACAACCCAAGAGTCTACCATGTCCATATTACCTCTGAGAAAACTTCCTGGCCTTGACCATCGATCATCACGTCTATATTACCTCTGATATCGATTGTCTTCCAACTTATCACCCGTACCCAATCCAAAGTATGCCCGCGGTGTTAAGTAAACAAAAATTGCCACGTACATATTACCTATGGCAGGGCTTGTCTCAAAACTATTACTTGCACTAACGTGCACAAAAAGTAATGGGTACACAAAACCTATCACGTTCATATTACCTCTGGTAGAATTTATTTTTGAATCTATTACTTGAACCCCAAAGTGCGCAAAAGGGTAATAGGTCTATAAAAATTCTCCAGTGGGATGTCCTTACAATCCACAAAACCTATCTCTGATAGGATTTATTTTGAATCTATTACTCGTACCTGAAAGTGCACAACAGGGTAATAGGTCCACCAAAAATCCCCCAGTGGGATATCCTCAAGATTGTACCTAACCTCTCGGTATGGCCATTGATCAGCTCACGTCTACGTAACCTCTGAGCCATCGTCCCCACATCCTCCCCCGAGAGTCTGCCATGTCCTTCGCACATCTGAGCAAACCTTTCGGGTTTGTTATCGATCATCACGTCCACAGTACCTCTGATATCGATCGTCGTCTCAACTTATCACCTGTACTTAAATTTAAGTATGCCAATGGTGTTAAGTCTACCAAACTTGCCACCTATGGCATGGCCTAGTTCAAACTTATTACTTGCACTCTCGTGCGCAAGAAGTAATAAGTCCACCAAAAATTTTCCAGTAGGATTTGTCATGTCCTTCGCACCTCTGAGCAAACCTTTCGGGTTGGCTATCGATCATCACGTCCACAGTACCTCTGATATCGATCGTCGTCTCAACTTATCACTTGTACTTAAATTTAAGTACGCCAATGGTGTTAAGTCCACTAAACTTGCCACCTCTGGCAAGGTCTAGTTCAAACTTATTACTTGCACTCTCGTGCGCAAGAAATAATAAGTCCACCAAAAATTCTCCAGTAGAATTTGCCATGTCCTTCGCACCTCTGAGCGAACCTTTCGGGTTGTCTACCGATCATCATGTCCACAGTACCTCTGATATCGATCGTCGTCTTAACTTATCACCTGTATTAAATTTAAGTACGCCAATGGTGTTAAGTCCACCAAACTTGCCACATCTGGCAAAGCCTAGTTCAAACTTATTACTTGCACTCTCGTGCGCAAGAAGTAATAAGTCCACCAAATATTCTCCAGTAGGATTTTCATGTCCTTCACACCTCTGAGCAAACCTTTCATGTTGGCTATCGATCATTACGTCCACAGTACCTCTGATATCGATCGCCGTCTCAACTTATCACCTATACTTAAATTTAAGTACGCCAATGGTGTTAAGTCCACCAAACTTGTCACCTCTGGTAAAGCCTATTTTGAACTTATTACCTGCACCATGGGCAGGAAGTAATAAGTCCACCAGAGAATTTTCAGCGGGATATCCTTAAAAAAAGCAATGGTATTGTACTACATTCATATTACCTCTAGTACGATACCCAAAGCTGACACAAATGAATAGCAAAACAGATAAGGTAACTTTTTTTTTCTCCGCAAGGAGAGATTAAAAGCAAAACTAGATTTCCGGGGATTATCAAGACCCCAAGCCTGAGGGCAAAATAAAGGTACAAACTACTGGTGCTATGAGTCGGAACATAACTTTGTTATCCACTCAAAGAGACGAACAATATGGCCATCCAGGTACCTCCGAGCCCGGCGCTCAAGTTCTTGGGCCATCACCTCGGGATCTTCGTAGCAAGCATATGACTCGTGTCTGTCCTCTAGTTGTTGTACCAGAACCTCAACGCCATCTGCGTTCTGTGCTGTTTGGTTTGCCTCAGTACGGATGGCCTCCTTTTCCTGCTGGAGCTCCTGCAGCCTATTTTCTGTTGCGTCAAGCTCAGACTGGAGCCGTCTAATCTGCTTGTGTAAAACCCCCTTTCCAGAAAATCGTAAATACCTTTTTATTTATTAATTATTAATTAAATTGTAGTAATTAGGTCTAAATAGGAGAAATAGATTTTTAATAATTTTTATGCTAGGTGTTCGGGCACTTAGAGGACTTGTGGGACCATCAGGAAATTTTTGGAATTTATTCCATGTAGGAGACCCCTTGAGCAGTTGCTAGCCTAACGATGTGCAATACCCTATTATATAAATTTTCTTATGAGTATATATATATATATATGTATATACAAATCTATATATATGTATATATATATATTTAAAGAAAGAAAAAGAAAGAAAGAAAAAGAATTAATATAATAATAATAATATTAATCAACCACTTACTACTATACTTCAACTACTACTTGAACCATTCCTAGCAACCCACTTGCAGCAACTTTAATCCAGGCTTGTTGTGAAACCCTTCCGCCCACACATTGGCATAATTCACCCAGGGAGCCCGCTAGCAACGTAATTGCTACAACGGCTTCACCCAAACCCGCCTCCATCCGATCCCTCTATCTTCCCTAATATATATAATATATATATATAATTCTCTCTCAAAACCCTAACCTAATTTCCAGACCTCCTCTTCCCATCTAGAGCCGTCACCGCAGCCAGAGAAGCCTCCCCAAGCCATCCAACCATCCCGTCGACGCCGACATTGCGAACTGCAGTCTCCCACTCGAGGCACCTTCGCTCCGGCGTGATTTCCCGTTGACTCGCTCGACCAAACGCTGTTCCGTTTTCATAGGTATGATCTTCCCTTAACCCTCTCCAATATCTGTTTTATAGTCAACCTCGGAAAACGTGTGCCCCTAGGTGAAAAACAGCGCCCAAGCCAGCGCGAGCAGACAGAATTCTGCAATCGCAGAAACTTGCGATGTCCACCCATATTGTCGAGTTCGTATCTCCCACCACAGAGATCCGAATTCGCCGATTCTTTTTGATACCTGTAGATTACATGACCTAGTTTATTTTCTGTATTATAAATTTGTGCTATTAGTTGCTGTGGACCAAATTGTAGTCGTCACAAAACTGCGCGCACCCACTTTTTTCGGTTTTCTAAAAGTGGGAGATCGGAGCGCGCCCCGCCAAACGGGACCGCCCCGCCTTGTGCCAAGTGTACCGAATGGTGCACGCAGCATAACGGGACACGCAAAAATTCGTGGGGACAGATTTGGACGCGTGTGCGCGCCGAAATCAGGTCGTATCCGCGAACAGATTCCGTGTCGCCACTTTTGTGGAACTCGCGAGTATTTTGTGCACGTTTGTCAGATTGCGACGAAACTTGCGCCACTGGACTCGTGGTAACACGCTGGTCCTGTGACCCAATTTTCACGCATTTCTGAGATGGTTGACCAGATCGCCAATTGGCGGGCCCCACAGTTGACTTTTTGGACCAAATTATGTTCGGCTCATCGAAATCCAAATTTGGACATACCGTTGGGATCGTATTGACATTTAGAATTGTTTGACCCATAGTTTGTCCCATTTAGAGACTGTTACCCTCGGCACGCTTTTCGGTGCAAAGTGGGCCCACCTATGGAACCCTCTTTGGCCCAAAAATGACCTTTTTGCCCTTGTGTCCAAATTGGACGTAAGGACAGACGTTCCTAGCGGTTTGACACCTTCTGAGACTGTTGGTGATATTTATTACAGCTTTCGGAGTAGTACCCACCGGATCCACAGATACCAGGACGACAGTTGATATTCAAACATCAGGCAAGTGTACCTTGCCAAACTCTGCAGCTTAGTTATTTATTTTTCTTGCTATATATATATTACTGTGCATGCTCAACCTAGGACCGTGTGACGTACTTAGCGTCCGATTATCAGTCGGGTGCCGACACTGTACGCAGTGTTGGGTAATGTCATCTAGATATGGACATACGTGACACTTTATCTTCTCGTACTTGTCATACCAAGTACACTTGACCCAGGACACTGGACACTGATCATGAGACAGGATCTTCCCGAGATATTCGTGGTGATCCTGTATAGGATGCAGGACATATAGAGATACTATAATCTAGATACATTATGACTTGTGCATTAGTTATGACCCCGCGGACATGGACGTGAGACGTTATGTTCATGATTTGTGTGGTTACATTGGGTGGGGAGAGACACACAGACTACAGGCTGATCATATATATACACCCCTATTATCGTGAGGCACAAGACTCTATAGCCGAGCTTGGCCCATTACTCATTATTACTGCTGCTACCGGCTCCCCTACACAGAGCTTGTAGTATGCTTCAGCCTGAGTTCTAGTGCTGCTCTCATCTTGCATATCACTTAGCTGGTTATTTTAGTATTCCCTTATTGTTCCATCTATGGCTGGAGATACCCACAGGCTACAGGTTGATTATGTTATGCCGGCTACTCAGTCTCCCGCTGAGCTAGACCACCTCTTGACACCCCTGCTACCGGCTCCCCTTCACAGAGCTTGTAGTAGTTCCAACCTGAGTACTGTTGATATTCTCTCTTGCATTTTATACAGATGTTACATACTTACCCTGCTTATCTCATTATTTGCTGCACTGTTTATATTCTGGCTTGTATTATTTTCTGTACCTTGCTATGTCCCCTGAGGACCTGGATATGGATTTTGTCCCCAGATTTTGCAGACCAGGTTTACCCCGAGGTTTACGGGACCGCAGTAGGAGGAGCCGATCCAGGAGCCGTACCACCATCTGAGGGCGAGGTCTTAGCTGAAGACTTCTCTTGAGCATCCATGTTCGTGCTCATATTTATTATTTATTTCCGTCTTTTCTTTTCTGGTCTGTTGAACCATTGTACTAGATATTTATCGGGTTGTTCCCCGAAGTACTTTGTGAGACTTGCTGATGATTTACATTCCTTATTTATTCTGTGGATCATATTTTATATCTTGTGTGGATGAGATTAGTTGTGCCATGATTGTCGTAGACTTGTTTTACAGCTTAAGTATGCCCTGATGGATCCATTATATTGAGTTGGTCTATCGGTGCGTACTGCTGGCCATTGCCACGTGTCTAGTCCCACGGTATTTTGGGACTGGGGCGTGACATGGTTTTTGTGGTGGCCCATGCAGGTCTACGACTAAATAGTTCGGTTTCAACTTAGGGACCGGACCAGCCTGCGCTTAGGACTAGAGTATAGGATCTCATCCACAATTGACTATGATTCATCTTCCTCCTATCTATTCTATTTGAACAATTGCATCCCGCTTGATTCCTGTACTTCCTTAATAGTTCTTTGAGTATAGACTTCTGCTAGAATATAGGAACCCCTGTTATTAGGATAATAATTAGGGTAGAACACCTATTAAGAATACAACGAGATTATAGATACACCACTAAGTTTAGAATATCTAGTGAACCCTAGAACTCCTTATCTTTAGATTGGTATACCATTACCCCTTGATGTATTAAGAAGACTTGAGTAGTATAGACACTACTAGAGATAGTTAGAAGTTTTACCATAATGTTTGCCCCTAGCCTGGAGGAACCCATAGAAAACAAAAACTTAATGTTTGGACTGAACCTAACCTTCATAGTTAGATGATATTGGAACCATAAACTTATATCATTGTCTTGTTATTAGTAGACAGCACCCTAGGAAGCCTAGAGGAATGTAATCGACACTTCTCCCTTGATCATACCCTGAACATAGCAACCAACACCCCACTCCCCTCAGAGAACCATGATGCTATCTATAGCCCTCTATCTTTATTTTATATTATTTCCCTGCGACCATAGCGCTCGCTATTTTGCGATGGCTAATTACGTTTCTTCTCTTCATCTTTCAACTCGCGCCATCTGACACTTCGGATAGTAGGCCAAGTAATTTTATTCTTGGTTAAAGGCTCATAGTTTGCTAGGCTTATAGTTGTAGCCTTGAGTGTGGAATCTTTATGCTTGGTAGTTAGAACTTGATAAGTTTAAGTTGTTTTGTAGATTGTGACCAATGATTAACCCTTAATTTTTAAATCATGAAATTTGTACCCTCACCTCGATACAAGTTAGACCCTTCCTCCTTGACGGCCAGTAACTCTTTTATCCTTACCATTGACACTTGCTTGTAAGTGCTATGACTAAGACTTAAGGTGACCCTTACCTATATAATGCAATAGGAGACCCTAATAAGTATCAAGATCCTTCCTCATATACCCTAATAAGAGTTTCTGTTTTATTTACATGTGCAAGGTTATTTGTAGAATCCTCTTAAGACGATCACGGTATTAGTTTAATTCTTTTATAAGTTGGGTAGTATGCCTCACAACATAGTACCAACTAGCCCTATTGACCCATTGATGAAGTAAACTAGGATGACACAACTTTAGACTTGCATTAGAAGATAATGTTTAATTCAGACTGTAGAATTTAGAGGTCCTTGCCCCTAACTGGTCGACTAGCGACTTGGACAAGGAGGTTGTATGATGACTGTAGAGATTGGAGAGTCTGTTATTATTATGGTTGCTTGTTTGTTTTGTTTTATGAACTTGAATAATTTGTACCTCCTTTCATCATCATCTAGCGTACTTAAATTTGTTGTACTTGACTTATGCTGCTATTCTATAGCCTAGTTTTGCAAGCTTATTCTTTATCGAGCTTGTTCATGACATATGTATTAGTGGACTGGTACATTAATACAATTGTCTATTCAGAATCAGTGTATTAAGGTCTAGCTAACCTTGGTGCGCTTGGTTCGCTCTTCGCATGATTACTTGACGTGGATTGAGATATATAGCTGACTAGTATACCTACCTCTAGACATATCAGAGCATATCGTATTGTCACGACCCACACCCGGAAAATCGGACATGAGTCGTGGGTACGTCCAGCCTACGCCGCAGCATCGGCGGTAGAACGCTGTCTAGGTCAACTAACTAAATAATAATCTCACACAAAAATCGGGCATGACCTCTCCAAAAAGGAGGGCAACCACACAAACAATATATATAAATCTGCCAAGATCTCAACTCCAAACGGAGGAGCAATATCAAAAGATAATCTCAAGTACTCAATCACGAATCTAAGCACGATAGATAACAAAGAAGACTAACAACTATAAAGTCTAACCACCAACTACTACTACAACAACCACAACATCAATAATAATAATAATACAATAATACATCATCCAAAATAATATACAAACAAGGTCTCAATCCAAAACCGGAGACAAATCCGGTGCTAAAAGCTAATAAAAACAACAACAAGATCCTAGTGATCCCGGCTACCAACCCGAAAATCACCTCTAAACTAGAGGGTCCCTGTCTGCACCATCGACAGGCTCAGGTCCATAAAACGTCGGACACCAATCCTCCGGATACTCTAAAAAATATGTCCAGTCAGGACTGGAGCAAGTACATCTCTAACAGCAGTTCCATTTAAATGATAAAAACTATAAAACAGTTATAGCAAGTAGCAAGAAGAAAGAAGTAAGTATGAAACAGGAAATAAACATGTATCACTGGTGCATAAAGGTAAAGATGCAGGAATATCAGAAACAAGATAGTAGTAACTGTAAGATATAAGAATCTAAGCTAAGATCAAGTCCGTGCACATGAACGTGTAGTGAGTCCAGCATGAAAATATGTAGTGAGTCAAGTCCAGAATATGTAAGTGAGACAAGCCAAGAAATGCATGAGAGTCCAGACTATAAAGAATGAACTCGGTGTCTTTGAAATACTTGTTTCGACATGTAAACGACTAGGGGTAAGTACGGCTCACCGCGCACTGGGTGCGCGGCTGCTATCATTCCAGATTAGACCAGAGGGAGTGATTCCTGATGATGCCAGATAGGAATGTTTACATGTCTACTCGAGTATTTCCCCGTCCCGACTAATACAAGTGGATCCAAGACCCGACACGCAAATCAAGATGAGTCCAGCCTGTACATGAATGATGCCTGTAGTGATGCCTGTAGGTGATGCCAGTAGTGATCCCAGAATAGAGGCCAGAAACATGAAATGTACGTGTCGCAAGTAAATGAATCCAGAAATATCAATCAGTGTCCCGTGTTGTGCCAGAATAATCAGATGATACTATACTAGAAGCTGAATCATAATAATCATCAGATAATGAAAACTATCAGAGAATGTACTCGCCTGACGTCCTGAGCAACTGGCGATCCGAACTGGTATCGCAAGGACCTAATACGAAAAGCAAGGTTAAACAGGGTTCTAAAGAGTTAAACAGACATAAAATAACTAAAAATAGGCTTCTAGGGTCGTTCTAGGTCAAACGGGTCAAACCGGTGAAATCTGGGTCAAAAAGTCAACTCTGGGTCCAAAAAGTCAACTCTAGGTCAAAACTAGGTCAAAAGTTGACTTTGGCGGTCAACCGAGTCAACTACGGTCAAGTCTGGGTCAAACTAGGGTGCTCCTGAAATTCTAGGTCAAACCGAGCTCATTAAGCTAGAAAACTCTCAAACTCGCCTCCTTGAGATACCGGGATACCCTCGGTATCCGATACCTCAACCTAGGCTACGCACCCCGCCTAAACCCGCTAAAACCTATGCTAGCACGCGTAAATATATACACATATACCTATAAAAATCACTCCAATACTATTCCTAGGCTATTGCTCAAAAACCCCGCTCGAAACCCAATACCTTGGTTATCTTAAGGTATTGAAATACCTTGGTATCTCAAGGTATTGAGATACCGCTCTCAAACCCTCTAACTAGCTACCTAGCTATTAATTACATACCTAGATATTAATCTAGGCTAGGTAATATAGATATCTACCATATTTATATATGTCTAAGTAGGTATCTACCTATATATATATATATATCCACACATATATACATTTACCCATTATCTTACCCTACGCATAAATATATATGACTATACTATCTAGATATCTCTAGGTATTGATATAACTATATGTATATAGATATATATATACCTTAGATAGATAACTACCTATCTAGTAACTATCTATCTATTGATAGATATATCTATCTATCTAAGTATCTCATACTTATCTTACATATTTATCCAACTACCTATCTATTAATTAGATATCCCTCTAACTATCTAATATATCTATAAACTAGTCTAACTATCAAACTCTCTAATCTATCTATAAACTATCTATCAATTAATAGCTATCTAGCTATCTAACTACCCGTCTAATTATCCATCTACCTATTTATCTACCCATAGATATAGGTATCTACCTATGCATCTACTTATCTATCTTATTATCTATCTATCAATCTAATCTATTTATCTATGTATATATACCTCTCTCTAACTCTCCCTCGCATTGATACTGCTGCTGCTAGCTGCTCCTCACCTTGCTGCTGCTCCTGCTGCTGCAAACTGCTGCTGCAGCTACCTAGCTGCTGCTGCTACTGTTCATTCTGCTGCTGCTGCAGCTGTGTGCAAGCTGCACACAGCACGCTGCTCGCTGTGCAGTGCGCTGCAGCGCGCACTGCTGCCCCCGCTGCACGCTGGCTGTTCTCCCCCTCCCTCCTACTCACAAACACACACACACACCCACTCATAAATACATACACACATATATATATATCACTATATATATATACATACATATATATATACCATCTAACATATAAATATATATACTAACACACACACACTAGCATATATATTAACACACACACACACATAATTATATACAAACACATCTCTATATATACATACACACATATACACAAACACATATCTCTATATATATATAAACACACATCTACATATATACTAATATCTATATACCAACACACTCTAACATATATCTATACACACATATACACTCACATATCTATATATACATATATCTACACACATATATCAATATATATATACACACACTAATATATATATATGCATATAAACACTCACACACTCAAACATATATATATATATATATATATATATATATATATATATATATATATATATATATATATATATATATATATATATATATATATATATATATATATCCTCACACACTCTCACACAACCTCACACACACACTCTCACACACACTAACACACACACTCACTAACACTCACTAATGCACAACTACACACACAAACACTCATACATATATATATATATATATAAATATATATACATATACACATATACACACATACATATACTCCTATATATATATCTATAAACACTCACTCACACTAACACACACACTCACCTACACACACACACTAGCACCAACACACTCACACATGCACTCACTAACACACTCACACAAGCACTCACTAGCACACTCACAAACACATAAAAACACATATATATATAAATATATATATATAAAAACACACACATAAATATATATATATATATATATAAAAACACAACACACACACAACACACAACACAACGCACACAACGCCCACAACGCTCACCAACGCACGCCCAACGGCCCCGACACGCACAAACACCTATAAATATATAAAATATAACCCGAGAACTCTATCACACACTCCCCGATGCTAACCCAACGCGCGCACAAGCCCGAAACTAGAAAACCACGCCGAAATGGCCGTTCGGTCATTTCGACGAACACGTGGTGCGCGGCTCAGAAAACCTCCTGAAACGCACACCAAACGAACTCGGAATCGGCCCAAAATTTACCCACGCGTCCTAAACGATGTCTAGATCCTAGAAAATGTGCTCCCGCGTCGATTCTAGGCCCGTGACGGAAACGCACACGCACTTAGAATCGGCGACGACGAAAAGCCCCAATTTTGCCCGAAACGCCCGTTTCTCCGCGACACGACTTCCCGTGTCCGAACGGAGACACACACTCACCCTCACGACTCCCGACAATGTCTACCTAGGTCCATCTAACCTAGGACATCACCCAAAATTGGGCCAAATTCGGATTTCACCCGAAATTGACACAAAACCTAATGTTAAAGTCTCCAAACACTACCCAACTAGTTCCAACTTCCTCCCATGGGTAGCCTAAGGGTCTAGGAAGGTTCTAAAATATTAATTACACTATAAAAGAGTAATTACAAGGGGAAAATTAGGGTTTACCTCTTGGGAGTTGGAATCCCAAGCCAAAATCTCCAAATCTCTCCAAATTCACCTCCTACAAGCTCCAAGCCTCAAATCCAAGCTCCAACACCAAATCTAGGCTCTACCCACCTAGGTTAGAGAAAGATCTAGGGTTAGGGTTAACACAAGTAGAAGAAATGGAAAGAGGAGGGAAGAAAAATGGACTTACTTGAAGTAGGAAGGAGAAAGGAAGAAGAAAAATGAGTGGAGAAGAAGAAGAAGTGAAGAAGAAGAGGAGAATGGGAGAAGAGGCTGCTGTGGTTCACGAAAATGGGCTGGGAATAGGCCGGTCACACATAATAAAGTGGTTTCACAAGTTGGAGAAATTACCAAAATGCCCTCCTAACAAAGGTTTTGGGTTTCGGGGTTCCAAAAGCACTCAAACTAGTTCCAAATCTCTCCAACTAACCTCCTAAAAATAAAATAAATATTCTAAGCCCCAAAATAAGTCTCACAGGGGTGTGGGCTGGGTCGGACATGGGTCCACTAGGGTCTGACATGGGTCCAGGCTAGCCAAAATCCTAAAACAAACAATAAAAATATAATACAATCAATAATTAAATATAAATACAATTAAATATAAATAATCCACAATTAACTAAATTAAAAAAAAAAAAAAATACCCGGATCTGAAAATGGGGTGGTGACAAGCCTATCCTCCTTAGAAAATTTTGTCCTCGAAATTTAAAGTCAATCACACTCCTCTAGGTCAAACCCCCAACAATCACAGTCAAGAAATTCTACCTAAACAACATACAAGATCAGGGTCCTACTGGTCGTGTTATTACAGTCTCAATCGGGGTCACTACACTATCTACCACAGCACAAAAAGTCTAACAGGTACTAATGAAGCACACCACAAGGAATGGAAAGGACAGAAAGAAGAAACAAGAGACAGACCTGCTAACCCGACATCCGTAGCATCGGCCTCCTCGACCGTCAACGCATAAGCCCTGCCCTGCTGGGGTGTATCCCTCTGCTGGTGCGGGGCATGATGCTGTGCCACAGATGGCCTAGCTCCAACTCTCTGATCCTGTGCTCCACCCAATGGAGGTGCAGTGGAGCAATCTCGCAGCTGGTGAGTAGCGGATCCACAGAACAAACACACCTTCAGCCTCCTCCTACAAACATCCCAAGTGTGTCCTGCCTTCCTGCAGTAGGCACAAGTGGGCGCTCTCTGATCCTGACCCTGCTGTGCTGCCTTATGCACATAGGGACGCTTAGCTGGTCCCGCACTACCACTGGCACTGCCTGAATCATCTCTGCCTCTCTTGGACTTAAGCTCCAAGTCATCCTCTGCTCTCTGAGCATCTCCTACTATCTGCTCAAAAGTTGCCTCGCGGTCGCTCCTGGTCAAAGACTTGACCGCCATAACCAAGCCCTTGCGAAACTTCCTCGCCTTTGCTGCCTCACTCAAGCCATCTACAAATCTGCCCAGACGGCAGAACTCCGCTGCGTACTCATCCACCGTCATGCTCCCTTGGACGAGTGCCTCAAACTGGCTCTCCAAAGCACTAAGCGCCACATCTGGGAAAAACTTCTCCTTAAAAAGCCTCTTGAAAGCCTCCCAAGTAAGCCCTGGCGCTGTGATCCTCGTATCTGTGCGATACCACGTCAAGGCGAGGTCGAACATCTGACTGCCCGCTGCCTCTATCTGCAGGCTGTCTGGAATCTGTGCCAGCCTGAAGATCCCCTCAATCTGCTCTATCCAGTCATCCGCGTACAGGATCCCTTCTGTACCACGGAACTCCTTGGGCCACATCCTCTGGAAGTCAATGATACTGCCCGGCCTCGGGTGCTGAATCTGATCTGCCTGTGGCTGAATCTGTGCCACTCTGTCCACTGCCGTCATGGCCACCTGGTGGGCGTTCTCAATGCCCAGCCTCATCACATCTACCTGACGGTGCTGCGCGTCCATCATCTCCCTGAAGAATGCAAACAACTGCGCGGCATCTACTGGAGCAGGAAGTGGTGGAGGAACCACCGGAACGACTGGGGTAGTCCTCGGATCGATAAGTGGAGAAGGATCCCCGAGAGAAACAGAGGCTCCCTCAACCGCAGGAGTGGTGAGTGGAGCGGTAGCAGCTGCCTGAATACGAGCTGGACGAGAGGTAGCAGACCTCTCCGAGGCAACTGCTGGAACGGTACGATGGGATCGTGTCTTCGGAGGCATCCTGAACACAGATCAAAAGAAGTCAATACGGCGCAAGATACGATATCATCAAGAAAGGACAGTAATATTTCAAAAGAAGCAATTTCAGAATAATTAGATTGGAATTGTTCCTAGTCGTGATTGAGTACACTCTCATCCTAGATCCTATAGCAGGCTCGCAGCAGTACAACTAAGTTGTTGTACCACCACGACATCGCACTAATTGCGAATCGAGACCTGCATGGGGCCGCCACCAAAAATGTGTCACGACCCACACCCGGAAAATCGGACATGAGTCGTGGGTACGTCCAGCCTACGCCGCAGCATCGGCGGTAGAACGCTGTCTAGGTCAACTAACTAAATAATAATCTCACACAAAAATCGGGCATGACCTCTCCAAAAAGGAGGGCAACCACACAAACAATATATATAAATCTGCCAAGATCTCAACTCCAAACGGAGGAGCAATATCAAAAGATAATCTCAAGTACTCAATCACGAATCTAAGCACGATAGATAACAAAGAAGACTAACAACTATAAAGTCTAACCACCAACTACTACTACAACAACCACAACATCAATAATAATAATAATACAACAATACATCATCCAAAATAATATACAAACAAGGTCTCAATCCAAAACCGGAGACAAATCCGGTGCTAAAAGCTAATAAAAACAACAACAAGATCCTAGTGATCCCGGCTACCAACCCGAAAATTACCTCTAAACTAGAGGTTCCCTGTCTGCACCATCGACAGGCTCAGGTCCATAAAACGTCGGACACCAATCCTCCGGATACTCTGAAAAATATGTCCAGTCAGGACTGGAGCAAGTACATCTCTAACAGCAGTTCCATTTAAATGATAAAAACTATAAAACAGTTATAGCAAGTAGCAAGAAGAAAGAAGTAAGTATGAAACAGGAAATAAACATGTATCACTGGTGCATAAAGGTAAAGATGCAGGAATATCAGAAACAAGATAGTAGTAACTGTAAGATATAAGAATCTAAGCTAAGATCAAGTCCGTGCACATGAACGTGTAGTGAGTCCAGCATGAAAATATGTAGTGAGTCAAGTCCAGAATATGTAAGTGAGACAAGCCAAGAAATGCATGAGAGTCCAGACTATAAAGAATGAACTCGGTGTCTTTGAAATACTTGTTTCGACATGTAAACGGCTAGGGGTAAGTACGGCTCACCGCGCACTGGGTGCGCGGCTGCTATCATTCCAGATTAGACCAGAGGGAGTGATTCCTGATGATGCCAGATAGGAATGTTTACATGTCTACTCGAGTATTTCCCCGCCCCGACTAATACAAGTGGATCCAAGACCCGACACGCAAATCAAGATGAGTCCAGCCTGTACATGAATGATGCCTGTAGTGATGCCTGTAGGTGATGCCAGTAGTGATCCCAGAATAGAGGCCAGAAACATGAAATGTACGTGTCGCAAGTAAATGAATCCAGAAATATTAATCAGTGTCCTGTGTTGTGCCAGAATAATCAGATGATACTATACTAGAAGCTGAATCATAATAATCATCAGATAATGAAAACTATCAGAGAATGTACTCGCCTGACGTCCTGAGCAACTGGCGATCCGAACTGGTGTCGCAAGGACCTAATGCGAAAAGCAAGGTTAAACAGGGTTCTAAAGAGTTAAACAGACATAAAATAACTAAAAATAGGCTTCTAGGGTCGTTCTAGGTCAAATGGGTCAAACCGGTGAAATCTGGGTCAAAAAGTCAACTCTAGGTCTAAAAAGTCAACTCTAGGTCAAAACTAGGTCAAAAGTTGACTTTGGCGGTCAACCGAGTCAACTACGGTCAAGTCTGGGTCAAACTAGGGTGCTCCTGAAATTCTAGGTCAAACCGAGCTCATTAAGCTAGAAAACTCTCAAACTCGCCTCCTTGAGATACCGGGATACCCTCGGTATCCGATACCTCAACCTAGGCTACGCACCCCGCCTAAACCCGCTAAAACCTATGCTAGCACGCGTAAATATATACACATATACCTATAAAAATCATTCCAATACTATTCCTAGGCTATTGCTCAAAAATCCCGCTCGAAACCCAATACCTTGGTTATCTTAAGGTATTGAAATACCTTGGTATCTCAAGGTATTGAGATACCGCTCTCAAACCCTCTAACTAGCTACCTAGCTATTAATTACATACCTAGATATTAATCTAGGCTAGGTAATATAGATATCTACCATATTTATATATGTCTAAGTAGGTATCTACCTATATATATATATATATCCACACATATATACATTTACCCATTATCTTACCCTACGCATAAATATATATGACTATACTATCTAGATATCTCTAGGTATTGATATAACTATATGTATATAGATATATATATACCTTAGATAGATAACTACCTATCTAGTAACTATCTATCTATTGATAGATATATCTATCTATCTAAGTATCTCATACTTATCTTACCTATTTATCCAACTACCTATCTATTAATTAGATATCCCTCTAACTATCTAATATATCTATAAACTAGTCTAACTATCAAACTCTCTAATCTATCTATAAACTATCTATCAATTAATAGCTATCTAGCTATCTAACTACCCGTCTAATTATCCATCTACCTATTTATCTACCCATAGATATAGGTATCTACCTATGCATCTACTTATCTATCTTATTATCTATCTATCAATCTAATCTATTTATCTATGTATATATACCTCTCTCTAACTCTCCCTCGCATTGATACTGCTGCTGCTAGCTGCTCCTCACCTTGCTGCTGCTCCTGCTGCTGCAAACTGCTGCTGCAGCTACCTAGCTGCTGCTGCTACTGTTCATTCTGCTGCTGCTGCAGCTGTGTGCAAGCTGCACACAGCGCGCTGCTCGCTGTGCAGTGCGCTGCAGCGCGCACTACTGCCCCCGCTGCACGCTGGCTGTTCTCCCCCTCCCTCCTACTCACAAACACACACACACACCCACTCATAAATACATACACACATATATATATATCACTATATATATATACATACATATATATATACCATCTAACATATAAATATATATACTAACACACACACACTAGCATATATATTAACACACACACACACATAATTATATACAAACACATCTCTATATATACATACACACATATACACAAACACATATCTCTATATATATATAAACACACATCTACATATATACTAATATCTATATACCAACACACTCTAACATATATCTACACACACATATACACTCACATATCTATATATACATATATCTACACACATATATCAATATATATATACACACACTAATATATATATATATGCATATAAACACTCACACACTCAAACATATATATATATATATATATATATATATATATATATATATATATATATATATATATATATATATATATCCTCACACACTCTCACACAACCTCACACACACACTCTCACACACACTAACACACACACACTCACTAACACTCACTAATGCACAACTACACACACAAACACTCATACATATATATATATATATAAATATATATACATATACACATATACACACATACATATACTCCTATATATATATCTATAAACACTCACTCACACTCACACACACACTCACCTACACACACACACTAGCACCAACACACTCACACAAGCACTCACTAACACACTCACACAAGCACTCACTAGCACACTCACAAACACATAAAAACACATATATATATAAATATATATATATAAAAACACACGCACAAATATATATATACATATATATATAAAAACACAACACACACACAACACACAACACAACGCACACAACGCCCACAACGCTCACCAACGCACGCCCAACGGCCCCGACACGCACAAACACCTATAAATATATAAAATATAACCCGAGAACTCTATCACACACTCCCCGATGCTAACCCAACGCGCGCACAAGCCCGAAACTAGAAAACCACGCCGAAATGGCCGTTCGGTCATTTCGACGAACACGTGGTGCGCGGCTCGGAAAACCTCCTGAAACGCACACCAAACGAACTCGGAATCGGCCCAAAATTTACCCACACGTCCTAAACGATGTCTAGATCCTAGAAAATGCGCTCCCGCGTCGATTCTAGGCCCGTGGCGGAAACGCACACGCACTTAGAATCGGCGACGACGAAAAACCCTAATTTCGCCCGAAACGCCCGTTTCTCCGCGACACGACTTCCCGTGTCCGAACGGAGACACGCACTCACCCTCACGACTCCCGACAACGTCTACCTAGGTCCATCTAACCTAGGGCATCACCCAAAATTGGGCCAAATTCGGATTTCACCCGAAATTGACACAAAACCTAATGTTAAAGTCTCCAAACACTACCCAACTAGTTCCAACTTCCTCCCACGGGTAGCCTAAGGGTCTAGGAAGGTTCTAAAATATTAATTACACTATAAAAGAGTAATTACAAGGGGAAAATTAGGGTTTACCTCTTGGGAGTTGGAATCCCAAGCCAAAATCTCCAAATCTCTCCAAATTCACCTCCTACAAGCTCCAAGCCTCAAATCCAAGCTCCAACACCAAATCTAGGCTCTACCCACCTAGGTTAGGGAAAGATCTAGGGTTAGGGTTAACACAAGTAGAAGAAATGGAAAGAGGAGGGAAGAAAAATGGACTTACTTGAAGTAGGAAGGAGAAAGGAAGAAGAAAAATGAGTGGAGAAGAAGAAGAAGTGAAGAAGAAGAAGAGAATGGGAGAAGAGGCTGCTGTGGTTCACGAAAATGGGCTGGGAATAGGCCGGTCACACATAATAAAGTGGTTTCACAAGTTGGAGAAATTACCAAAATGCCCTCCTAACAAAGGTTTTGGGTTTCGGGGTTCCAAAAGCACTCAAACTAGTTCCAAATCTCTCCAACTAACCTCCTAAAAATAAAATAAATATTCTAAGCCCCAAAATAAGTCTCACAGGGGTGTGGGCTGGGTCGGACATGGGTCCACTAGGGTCTGACATGGGTCCAGGCTAGCCAAAATCCTAAAACAAACAATAAAAATATAATACAATCAATAATTAAATATAAATACAATTAAATATAAATAATCCACAATTAACTAAATTAAAATAAAAAAAAATACCCGGATCTGAAAATGGGGTGGTGACACGTATCGGGCACATAACCGTTCCAATATGAACATGCGAATAGGAATTTACCAATAGGATTTCAATCCATAAACTGCCCGGACAACTCTCCTATTTTTGAACTCTTTAATCTCCTTGAACCTCGTACTTGTCTTATGTTACCATTCCCTTGAACTCTTTATTAATGATCTCTGTCTTCCCTTATTTCAGAAAGACGAACCTCGTGCCTAGTATAAGGTTGACACGCAGAGAGTACTAGATATACACCATAGGCCAATCATACTACTAGATGACTGCCTTTATAGCTGATTGAGGACATATCATAGATGATATGTTGGTGTTAAAAACCTTGAGGATTCAACAACATAATTTGGGGCATAGCTTTCTTGGATGTATAGCCTTAGATGATAGATGGGTAAAATCTAAGTTGGGTAGAGACCGCAATGCTCACTTGAGAGAAATTCTTAGACTGTAATCAAGTGAGACTTGACAAAGAGAGCCCTACCCTAATTTAATTTCGAGGACGAAATTTTTATAAGTTGGGTAGAATGTAAAACCCCCTTCCCAGAAAATCGTAAATACCTTTTTATTTATTAATTATTAATTAAATTATAGTAATTAGGTCTAAATAGGAGAAATAGATTTTTAATAATTTTTATGCTAGGTGTTCGGGCACTTAGAGGACTTGTGGGACCATCAGGAAATTTTTGAAATTTATTCCATGTAGGAGACCCCTTGAGCAGTTGCTAGCCTAACGATGTGCAATACCCTATTATATAAATTTTCTTATGAGTATATATATATATATATGTATATACAAATCTATATATATGTATATATATATATTTAAAGAAAGAAAAAAAAGAAAAAGAAAAAGAATTAATATAATAATAATAATAATAATAATCAACCACTTACTACTATACTTCAACTACTACTTGAACCATTCCTAGAAACCCACTTGCAGCAACTTTAATCCTGGCTTGTTGTGAAACCCTTCCGCCCACACATTGGCATAATTCACCCAGGGAGCCCGCTAGCAACGTAATTGCTACAACGGCTTCACCCAAACCCGCCTCCATCCGATCCCTCTCTCTTCCCTAATATATATAATATATATATATATAATTCTCTCTCAAAATCCTAACCTAATTTCCAGACCTCCTCTTCCCATCTAGAGCCGTCACCGCAGCCAGAGAAGCCTCCCCAAGCCATCCAACCATCCCGTCGACGCCGACATTGCGAACTGCAGTCTCCCACTCGAGGCACCTTCGCTCCGGCGTGATTTCCCGTTGACTCGCTAGACCAAACGCTGTTCCGTTTTCATAGGTATGATCTTCCCTTAACCCTCTCCAATATCTGTTTTATAGTCAACCTCGGAAAACGTGTGCCCCTAGGTGAAAAACAGCGCCCAAGCCAGCGTGAGCAGACAGAATTCTGCAATCGCAGAAACTTGCGATGTCCACCCATATTATCGAGTTCGTATCTCCCACCACAGAGATCCGAATTCGCCGATTCTTTTTGATACCTGTAGATTACATGACCTAGTTTATTTTCTGTATTATAACTTTGTGCTATTAGTTGCTGTGGACCAAATTGTAGTCGTCACAAAACTGCGCGCACCCACTTTTTCCGGTTTTCTAAAAGTGGGAGATCGGAGCGCGCCCCGCCAAACGGGACCGCCCCGCCTTGTGCCAAGTGTACCGAATGGTGCACGCAGCATAACGGGACACGTGAAAATTTGTGGGGACTGATTTGGACGCGTGTGCGCGCCGGAATCAGGTCGTATCCGGGAACAGATTCCGTGTCGCCACTTTTGTGGAACTCGCGAGTATTTTGTGCACGTTTGTCAGATTGCGACGAAACTTGTGCCACTGGACTCGTGGTAATACGCTGGTCCTGTGACCCAATTTTTACGCATTTCTGAGACGGTTGACCAGATCGCCAATTGGCGGGCCCCACAGTTGACTTTTTGGACCAAATTATGTTCGGCTCATCGAAATCCAAATTTGGACATACCGTTGGGATCGTATTGACATTTAGAATTGTTTGACCCATAGTTTGTCCTATTTAGAGACTGTTACCCTCGGCACGCTTTTCGGTGCAAAGTGGGCCCACCTATGGAACCCTCTTTGGCCCAAAAATGACCTTTTTGCCCTTGTGTCCAAATTGGACGTAAGGACAGACGTTCCTAGCGGTTTGATACCTTCTGAGACTGTTGGTGATATTTATTACAGCTTTCGGAGTAGTACCCACCGGATCCACAGATACCAGGACGACAGTTGATATTCAAACATCAGGCAAGTGTACCTTGCCAAACTCTGCAGCTTAGTTATTTATTTTTCTTGCTATATATATATTACTGTGCATGCTCAACCTAGGACCGTGTGACGTACTTAGCGTCCGATTATCAGTCGGGTGCCGACACTGTACGCAGTGTTGGGTAATGTCATCTAGATATGGACATACGTGACACTTTATCTTCTCGTACTTGTCATACCAAGTACACTTGACCCAAGACACTGGACACTGATCATGAGACAGGATCTTCCCGAGATATTCGTGGTGATCCTGTATAGGATGCAGGACATATAGAGATACTATAATCTAGATACATTATGACTTGTGCATTAGTTATGACCCCGCGGACATGGACGTGAGACGTTATGTTCATGATTTGTGTGGTTACATTGGGTGGGGAGAGACACACAGACTACAGGCTGATCATATATATACACCCCTATTATCGTGAGGCACAAGACTCTATAGCCGAGCTTGGCCCATTACTCATTATTACTGCTGCTACCGGCTCCCCTACACAGAGCTTGTAGTATGCTTCAGCCTGAGTTCTAGTGCTGCTCTCATCTTGCATATCACTTAGCTGGTTATTTTAGTATTCCCTTATTGTTCCATCTATGGCTGGAGATACCCACAGGCTACAGGTTGATTATGTTATGCCGGCTACTCAGTCTCCCGCTGAGCTAGACCACCTCTTGACACCCCTGCTACCCGGCTCCCCTTCACAGAGCTTGTAGTAGTTCCAACCTGAGTACTGTTGATATTCTCTCTTGCATTTTATACAGATGTTACATACTTACCCTGCTTATCTCATTATTTGCTGCACTGTTTATATTCTGGCTTGTATTATTTTCTGTACCTTGCTATGTCCCCTGAGGACCTGGATATGGATTTTGTCCCCAGATTTTGCAGACCAGGTTTACCCCGAGGTTTACGGGACCGCAGCAGGAGGAGCCGATCCAGGAGCCGTACCACCATCTGAGGGCGAGGTCTTAGCTGAAGACTTCTCTTGAGCATCCATGTTCGTGCTCATATTTATTATTTATTTCCGTCTTTTCTTTTCTGGTCTGTTGAACCATTGTACTAGATATTTATCGGGTTGTTCCCCGAAGTACTTTGTGAGACTTGCTGATGATTTACATTCCTTATTTATTCTGTGGATCATATTTTATATCTTGTGTGGATGAGATTAGTTGTGCCATGATTGTCGTAGACTTGTTATACAGCTTAAGTATGCCCTGATGGATCCATTATATTGAGTTGGTCTATCGGTGCGTACTGCTGGCCATTGCCACGTGTCTAGTCCCACGGTATTTTGGGACTGGGGCGTGACAGCTTGGTCAAGTCCTTTTGCCGAGAAAGGCACTCTTCTCTGAGATCACCTAGCCGGTCACGCCTCTATCGCAAAATTTAGATCTCACGCTGCAGGCACTCCATGGACGAAGCAAAGAAGGCCTTCTCTGTCTTCATATTCTTTGAGAACTCGTTATATTCATGGGAGATCTGCATTCCTATGTCCGCCTACTGATACTGCTGTTGCTCTGTCAGGCATTTCTCTACCTCCTCCAATTTGTGGCCCAGAAAGTTGGTCATCTGCTCAAAGCTAGGGATACCCCTAAGAGAATGGACCTGGCCCTCAATAAAGTGCCTTACCCAGGCAAAAGATTTGTTGTGCTCCAACACACCCTCGATTTTCTTCTTCAAGAACATGTGGAAGCTCCGGATAGAAAGTTTGATGGTCTCATCAATCTCCTCCAAGGTAGCCGGAGTCAAGGGCGACAGGATTGAAGATTAGGCCACAGGTGTGACAGGCAACACAACGGTGCTCACAAACCTCGAAGGCAAAATAATAGTAAATGAACAACCAGTGGTCCTGTCTGCGAACCAATCTTTCATGGACGTCCGAAGAGCCTGGATGCCCGGTAACTGAGCCGCAGATGCCGGAGTATTACCAAGACTGAGAATAGAAGTAGCATAGTGCCTCGCCACATCGTCTCCCTCTAGTGCGCCATCCCTAGATCGCGTCGTGATGGCTTTTGGAGGTGGCACAACAACCTCAAAAGGGGAAAAAACCTCATCACGATGGTTCACCACCTCACTATCCAAAGAAGCTTCAGTCACGGAGTCCCCGGCAGCAATAGCTGGAGGAACAACCGCCACACCAGAAGAACCTGTAATGTCTGAGGGGTCCTGGACAGACCGCGCAAGGTGTCCTCCGCCTCCAAAAGAATGTGAGGGAGATCTAGACCTCCTTCGTACAAGCCCACCACCTTGTTCTTCTTCGACATCTTTCTCGATGGCCACATCCACAGTCTGCAAGGGAAAGATAGGGTCTGCGGAATCAGAGCAAGCAGTAATCAGCTTCACTCGAAGAATCGAGAGTTAAAGCTAGAAAATATGATCTCCCGTCAAGTTATAAAATGATGTACCAGAGGGAGGCGGCCTACGTTGTGACTCGTCCAGCGATGTCATAGCCATTCCCGTGGCTTCTATGTCGGCCACGGATATGTACTCCAAAGGGGTATAAGGCTGCTCCGTCGAATGCGCATCCAAGCCCCAAGCCCCCAAAGCCTCAGGTGTTAGTTCTGAGACACCTACGTCAAACTCCGGGGGAGATTCCTTCTCCGGTTCAGCATAGAAAACCAACGAAGCGGTTGTCTGCCGTGGACGGCCCCGTCTCTCTTGCACCTACAAACGGTCGAACAGACTAGAGGAAAGATATTCATAAAGAGCAACGAGAAGGATCAAACTAAGAGGGTTTACAGATACCTCCATAACATCTAAATGAGGTCCTGCTTCAGGAACCATTAGTACGAGGGGTCTTAGCTCTCCGCTTGCGTGAGACTTTGACTTTGTCGCATCTTACGCCCCTTCGACAACTTTATTCCTCTCTTTCTTTGAGTATCAAGCATCTGGAGCCCCTGCTTTAGAATTACGCTTAGTAGACAAAGGATCATCGGAAGGAGATATCGTCACCTTCTCCCCAGTGGATGTCTTTAAATCTACAAGTAGGGGCCTAGCAACCCCCTTGCCTTTCTTGGGCGTTCGGCGAACCTTGTCAACGGATGGCATCAGCATAGTACCTTCAATATAGCTTCTCTCCAAGTCAAAGCCGGACGGCGGAGCATTGATCGAGCAATAGTACCTTGCAATCGTGTACAGGATTCTGGGGTCGACACCGGCTATTGGTAACCAGAATGTAACCTGAGTGTGCGTGGCATTATAATAACTCCATGCCCGGGCTTCATCCAATAAACTCCCACGATGACCAAGGGAGGCGCTCAGATGGCCCAGCAAAAATTGACTATACCCGAACTGACGGGCAAACCGGCTCGGTAGGTACGGCTCCACGAAGACCACATCCCAATTCCAGTACACTTGGTGGAAAGGAAGAATGGCCTGGAGCCAATGGAAAAGTTTCTTCGACAGGGTCCGAGTTCCTACCCAAGCATCTTTGTGAATCAAATTCCTTTCCTCATCGAAAAACTCAGGTTCGATCATAAAAAAAGACCAACCTTACATGAAGGCCAGCTCCCTCTTACAGGAAGGGACCGATTGACAAGCCCACTTCATACTCCGATACCTGTGAATCCAGGCATCATCCTCCACCATGTCGTTATCAGGTCCAGGATGCATCAGAGAGTCCTGGTGCAAGAGAAGCCAGCCCATCAGGTAGTGATAAGGGAGTTCAACCCTGTTAAAATGTCCTTTGCCAAGATGAGCTTCCAGCTTCTGAGCAAAGGATCAAAGACCACGGTGTATGATGCAAACCATAGCTGGTAGTAGGGCCAGCTTGAGGCCAAAAGCCAACTTCATGGCAGGGAGGATTAGGTTGCTATTGACCCTATCTATCGACTCGGAGCCGCCAGAAACTATGCAAGTGCGCATCAAAAGCATCAGGTATCCCGCCAATACGGCCTTGGCGGATAGCCTGTGGGTGTCAACATAAAAGTAGCTGAAATCCTCGTCCGAGCTAACAAACTCATCAGGGGACTCTTCACTTCTCTCTGATTCTGAGGATCCTTTGGCCTCTTCGTTCTTAGTAGCTAACTTCTTCAGCTTCTGAATCGAGTCAGCAATTTCTTGCTTTGACCGCGGCATCCAAACATGGATGTTGGTTGACCCTTTCTGCTCCGGAAAGAGATAGCGGGTCTACAACGGAATATGGGGATAGGATCCCTCAGAAGACTTCTTCTTCTGCTTCTTCATCCGCTGACAAATGTGGTGATGACACAGTAACTCTTGGTACACCGCCAGGATCTCTGGATTCTCGGCCTTCAACTCCCCCAACTTCGCATTTTGTAGGAAGTACTCCTCGTAGGGCACCTCACCCTAAGGAAGCTTAGAGACAAAATGTATCTCGTGCAGAGCTAATCCCATATCGCCGCCAGGCGTATAGAAAGTCCCCGTGCAACAACTATATAACTCTGTCAGAGCGACAAAGAGGTGTCAGTTCATTTCCAGGTCGTAGCAGGTGCCACTCACCGCAAAGTACAGGTTGGCTACCCTAAGCTCTTGCTCATCTCTCTTCAGAATCCAAAATGCTAGACGACATCACGAGGTATTGTAATGTATCCAGTTGACAGCCCGCAGTTGTCCAGTCGGGTAAGATCCTTTCTTTGCAATCTGACGAAGGAAAGTATCCGCTGCATAGGCGCTCAAGTTTGGCCCCAACTCACTCCCAACAAAGCCGGGCTTCAATCCACGTAAGGAGTATGAGCATGCCTCCTTCTGGCTAAAAAATTCCCTCTTGTTCTTGTCCCATCGGATACTACCGACGAGGGCCCCCTGCTGTCCAGGTGTCAGGTCCCAATACATCTGTCGTGGATATGTCATCACCTTCAAGTCCAATAAAGGCCGATAACGCTCGAATGAGGAGAATGATATTTCCGTTCTGCGAAAGATGAATGGCCAGTTCTCGTTAATCTTTCCTATCTCTGAATGAATGACCTTCAGCACATCCCCAAAGAGGAAGTACGGTTTCTTAAAGAAATATTCGTCACCCGCTGGAATCTCCCCGCCATTTAGTTGACTTAGAAAAAAAAGAAGGATCATGTGCAGTAATCCTCTGTTAACACTCAGGAGTGAGATCTCAATCCACCTGACCTCAGACAGTAGAAATCAAGTCCCCCAGGTTCATATCCAGAGGAAACATGCCATGGCCAAGCACCAGCTCACCCGAGGGCACAGTGGGTAAAGTCACTACAAAACAACAAAGGAACTTAGTCAGAGACATGAAGAAACCTTCATGCGGCAGAGGTTCTTATGCGGCATAAACTCTCATGCGGTAGAATGAATTATGCAGCAGGGGATCTTATGCGGCAGAGTTACGCATACGGTTGCAGTCTTCATGCGGCCGAGCAACTCATGCCGCAGCGATAAGTCAACGTATGTTCTAGATGATGATAAGTCACCCATGTGACCAATTGAGTACGCGTGTCTCTATGTTCAGTGTCTTCTCCTCCAAAATGAACTTGCCTAAGATTGGTGGTTGCACATCCTTGGGGAATGTGTCCTTCTTACACTTTTTCTTGCCCTTACTCCTCTTCCTAGAGACTCTCTTGGCAGCAGTAGTAGAAGAAGAACCCTTGGGAGCCATGTCGAGCAGAGCGGTAGCAAGCGGTCAGCAAAGGCAAGAAGAAGAGGAAGAAGATAAAATAAAAGAAACTTTTCTCTCTCCTCAAAACCTCTTTATAAAGGGGAGAATAGGCGGCTCAGGATAATGATGAGGTCGTTTCGTATCCCGATCCATCTTGATCCACACGACAGAGAGAGATGACGGCGTCCCCTCGTTCGTTGCGCCGCCTCATCTTTTGGGAACGACCACTTTGGATTCTGTATTAACAGACGGCTCAGAATCCCTCCGAGATCGAACCAAATCTCCGCATTTATGACTTGACAGTCTGTCAGAAGTGTCTATGCGGCAACGTATGTATGTGGCACGTTAAGTCATGCGACCAAAAAATGATTAACCATGCTTCTAATTCAAAGTATTTCAAACTTGACATTTTGAAAATTTTGAAGGGGATCTTGTAGAAGCATGAAAAATCTATAGTCATGCGGCTTATATGCATGCCGCATCCTCATGCTGAAGACATGCCCATAGTCATCCCCCTCACGGCCTGGACAGATAAAGAGAGCCGAGTCACATACATGTCCTCTCACACGGCTCCAAAGGTCTGCCACAGTTCCAATCAAAGCACTTATGGCCCTAACTACCTCGAAAAGTATGAGAGACAGTGAAACACAATCCGACAGAAAGGTCATGTCAGGCATTAAAGACTTCGTCAGAACGCACAGAGCACGTATGCGACTACATGACCCATGCGGCCTCGCCAACATACGGCCAGAGTGTTCATTCGACCATGACCCAAACGAGAGCACGTATGCTGCTATATTACCCATGCGGCCTTGCCAAAATGCGGCCAGAGTGTCCATTCGACCAAGGTCCAAATAAGAGCACGTATGCGGCTACATGACCCTTACGACCTCGTCAACATGCGACCTAGTTGTTGTGCGGCCTCCAGCACACAAGATTTTCCTGTTTCAACTGCAGAGATCTTCGCACAGTTGGTGTTGACTACGTGTCCAGCTGACTAAGTCACGCCCACAACGGATTAATAACAACCCCGAGATCTTATCAACAACATATCTCAACCAAGGCCACATGGCAATCTGACTATGGCTTGCGGCAACAGTTACAACCGCATTCTGTTGGAGGAGCCTTATGCGGCCACCAAATAGAGGCATATGCGGCACCCATAGCCCATCAGCACGATGGCTATAAATAGGAGCAACTTGAACGTTCTGAAGGTCGACTTTTTTTGCTTCAGAGAGAGACCGAACCAAACGAGACTGGCTGGCTATCTACGAATCAACACTCAAGGGAGAGAAAAGAGCTTCTGTATCGGATCATCCACGGAGTAAATAGAGTTACTACACTCCCAACCCTCCATCATTACCCCTCCAAAAAATAAATTTGTAATTAGATTGTCTCCTAGGACTCTTCTTTGTACTCTCTTAGTTTGTTAAATCAAATCTAGTTCTCCCAGTTCTCGTTTTGATATTAAATGGCAAACATATATATATATATATATATATATATATATATATATATATATATATATATATATATATATATATATATATATATATATATATATATATGTGTGTGTGTGTGTGTGTGTGTGTGTGTGTGTGTGTGTGTGTGTGTGTATGACGACACAAACAATGGAAAAATAGGACACGATTGAACTCCTAGATACAATTAGATTGGTAACTTGTGCATGGTTGATGTTTGTTCATATATTGTTAAGGGTTGTGCAAAGAGTAGGATGTATATGAGTTTAACTTTATTATCGAGACATATATATATATATATATATATATATATATATATATATATATATATATATATATATATATATATATATATATATATATATATATATATAATTGTAATTATGTTAGAAACTATAGACACTTGTCATGATACATATAACTAACTATATCCCAAATATGTTCAACTAGTTAGTTTTATTATATATACACTTCTATATATGTGTAAGTTAATACTCAAAATACTATAGGTATGGATACAATAAGTCTATGTAAAGTAGCATGGTGTAGTGTTATAGATTCCAAGAAGCTAAATAACATTGAATTTAGGGATATATAATTGTTGTCCAAAATAAATAAATAAATATTTGGACATAAATGAAAACACACAGGGTTATCTTGAGAAAATAAAATGAGTTATTAGATTTTGTAGGGTATTTGCATATGAAACAAGAAGATATCGAACATATCGAGCCTTAGAATAACAATTATGCTAGATACTCGATTTATAATATGATAGCTATCTTTAGAATTGAGAACTAGAGAGCACAAAGAAAGTAAACCATTGGGTTATCAATAGGTTAGTCTTGGTATATTAGGAGTTTGCCTTAATTGGTTAAAATAGAGATTTTAATTAACAAAATCTTAATTATTATTTTTTTAACATATATCAATTTGGAAATTGTTAAAGGTTGAGGAAAATATAGTCGAAAGGACTATAGGTCCATTTCCTAGACTTTCTGGGTGGAAATAACTTTCGGGGTCGTATTCGATTCAAAATTAGCCAATTTTGACTATAGGAGCCGGTTTGAATAAAAATTCAGCATATGCGATGGTTTAAACCTCTAATTTATCCCATACAACTTTATGGATTCAATTGTTAGTTTAATTTGTAGATTATATAGAATTTTAGGAATTTTTGAAATAGAAATTTCCAATTTTATATAGTAAAGCGTCATTAAGAATATATATTCTTAACAAAATAGATTCATTATATATTTGGAATGATGAGTACCTTTCGAATAAGTTAAATTAAATTAAATCGTTATTGGAAATGTTTTCTTTATTACTTTATGAATTAACCTTATTATCCTTATAATAACAAAATTTGTTTAGTTGAAATTATTGTAGTGCAATTGATAAAGGCAGCGCTAGCTTGCTAAGGTGTTGGTATTAAGGTAAGAAGCTGAGCTTCTATTTAATTGACACTATGATTGTTATATATATAAACTGTGTGTGTTCCGGTGCTGAGTTGTTCCACCGAAGGGATCGGCGTACTCAGAAAATTCTACGGAGGGTTGCTCCGGGTCTTTATGTAAATTGTAAAATTTTCGGACTCTAAATAAAAAAGAGACTCTGCCAAAATTTTCAAGAATTCCCAGAGTTAGCCATTTTCGATATCCGAAAATTGGTTAAATATATTTAACCCTATTTTAGGAGTTTTTGAGTCAGTTCCCTTAGAGACAGACTTGTAATTTTATTTAAATTGTAGCGATCGAATTTCTTAGAACTTAAGATGCGTAGGACACTGATACATGAACACGCAAGCGAACCATAATCTTGAATATCCTGTGTTTCTGCTGGAAGAAATTTAATTATTCAATTCGATAATATCCTGTTTTTTGTCAATTTTTCATTTGAAAAGAGAACTAGATATTGAGATTATGAGATGATGTGTTTCTGTCATGTTTCAGTTAAAAAGCGATGGAATATATAGAATTTAAATCCTGTGTTTTATATCCTGATTCAATCAAAAAAAAATAATAATAAAATAATGATATCCAAAGTTCATTACATGATCCTTGGGAAGGAATAAAATATTAAATTATATTCTCGTTATTCGTGGTATTTAAATACACGAATCGAGATTTAAGAATCAAGCATGTGTCCAGCAGAAACTTAATGCAAGATAATAGAATATGATTGTTTGTAGCTTTAGGTTAGTGCATTAGGCGGGACAGATCAACTGGATCACACCGAAAATCTCTGCAATATAATAAACAACATTTTAAAAAAAGTTGATCAGTAGTTTTTCGCCATTCGTAAGGCCTTACGATGCCGGGGGTGAGGCCTAGCTCACAAACCGAATTTTAGTCCAGTCCAGTAAATTCTTGGTATAAAACCAGAATTTAATAAATCATATTACAAATTTCCCATAGTATATGTGGGGGGTCGGATCTATGGCATCGTACCCATACAGACACAACATGATCCCGGTAAATGGGATTATTGCTGAAAAAATAGGATGTATGTGATCCAGATGTGTTCTCTAAATTGCACCATCTTATAGGAAACTTGTTTGTGGTTGTGATTGCGATTGATTGTTGACTTTTTATCTGGGGTGCTAGTCAGCTGGTACATAAGTTGTTCCGGTGCCGTGATTCATTCCCTTGTTCTTGTTTGGTATAGGGGTAGAATGTTGTACTAATGACAGGTTACGAAATTCAGTTGGGGTGCACTGCTTGCTAGTCAGCTGGTACATAAGCTGTCCCTATGCCGTGATTCATTTCCCTGTCCTTGTTTGGTGTAGGGGTGGATTATTGTACTGGTGTCAGGTTACGAAATTTAGTTGACGATGCAAATATTAGTAGAGGTTGGATGTTACACTGTAACTACTATTTCGTTAATGCTTTATGCTTTGTAATTGTGCGTTGTAGTGAGTAGGTCATCCCAATGTATTAATTTATGATTGTGATTATGATTATGACTGTGATTATAATGGTGATTGTGACTGTGATTATGATTTTAATAATTATGAGTGTAACTTATTATAACTTAAGTATAAGACGAACACCGAGTAATTCACTAGAATAGAATCTAGTCAAGATCGTGTTTCTAGTTAACGCATTAATCATTATGAATTATCGAGTTCCTTTATTTTGGAATTCCGAGAATCCTACTACTTTTCAGATTCTCATTTTATTTAATTTATTTTCTCCGTCCTTGACTAAGGGCTTGCATGTCGTTTGATGACCTAGTATTGTTCACTAGTTTTGTAACAATATTCCAAAGGAAGTTGCTATCAAATATTGAAGAACAGTTGGAGAGCAAGATCAAGATACTACTATTAAAGGCGACCGAATTTGGAACCAGATTTGTTCACATTATTTATTAATACATTTATACGTAATTGGGTAGAATAGTAATTGTCCCTATTTATAGTTTAGAATATCATGTAATCAACTTTTTATTTATTATATTATGCATCATGTGACATGTTGTAATCCTATCCTAAAATCTTACGGACGACAATGGCAAATACGAGTATGGGTGTATTCATATGGTGCGTAGCCTGGGGATTAAGTTACGTACCCGGCTCACCGTATTCTGGAAAGCGGGACGTGACAGGCTTCCTATGTGGTACTTGTTATTTGGAGGTCTGACCCCACTGGTTTTGCATGGCCAGATCCAGTAGCAGCACCAGAGGATTTTTCTTACTTTCCTGAGGATGGTGACGTCCAGGAGTACCATACCACTTGAGTGGATTTTTCTTACTTCCCCACTCTGATGTACATTATATTTTGTTGGAGTTTAGCCACCGAGCACGTGTTTAGCTCGTGTTTTGGTTTGATCAGTTAGCCTACGGACAATAGCATGATTGACATATCTAGGGTTGATCATGTATGACTCAGATTCTGGCTAGTTTATTCATTTTGTGTTCACTAGCTTCATGATCATCTGTATATTATAGTTTGTGACGCTTTACTATTATATTTCAGCTGATCTTACATCTTGTTATTATTCCTGTTGTTCTTGTTATTATTCCTGTTGTTCTTGTTATTATTCCTGTTGTTCTTGTTGGACCTAGACTTGACTGTTGGTTTGTAGTAGTGACCCCTCATGTCTTATAGTTTCACCGTACATACGGAGTACCAGAGTGCTATAAGAATACGTAGCTGGCCTTGTCAGTCCCGCTTTCCAGTATTCTGGTTCTGGAACGTGACACTTACATAATTTTTTTCTCCAAACTTTCTTATTCATTTTAAAATAGTTTCGGTTTAAAAATCTATTTAAAAAATTCCTATCTTATCTTCTTAAAATACATAGGAAAGCTTAAAAAAAATTTGCGGTTGAGCATTGAATTAAATTTTTTTGATATTATTCTAAAATATTTTAAATATGTAAATTTATTTGAATTAAAATTTATTATATACATATATTTATATTTTAATTATGATTTGTTATATATTTGACTATATTTTTTTATTATACTTTGTTATGGATATATCTCTACTATCTTTACTTTTATAATGAGACTTCAAAACGGCTCAAATGAGAGCCGTCTAACCCGTAAGTAAATACTAAACCAATTAGTAATTAAAAAATTCAAAAAAAATAGTTTAAATATAAATCTAATATTTAAACTATTTTAATATAATTAATAATAATATTTAACTATTTTAATATAATTTTTTAATATTTAAACTATTTAAATATAATATTTAAACTAATTCTGAAATATTAGTTTATATTTTTAAATATAAATTTTTATATCTCAATTTAAACTATAAAATCTATTAAACTATTTTAATATAATTAATAATTTAACAAAATTTCTAATTTTTTTATAAGATTTATTGATATTATTGAAAAAATTAATAAAAATTTAAATTATATATGTTTAGATATGAAAATTAGTTTAAATATATTTTGAATATTGAATATATTTTTGTTTGAATTTGTTATATATATATATATATATATATATATATATATATATATATATATATATATATATATAAAACCTAATGAAAACACGTACACGGGTAGTTAAATTTTTTTTAGGAATTTTTAATTTGTTTAGTATTTACTTACGGGTTAGACGGCTCCCTTTTTAGACGTTTTGAAGTCTTATTATAATAGTAGAGATATATCCATAACAAAGTATAATAAAAAAGTATAGTCAAATATATAACAAATCATAATTGAAATATAAATATATGTATATAATAAATTTTCATTCACATAAATTTACATATTTAAAATATTTTAGAATAATATCAAAATAAATTAATTCAATGCTCAACAACAATTTTTTTTTGAAATTAATTTGCTTCCGCATGTACTTTAAGAAGATAAGAAAATTTTAAATTAATTTTTAAACCGAAACTATATTAAAATGAATGAGAAAGTTAAAAAAAAAATTTCTTCCATAAGTGTTTTAAAATTGACGGAAGATAAGAAATAAAAAATTTTAATTCTTTTTTAATCCGTAAGTATTTTGGTTTGTAGCGAAGGGGGTTGGCGCCAAGGTCTTTTTTTTTTTTTTTTGGAGCCAACTAATTTGGCGTCAGACTTTTTTTTTTTTCTGACGCCAAGGGTGTTGGCGCCATCTCCATTTTTTTTAGAATTGTCAAATCTTTTCTCCTTTCTGCAATTGTAGCGAATATTTCTCTCCTATATAAAATTTTCTGTAAATATCATGATAAGTATCCAGGAAACTTCTCTAGAGCCAATTGACACATTGATCTAGCCACCACCGGAGCCAAAGGGGCTTATCTAAATTGATTCGTTTTTGAGAGAGAAGCTTCAAGTGCATCATAGAAACTACAAGAATATGGCTTTTCTCTTTACTATACTTATAGTAATTATTGTTAATTATTTTATTTTGATAATTTCTACAAGAAAAATGCTAAGTTTACAACCAAATACGTACAACCTTCTTACAACCTCCTCCCTCCCCCCTCCCGCTATATTGGTCCCACCCGCCCCACCTCTCCTCTCTCTCACCCAATGGAGGCCGGCCACGAGACCTGTTGTAGGAAGGTTTAAGCATAGCAAAGCCCATGGGCAATTGTATGGATTATATCTATTTGCACATACTTTGACGATTCCAGATCGTTAATACGAGTCCAAAAATCATATCTTGAGTTGCCGCAGAAATGAGATCTCCAATAGCTGGAGAAGAAAGATTCATATGAGCAAACTTAAGTAATCAAATCTCCGCTTGGGCTTCCAAAGATAAAAATACATGAACATTCATTTGATCCCTGTCAAAATCTTACGCTGCACTGAAACTGCTCTTGAATATGACTTAACAAAGACAGCTCCAAACCAGTGGGCTTCAAACTCCAATTGTAGTAATAATCAAGAAATTATGACCAGGAAGGCAGAGGTAACTCTTCATTACTGGGCAAAATCCTTTCCTCCAACTCCAGGCCTGCTGAACCTCCTTGAAGAAATGGAAAAAACTGATAAAGGTTTTAATTGAAATCAACTCCAGGTCTGCTGAACCTCCTTGAAGAAAAGTAAGGGAAAAACTGATAAAGGTTTTATTTGAAATCAATAGGATTATTATACAGTAAGTACATAAAATTATATATTTAGTACCTGAAAAAGTACGAAATAATCTGCAATTTACACAAAGCTTAAGATATTTCTGTGCTGCTTTGGCATAGGTGACATTGCTCAAGATGAGCATCAACTCCAGGTCTGCTGAACCTCCTTGAAGAAAAGTAAGGGAAAAACTGATAAAGGTTTTATTTGAAACCAATAAGATTATTATACAGTAAGTACAGAAAATTATATATTTAGTACCTGAAAAAGTACGAAATAATCTGTAATTTACACAAAGCTTAAGATATTTCTGTGCTGCTTTGGCATAGGTGACATTGCTCAAGATGAGCACAATGGAGAAGTACAGGTGAAAGGTGCACGCCCCATAATCTGGAATAACAGTGGAAACACCATGCACCTAACGGTTTCTTCCAGTTTCACACAACACATGGCTTGAGAAAGAGACTTAATTTGATCAACAGATCAGCATAGTCTAGCATCTTTCACATATCGGAGGTGGACCACAAATAAGCTTCTGCCTCTGTAGCTCTCTTCTCATTCTGCCTCTTGAATAGTTCCTTCTCATACCCTAAATACGCAGTAATTCTTTCAGCATTTAAATATACATATAAAATAAATGCATGGACGCCTAATGCAGTAATCAGATCATTAGCAAGACAGTTTGATATATTAAATAAATAGGCAGGTATTATCTTCGAAGCATGCCCCAATCACCAAAATGAGTAATCTGGTCTGCATATGTAAAGTTGCTGCATCCAAATCATGCTTCCATGTTTGTGATGCCATCCACGATGATCCAAAATCATCCAAATTCAAATTGCTACAACAGCGAGAAGAAAGCTTTTACCGACGGTGTCAAATACTTGCCATTTGAGGCAAAAAGTGACAGGTTCAGTATTAAGATGGATCTAGGGCTTAGAAAATGGTTGGGTATTCTTCATCAGCCAGTTTTTCTAATCATAATTCACTGAACAAGGAGATAGGATTACATCCGAAATTGATTTGGCTATACTTCTAAAATCCAAATCAGTAAACCAATGTGTAGATCCCTATGCATGTCCATGTATAGCAACTACTCATATATGTATGCATATGCAAATGAGAAATTGTTTATCTGACAACTCATTAAATATCAGATTTTATAATGGCTGAAACCGAATTTTGTATCCAACACTGGCCTTGAACCAGGCAATTCAAAATAATTATGATTTTTCCAGATATCTGATCCAGACCTGCATTCAATTACACCAACTAGAATACAAGTTACTTTTACCCGATATATAATATATATACATATAGTTGTCTAAATAGCTGTAGATAATAAAGAAGATATGTGAAGGTGGTGTCGAGGGGTTACAAGAAGATGGTTCTTGTCTCGGTTTCTATTTGCAGGAGTCAAGTTAGTTGAGGTGGACCATGCTCCAACCAGATCCACGAAAAATCTAATGCACAGGACTTATTTGAAAATTTTCAAGTAAATCAATTAGTTTTCTGATCCATTTATGAGTGTCAACATCAGAATATGATCTTTTATCATCTATCTGAGGATCAGGACATAAGTAGATCACGTTGAGTAAGATGATGCCTGTTCCATAGGGGAGCAGATGATCGAAATCCTTCACTGCCCAAACGACCATATCTCAGTTAAAAATCAAGATGAGACCAATAAGCTTGGGTTTAGGCCCATCATTAATTCTCTACTCAACCTATCGTGTGAAGAAGCTGAGGCTAACATTTTACTCCACACTTATCTACGTAAATTTAGCCACAATCTGTAAACAAGAAGAAATACAATATCAACTTTACAGTAAAAAAGACATGGAATACTAGATAGTCGACCGTAAAGCAGAATCTGCAGAATAAATCTGTTGATCCAGCTCATAAAAGGCTGCACCTAAGTTGTGTATGTTGCAGACGAATGAGGATGGTGACAAGGTAAACTACTGAGGAATAGACAAGGTCTGGTTTCCTATATCCTTAAGGTATAGCTGACACATCATGGTAGCAGAAGATCGCAGAGACAGCTTCGAGCGGGTCCATCTTTTAGAGTCAGGGGTCTATTAGTCACGCTGTAATTGTAAAAGCTTAGAAGAGAAATAGGCTTTCCAAGTTGTAGAAGGTGCAACAAATACGGCTCTAATAATGGAAGCTCGCAAGAAAGCTACGGGAGATTCATCTAACTTGGGTAGGGTTGTGAACGAATAAGAAACGGTAATAAGGTATATTACAGGAGCTCTGTACACGAGGTTTTGGTTTCCTATAACCTTAAGATATAATCTGATTATCCCTCCATAAGTTTTCTTATATTCTTCCACAATGACATTCTAATTTCCAAAGCCTGTTTATAAAGTTTCTGCATATAAAAAAATCAGTAAGATATTACTTGCTTAAATTTTATTGAATCCAAAGGGCAACATCTATAAAACTTCGTCCGAGTATCCTTCAATGATCTCAGGCTCCACAGCCAATGGCTTCCAACCGATGAAAGCCAGTGGTCTTTTTGAACAACAAGAGGCCTCAAATGGAGATTCAAGAAGATGATAATATATCCCTCTCAACATGAGAGTAAGACTGATTAACATACAAAGGATAATGTCAACAAGCAGGATGGTCTCTCTTACTTTCATTAACCTTGATAGCCAAGAGATAATAATATATTAACAAAAACTCATGTGCTCCTTACTCCTTAGCACCCGGTGCCCGCCTAGGTGCCTGCCTAGTCATCCCCCACCCCCGACTATGCATATTTTGGGGGTTTATGGACTTCTTTTTACAATTTTCAGTAGGTTTTGGATATTTTTTGAACCGCCTAGGCAGACTAGGCAGCATGTGTCAACCCGACTAGCACCTAGCGCTTTTCACAACCTTGCTCCTTAGTGATCCTTTTCTTCGGTGGGGTGGTGGAGCACAATAAGCAATGACGACGAACCTTTGCATTAGAAAGTCTCTATTGTAATTTTCTACCTTAGAGGCAAAATTTCATTGTGTACAAGATGCAGGTTCATATTGCAATTTTGTCATCATTGAACGGAAGTGATTGGTGAAGACGGTTAATCACAAGACACAAGCAGATAGAGCTCGTGGAAACTAACATCAGAGTGAACCATTTGTGGACTGAAATTAGGTAAAAACCGCAAGGTACTTTGAGTATTATTATAATTAAAATTTATAATCTTCATATTCAATTTAGATTTATCTGTAACCTATTCAAGTACGAGGGGTTCAGACTACTTGCAGGGTATTGTTCCAGAACAACACTATTTCCAATAAGATATCAATACCATATTTTGCCATATTAAAGGGAATGAGGGATTGGTTACAATCCAATTGTCATTAGCCTTAATTTATTGTGCTGGTAGCATGAACCATAACAAAACAGTGTAAGTGTTTTATTGTATCAATTTCACATTATGACATCTGCAACGGATATTCCACCAGCCTTGTGTCATGGCTCTGGAACCCCAGATGATGTCCTCTCATGGGCTCCAGAGATATTTCCCATGAGTAGAATGTCAATTGATACAAATGCATGATAAGGCTGGGTAATACAAACGAGGTACATATTTTGTACTAATTGACTACCTTTATTTCTCTTTGGATATGTACAACTTTGATATTTATATCAGGCTTCAGCCTTCAGTTAGGAAATCTCTACACTTAAATTTGTTCAAAAGTCATAGGATTACCATGAACTGAATTACATTTCGAGCAAGTTTGAAACATCAATGCTACTGAATTACGACCAAAGCATAAATAATAATTGCCCACAGCTATTATGGAAAAGAAAACGCCCATGAAAATGAAAGGACAGTAACACTACCGTGACGGGAGAGAGATTTTCCTTGAGTAGTAAGTCAATTGATACAAATGCATGATATGGTTGGGTAATACAAACTGACTGAGGTTCATATTTTGTACTAATTGACTAACTTTATTTCTCTTTGGATATGTAAGAATTTCATTTTTTTTATATCAGCCTTCAGCCTTCTTAGGAAATCTCTCCACTTAAACTTGCTCAAAAGCCATAGGATTACCATGAACTGAATTACATTTTGAGCAAGTTTGAAACATCAATGCTACTGAATTATGACCAAAGCATAAATAACAATTGCCCACTGTTATTATGGAAAAGAAAACGCCCATGAAAATGAAAGGGCAGTAACACTACCATGACAGGAGGGTTACGTACCATTACTGCGATCAACTCTATCCCAGTGACGGCCAGGTCTTATACCAAAGCGATTTGGAGGGCAATCTATTCCCCGCTTTATCCAGCTGTGACTGGGAACAGTCTGAGGAATAAGAAAGCCAGACTCCTTCATCTTCTCATCATTACCAAGATCTTCCAAAATAGGCTCTGATGTCTTCTGCTTCAATATAACCAAAATGTAAGTTGTTAATTTAATGATACATTTGATGCAAAACAACAAACTTGTTCACTGTACAGGTCAGATTATACCTTCACCAAATGAGCCATTGGATCACCCCATCTGACTCTCTCCTTTAACATTTTATCAAGCTCTGGGTCATCTCTGTGGACAGAAACAACTACTATATGATTAATGTATCCAAAAAAGAAAATATGACATCTTGTATTGTATCACATTCAGCTACAAGGGTCAAATGCTAACAAACACAGGATTGTATTTAACAAGTAGAAACAGCAACATGACCATAAATAAACAACAAAAACATGTTGTCCATGTAAAACAACCCCAAGATTTGGTTATGGAGGCGATGATAGATCTCAGAAGCAACGCTTGATTGAAATACACCATGCTGGTTCATCACTAAAGGGGTGTTAGTCAATCAGGATTTGGAAGCAATGGTAGATCTCAAAAGCAACGTTTAATTGAAATACAACATGCTGGTTCATCACTAAAGGTGTTAGAATTTCAATTACTACATGTGATTCTGAAATCATGTGTTAGTCGATTAGGATTTCAGAACAAGATTTCACAACCACCCGTTAGTTAATTGTGATTCCATAATCACTCTAGATGGTGGTTTTAAATCACATGGGATTTTTTCCTATTAAATTTTTTCACATCATAAAAGCAACATGTTGGTTCATCACCAAAAAGATGTTAGAATCACATGTGATTCTGAAATCATGTGTTAGTCGATTAGGATTTCAAAATGAGATTTCACCACCACCCGTTAGTCAATTGTGATTCCATCATCACTCTAGATAGAGGTTTTAAATCACATGGGATTGTTTCCTATTCAATTTTTCACATTATAACCAAACCTCGTAAAGGTGTACTTTTTAAGCACCAAACTCCTATACTCTTAATGTGCAAGTCCAAGTATGGCCTTTCCGATCAAGGAACTTACTTATCGAAGGTACACTAGCCATGTCGTCGACCCAAAGTCCCTCTCTAACCACCTCAGCCTCTCCATCATCCGCCGTTGTTCTCCTTCCACACTACCGCAATCCATGACATGCTCCTCTACATCCATAGCCTACAAGCGGCGGTACCATGGATAAGTCTGTCACTATCAATAAGGAAGGTGCCAACGACAGGGAGTGACTCACTGTCAATATGGAATATGCCAACGACAGGGAGTGACGGGAAGAACATTAGCTTTTATTTTCTTGAACTTTGATATGGTTTTGGTTATACTTCTTTATGATTTTTCTCTTCAAGAATGTTTTTTGAACAAGACGGCGGTGTCAATTTAAGAAACAATAAAAAATTTATTGGCTGATTTTTTTCAATTAAGAAGTGATGATCACACAAAGATGCAAAATAACATCATTAAGGTGTTTGTTAATTGTCCTCAATGGCTAAACCATACTTCTAGTTATATTTATTGTAATTATTTATGGTCAGTAAGTTTTGAATTTTTACATTCCAATTGAATTAGAAAGAATTTTTTCGGGTGAGAAGTTTTTAATAAAACATGATCCATCATGAATTAGGATATCAAGCTAACCATATATTTCAGTACATTGCAAACAGTTTTCATGATCAATAATTTTAATCACAATTAATACTGAAATTACTTATATAACAAATTATCTTAATTATTTTCATATATAATGCAAAATTCAATTAAACCAATAAATTTTGATTATAGAAACATAGTGTAAGTGTAGTTTCATAATCACAGACAAAATCAAAGACACTCTGTAACCAATATATTTTGTCTAAAATCATTTTGATTGTGAAATCACAACCACAATATATTTCTTAAATTTAGATTGACTAACCCCAAGGAAGAACTCAGAAATCCAGGAAACACTAAGATCCAGTTTATTCATTCAAACGAGATGTTCAGTCAGCTATATACAACCACATAATCATTTATTTTGGAGTTCGAAAGAACTGGTTATTTTCACATCAAGGTAGTCAAAGGCGCAAGGCGCACTCAAGGCGCAAAGGGTTCAAATCGCCCGAGGCGCAAGGCGCATTTAAGGCGCGCGCCCGAGCGACACGAGGCGCAAAAATTATATATATATATATATATATATATATATATATATATATATATATATATATATATATATATATATATTCACATCGGATTTCTACATTGATAAACATGTGTGCTTCAAATTCTCTCATGTCTAGGTTGCAATCACTTTGAATTGAGTGAGTGAGAGAGAAAACAATAAAAAAAAGTACATCAGTTCAAAAAATAGTCTAAAAACAGTACAACAGTTAAAAAAAAAAAGTCTAAACATGTTATTTTTTCACAAGGTTTTCAAGGCGCGCCTAGGCGCGCCTTAGCTATTCCAAGGCGCTAGAAAAAGGCGCACCTAGGCGCGCCTTAGGTGCGCCTTAAGAACTGCGCCTCGCCTGGAGTGCCCTGAGGCGCTGCCCCTGCGCCTAGGAGCAAGGCGCGCCTTAGGCGCGCCTGAGGCGCGCCTTTGACTACACTGTTTCACATACAATCTCATAGAAGTACACCTGTGACACATATATAAGTATTATTTCATGCCATCGCCAAATTATTCTCTAACTAGACTTTTTACTAAGAACCTAATTCTGCAAGGAATTAATCTGTAGTCTACATGCAAACTACTGCTATTGTTCCATGCCAACCATTCTCCAAATGTAATTAGAGATAAATCTTGTACTATAAATAAAATAAAACATGTGAATGAGGTATTCAATTACAAGTAATACTAAATGGTGTAGATGGAATGATATTAACAGGTTATATTGTATATACTTGTATGCAGTTAAATTCGCAAAAGACGAACAAACATGTATTGGTACAATTCGGTTATATTTGGTAAATCATCGGTAATGTATGCATACCTACTACGAGCAAAAGGTTTATCTTTCTCTAGTTCTAGCTCCAGTGCCCTGGCTTCAGTTTCTCGTTTTTGTGCTAAACCTTTACCCCATTCCAGCTTTTTCTCCTGATAAAGCACATAAACAGGAACCACAAAGCCTTCAGTCAATGCAACAACAGAAGGAAACAAATGCGAAAAAGTGCTCAGCAATTTGAAGTGAATTTTTTTGTAAGAAATGAAAAGTGATGAGTGTTGCCAGAACTTAGTACATATCAAAATGCTGCATTTATATAAACAGCCAAACCTTCGCCCCAAAAATTGGGGTTGGTTATATGAATCCTTCCAAAGCTACAGCCTATCCGACATAGCAAAAGTTGTCGCAATTATATTAGGATTAATATGTTCCAATGAAGTCCCAAGTTACTTGGACCAGAGATTACACAAGAAGTTTACTATTGTCAAGGTTGCTCTCAGGAACCCTTATTAAAAATGGCATTTTCAAACTTCATCATCTACAAGAATTCTCCCCATTGGAATGGGGTCAGTCAGCTACGAAGCATTAGAAGCTCCAGAAAAGAAATGACATAGTTTCTATGAGCTGATTAACCCTCTATAAGTTTGTGCCCAAATTCAACGCTACAAGCAACATAGGTCTTGGTAAAATATCAATATAGATAGTTGGCAGGTAGGTAGAACAAACCAACCTTTTTGTTTATGCGAAGTAAGCAAATATAAGTGGAGGAAGTAAATGTTTCTGATATAAGTTCACATTGCTAATAGAGACCCAAAAAAGGAATGAACTAGTTATAAAAATCCCTACTTACTCTATTAGACATTCAAGGTGAACTTACCTCACATTTGTTCCTATGTCACCTTCGGCTTATGTCTATCTTGGCATGCAAATGTCTACAATCTTAGCACATCGAGTCATGGTAATGAATAATTGGGGACCTAAAGAAAGCATGCCTAGGAAAGAAATCTATTTGAAAGTGATATGAAGCACATGCTATGGTGGATTTCTCTTTCCATGAGAGTGTATCTGTTCAAAATTTATTGGATATGGACGAGTGATGAATATCGTCCCTAGTTACTCTATTAGACATTCAAGGTGAACTTACCTCACATTTAAAACCTTCAGCTTATGTCTATCTTGGTATGCAAGTGTCTACAATCTTAGCACATTTGACTCATGGTAATGAATAATTGGGGACCTAAAAAAGCATGCCTAGAAAGAGATATATATGAAACTGATATGAAGCACATGCTATGGTGAACTTCTCTTTCCATGAGAGTGTATCTGTTCAAAATTTATTGGATATGGACGAGTGATGAATATCGAACTTATTCCTTATGAAATTTCCGGGCATGTTCTTTTCACGAAGATATACAAGTGGAAAATCTGGACTTGGACATCCATGATGGGCTAGGTCAACCCAGTTCAGAACGAACTTACAAAACCAAGAAATCACTCCACTTAGATGCATGGTAGTCAAAGGCGTGCCTCGGGCGCGACTAAGGTACGTCTCGCAAAAAGGCGCAGCAACTGCGACTCGCACCTCACTAGGCAAGACGCATTTCTCCATGCGCACCCAAGACGCACCTTTCTACAAGGCGCAGCCAAGAAAATGCACACCTTATGGGTTTTTTTATTCATATAAAAAACTTTAAGGCAGGGAGATAATCCTTACCTCATGCAAGAAGTAGTTAGTTACAGTTGAACTGGAAAAACTAAAATTTACTGAAAGAATAGTAGGGATAATTCACTCTTGTTAGTTCTGTTGACTGCTACTGCTGCTATGCTAGTTCACTTGGTTATGTTTTAAAATATTTTTGTTGGTTTTAATATGTTATTTGATTTTATTTCTTACATTATAATTTATTTATTTAACTATATATTTTTAATTATTTTTTATATTTGTGCCTCGTTTCGCTCGGACGTGTCTTGCGCCTCGAGCGATATGGACCTTTTGTGCTTGAGTGCGCCTTGCGTCTTTGACTACCTTGCTTAGATGTCCAGACAACCTATTCTGAATGACTCTTTCCTAAGAAACATAATAGTTCTCTTTTGGTGCAGTAAGTGGGCTGTCCGAATGAGATGAGACAGAAAGAAAATTAAGACAAGACGAAGAAGTCATCTATTGAGTGGTTCACAAATTCCTTGGAGATAATCTCAGTGGTGGCAGGTGGATGTATTACTTCATGATCGGAGTGTACAACATGGAGAGAAGTTGACATATAAGACAGTGATCCAACCCGGTGAAATAGAGAACTTTGGTTCCCAGCTTTTACAGCTGGTTTTCGGCTTCTTTTATATGAAAATTACAACTGAATGATAATTACCGTGTTTTATATGAAACTTACAAGTGAAACGAGAATTACTGAACTTGGACGACAATGATGGGATGAACCAAGTCCAAAAACTTCATTGGTGTATGGTCTCCTACAACCTTGTAAGAAAACCTACGATAAAACTACTCTTAAAACTTCTCATTCAAAGAGTTCCATTGTTGGTTTTGTGTTCTCTAATTCACTTCTCTCTTTGTAAAGAAAAGCTATGACTTCCTTTCAATTACAAGGAAATTTGAATCCCATTAAAAGAGTATAAGATCTCCAATTTCAATCCTCTGGCCACCCTTCAACTAAACATTCTACTCTCCCATTATCTTAATACCAACCAATTCGACATTTATAATCACCATACTAAGGCTAGGTTCGGGACTGCTTCTACAACAACAATAAAGCATTTATACCAAACTTTTGGGGTTAGCTTTTTGAATCCTCTTCTCTCATTATGCCTACCTCTAGTCGTAGCGACTCCTTTAACTAATATATTATCGCTCGTCCTCGCTGGCACATCTATTGGTCTATGTTGCACATGTTCAAATCACATGATGATTTCTCTCATCTTTTCCTCAATTGACGTCACCTCTAACTCCCCACAAATATGTTATATTTCTTATCCTATCTTTCAATGTAATGCCATTCATCCATCTTAGCATTCTCATTTCTGCTACACTAATTTTTTGGACATATTTTTTAATTGTCCAACACTCTAATCCATAAAGTATGCTTGGTCTTAAAGTTGTCTTGTAGAATTTTTCTTTCAACTTTAAAGATATCTTCCGATCATACAGTAATCTAGAAGCACTCCTCCAACTCAACCATCCAATCCTCCAACTCAACCATCTTGCTTTTATTCTATGCGACATCATTCTCATTCTCTCTGTCATGATGAATAATTGATCATAAATAATGACAACTATCCCCATTAGGTATTTCTTATCCATCTATATGTACTTCCCCCTTATTTCTATTAGTATTTTGGTTATTGTCCTAATAATTTTAAAATTCTTAGATTCTAAAGTCTCTCTCTACACCACTATTTTAGCCTCTAATCCTTATGTACTCTCATCAACCAACACAATATCATCAACAAACATCATACCGTGGAACCTCTGATAAGCCTAGTAATCTCATCCATAAGTAGAACAAAAATGTATGGTCTTTATGCTTATCCTTGATACAAGTCAACGGTATTAGAAAATTCTTGATTATCTCCTCCAACGGTTCGTACGGTCGTCGTGACTCCATCATGCATATCCCTGAAAAACCACCTATAAAATACTATCCGACAAATATCAGGTTTGACCAGAATGACCAAATTGCATAGATAAACTCACATTGGTTAAAAGGACAAATATTGGCTGAGTTTCCAGAAATTTCAGCCAGTTTCAGTCTATCTCGCTCCTAGACAGGCAGATGTAATCCAAAACAAGCCAAAATTTGACTAAAGCTGGCAAAACAGGCTCTGTTTGGATCGAAACTGACCCAAATTGGAACAAACAAAAAAGAAAGAAGCTGAAAAGGGCTCAAGTGTATCATTAATTGTTTTGTTTCCACGTTTTGAACCTTTTTCAAGCCCATATATGGAATATTGCATTTGTGTGTATTAGGAAATTGCCATATCACCCCAGAAATTTGGGTAACAGCTTTGTTGGTGGTGGTGATGGTGTTGTTGTTGTTGTTGTTGTATGAAATTTCAATGTCGCAATTCATAGAAATCAAACAATTATGCACATTATTCCGTAAAACCATTATATAACTACATAAATCATTTACAAATTCAAGTCTAAAGTTTAAAGTTCAAATTTCTAATTTTATTGTCTTTTAGTAAGTTCTCTAAAAATTTAATATTAAAATGTCCACCCAATACTCAGATATGAAACCCTAAATAAAACTGCAAATGTTGGTACTGGGGTACAACACAGATGCCCTGCGAGTTTTTGAAACTTAATTTCCGAAGATTAATGACTTATGCTCATAGGAAAGAAGATAGAAACTAGAAGTCGTACTAGGGAACACAACAGCATCCATGATTTTAGTGGAGGAAGAAAATGATAATATTGTTGCTAATTTAACTGCAGATATGGTCCTTTTCAATAGAGTTTAATGGAAAAAGTGCACTTGGATAACATTTTCGTGTGATAGATGTTCTTGTATGCATGTAGAACTTAGAGATGGTAATGGTTGTCAGTGCAATGAACTAAGAGGAATGATACAGTTGAAAACATAATGATTGTCAGTCTTATTCTGAATATATGTTTCAAACACAACCAAGACTGTTTATTTGTCCTCTTGGAAGTCATTTTTTAACCAAAAGCAAGCCAGTTCACCAAAACATCTTTATTGGTCAGAGTGTTGGTAATTATGACATGTCTGAAAATAAGCAGCTCAAAATTGAGAATGCTGACCAGGATTAGTGGCAATGCTATAAAAGATAACATCATGACTGTCATTTTATGACACTGCTAGATGCCCTTTATGAGAAATAGGATCGTACTTGAAGAAATTGTTAACCTTATGGAGATGTTAAGATTATGGAGGAGATGACCGTCATGAATTGGGACCACAAAGAAGGATCGCGGTAGATGTTAACATTATGGAGGAGATGATCGTCAATAGATATAGGTGAAGGAAAAAAAATCTGATGCAAATTGGAGGTGAAGGCTTTGCTTAGTCTAGAACAAGGTTCAAAGTATCGGCCGATACCGATACGTATTGGCCGTATCGGATCGGATTTGAAGGTGTCTGATCCGATACTCGGACAAAATATCGGTATCGGACGATATACAGTAAAATTTTATTGTATCGGTCCATATCGGTCGATAAGTAACCGATACGGACCGATAATTCAGTTTAGCAATTAAAAAAAAAAAACTCCAACAAAGCAGCAAAACCAGGAAGAATTTGCAGAAATTATTGGAGGTAGATCTTCATCACCTCATCCTTGAGGGAGCCCAGGAGGAGCACGTCGATGATCTGGTCCTCCACGGCCGCCCCTGCCTCGATCTCCACAGTCGCCTCCGCTGAGGCCGCGTCCGAAGCCTCCGCGCTTGTGGCCGCCAGGACTCGGTCTCCACGGTCCCACTAGCCTCAATCTCCATATTCGCCTCGGCCTCGGTCTCCATTTTTTCTTCTGGAGGCGAAGAGAGTAGGAAATTGACTCATTGAGTGGAAGAGGGGCATACATATATGGTGAGGAAGATGACACTTGGCAGAATCCAACGGTGATTTAAAAAAATTGCCAAGGAATCCAAAGGCTGATATATTGTCTGGTTTAAAAATTATGTTAGGTTTGTCATTTTTATGATGTGAACGATTTGAAAAGTCAAGGAAGTTGACGGTCTCCATGGAAGCCTGAGTCTGACTAGGACTTTTGTATAAAGGCACGATAAGACGAATTTGTCATTATATATAGGTGCTCTCCATGGAAGACTTTTGTATATTATGTGGTCTCCAAAGAAGCCTCTAGGACTTTTGTATATTGTGTGGTCTCCATAGAAGCCTGTAGGGACTTCTGTATAATAAACACGAGATAAGACAAATTTGTCTTATCTAGGACTTCTGTATGTAACTTTCATATATATATATATATATATATATATATATATATATATACTTGTATCTAAATTTTTCTATTGTATCTAATTTTATTATTGTATGTAACTTTTTCATTGTAATATTATTTAACGTTTTTTATAAGTTTAATATAATTGTATGTAATATTTTTTTTATTGTATGTAACATATTAATAATTAATTAATATTGCAGATACTACCAATAATGAAAATCCGATACTCCGATCCGATACCAACGATATTGCCGATACTGATACTCATACAAATTGTCCGATACCGACACCGATACTTTGAACCTTGGTCTAGAAGTGTCATATGATTAGCCAAGGTTATGAAAAGCGCTATGCACTAGTCCGACGGGCACCTGCTGCCTAGTGCTTAGCCCGCCTAGGCGACCTCCTAGGCAGCTCTAAAATAAATTTTAAAAATCCAAAAAAAACTACTGAAAATTGCAGAAAAAGTCCATAAAACCCCAAAACATGCATAGTCGGGCGTGGGGGGGACTAGGCGGACACCTAGGCGGGCATCGGGTGGGCACCAGGTGCCTAGCGCCGCCTAGGCGGCCGCCTAGACCGCCTTTTAGAAAAGAGTGATTAGCTTTCTTTTCATTTTTCTACTAACAGAACCTAAGCATGCAAAGAGTTTCCTAAGCATGCAAAGAGTTCGTATCAGCTTTGAGAGGATTGTAAGCATGCACAGAAGACAATCATACACATGCATTTGAAATAAAAAAAACTTGATATGTTGACAATCTTGTTAATAATGTATAGTTCACAGCTTAAAATTATAGCAACAAGTTACATAAATGGGCTCATATTAGAAATAAGTAAAATTAACTGGAGATATCTTCTATTGCAACATTCCACCACCTATATCAAGGGGCGGATCTATGTGGAAGCCAGTGGGCATAGGCAAAATAATTATATAGTATTTTTAACAAATTTTGCAAAACATATAAATAAATTTAAGCTTCCACTATTTAAATCATTATCAATGGTGATTCAATTCGTGAAGTATTTAATTATATGTAGGAGGTCTTTAGGTCCAAACTCAGACATTTCACATTACCGATATCTTATAATTTTTTTTTTTTTTTTTTTACTGTTCAAGTCCGCTATGTGACAATATATGCGCATACTAAAATTCTTGGGTATATTTTTCTTTAAGTGCTCAAGCCTTCTTTATAACTATATTATAAGCCCCCATCAACTAAACTCCTTGGATACGACCCTAACTATATCATTCTAAATAAATTAAATGGATTTTTGTTGTTTATGGGCCAATGGGACATCATCACTCATCAATGCTTTTAAAATTCAGGTATTAAGCAAAAACAGAAATTTCCAAGTAACAAAAATAAATTGATAAGATTATGTGAAGCAAATTAGTTAGCTTTAAAATTTCAAGTACCTTTGGTTTCTCTTCTTCATCATTTTTCAAAATCTCCTCTTTCGAAATTCGCTTTCCTATAATGCAACACATATTCAACCAATAAAATAATGCACTTGCTATCAACAAATAATTGGATAACATTGTTTGTAAAGTAACATGACCAACTAACCTTCCTTATCACGAAACACCGGCTCTGCACCTTTTCCACAAACAGATGCATTCATGGAAGCAAACCTAAAAACAAAGTATGAATTATAACACTAAGCATAGGAAACATAAATACCTAAATAATACTACAAGGAAGCATGGCACTTAAGACTCGGCATCGTGTCTGTGTTGCATCCTGACTGACACATATCAGACACAACACAGCCAGTCCAGAATAGAATAGGACATGCAAAAATTGATATCATGTTGTTCTGGGGTTCATGTCCGTGCAACATAGTAATACATATTGGAAAATAATACCTTTTCCTGTCTGATTTCCTCTTCTTTTCGTTCTCTTTTCTAATCTCTTCGGCGGATATCAATCCAGTCCTCCTCACCTCTTTCGTCCTTCTCGGAGGCGAAAGCTCTCCCTCCTTCGCCACCGAGGTCTCCTTCCTCCTAGGAGGCGAGAGATCACCATCCCACAATCGCCCCCCAATTCTACTTGGCGGCAAAAGATCTTCCGTCTCCTCCCGACCTCGATTTCTTCGAGGCGGCGAGAGATCACCATCACCTCCTCTTTCCAATCCCTCCATCAATCGTGACCGATCAGCATCTTCCGACCTCCCTCCATTCCTTCTTCGCGGAGAGAGGTTATCATCGGACGTGTCGGCTCGCCGGTGCCGCTGCCGCAGAGGCGACAGATCGGGCTCCGCATTCACATCTCGTACCAGAGACCGCGTGTCGTCTCGCCAGCGGGCATGCTGCGGCGGTGATAGGTCATCATCGGGCACCGCCTTCACTTCTCGTGCCGGAGACGGCGTGTCAGCTCGACGGCACCTCTGCCACGAAGGCAAGATATCTGGCTCCGCCTTCACCTCTCGCTCCGGGGACGGATCAGAATTCGCACCCTTCGGCTGGTCGGAGACCGGCACCCAGCCGCTCCCGTCATCGTCGATGGAGTGGTAGGGCTTCCAGGACCGGATCGCCTCGAGCCTCCTCATCCGCCTCACCTCGATGTCCTCGTCGACCTGTGGAACATCCTCTGCAGAATAAAGAAAGGAACTTCAACTGCTTTGATCGATGGAGGTTTGAAATCAGGGTTAGGGTTAGGGGTTTAGGGGAGTTACTCGCCGGCGAAATCTTCGTCGTCGGGGTCTTCGACGTGGACGGGCTTCTGCCAGACGGGGTCCTCGTCGACGACGAGGACGCCGGTGACGACGAGGACGCCGGTGCCGACGAGGACGCCGGTGCCGACGAGGTTGCCGTTGGGCTTCTTCTTTTTCTTCTTCTTCGTTTTGCCATCGTCTCCGGATTGGTACTTTTTTAGGTATTCTTTGAGTGAGACGGAGGACGACGCCATTGCTGAGATCGGTGGAAACCCTAATTTCTCTAAAGATTTTGATTGATCGAAAAACCCTAATTCTGATTTTATTCTACGAGTCCCTGCAAAATGTACTATTTGCAGGAGGGCCGTAATTCTAAGGTAAATTATAAGGGCACTGCACATTTTACTCGGGGCTAGCCCATTTTCAAATTAGAAAAAATTACAAGTTTGTCATCATGAAAGTTACTCGGGGCTAGCCCACTGTAATACTCAGGACTGTCAAAATTTTGACAGTCCTTCCAAGTAGGACTGTCAAAATTTTGACAGTCCTACAAATTGTGACAGTCCCATTTATAAGGACACTGCACATTTGACTCTGGGCTAGCCCATTGAAAATTTACAAAAAATTACAAGTTTGCCATCATGAAAGTTAGTCGGGGCTAGCCCACAGTTATAATCCGGACTGTCAAAATTTTGACAGTCCTACCACTTGGACGGACTGTCAAAATTTTGACAGTCCTACCCAATTTGTAGGACTGTGAAAATGTTGACAGTCCTACAAATTGTTAGGACTGTAAAAAATTTGACAGTCCATTTTCCAAAATTACAAGTTTGCCACTCTGATAGTTAGTTGGGGCTACCCCACACCAAAGTATAAAAGTCAAATGGGTTTCTATTTTTGGCATTCCACCTAGACTTAAGAAACCCTCATTCCACCAAGCCCAAACCTAAATTTGGAAATAGCTAGTTGTGGTTGGAGGAGTATTTTACTTTGGTGATACCCCAAGGAATATTCTTCCGGTATATCTTCGACAACCTACGTTGAATAAGTTTTGCAAATGTGCGAAAAAGATTTAGTTTATTTTGATTAATGTAGGAACAATGCATGAAAAAATGTTCGATGACGAAGTCGGATCGTCCAATTCATTAATTATGCACTCCGGACGTTCCGAAGTACAAGTTGGTTGTTCCGAAGCACGTACGGTACGTAAAACGACAACCCTAATTTGACAGTCACGAGTTAGGACTGTAAACATTAGACAGTCCTATATAAATATAGGACTGTCAAATGTTCCACAGTCCTATATAAATATAGGACTGTCATAAATTCGACAGTCCTACGTAAAAGTAGGACTGTCATAATTTTGACAGTCCTATATAAAAATAGGACTGTCAAAATAGTGACAGTCCTGGATAATTATATGAAGTTATTAATTTTTATATTATTTTATATTGGTTATAGGACCAAGCTTGTTCAGATATTGTGGTACATCCTGCTGTTGGTGTTGATGTGGATGATATTTTCTCAACGGATATTGAGTTTGCAAGCCATGAAGAAGCATTAGAGTGGTGCAGAGAAGTTGGGAGACGACATAACGTAGTTATTGTCATTGCAAGTTCCATCCGATTTCGGCCGGGCCGAAAATATCTTGAGCTTGGATGCGAAAGAGGAGGTGTGTTTAGGCATCATAAAAAGAAGGGTGTTGTTGAAAAAGAAATCCCTAAGAAAAATGTTGGGACGAGAAAATGTGGTTGTCCATTGAAGGTGTTGATTGTAAAAGTTGAAGATGTGAAGTGGATAATCGAAGTTAAGAATGGAAGACACAATCATCCTATTCCAGGGACACTTACGGGTCATGCCTACGTGGCACGGTTGAAGGAGGATGAGAAAAAGTTGGTTGAAGAAATGTTCCTTTCAGGAGTTGCACCGAAACAAATATATTCTGCTGTGCGACAAAAACAAGATGGGAACAAGTCCACCATGAGGACGATCTATAATAGTTTGGCCAGAGCGAAATGCAATAGTATGAAAGGAAGAATGGCGATGCAGCAAGTATTGAAGTTGCTTGGGGAGCATCACTACGTGGAGTACCATAGAAGACATCCACAAACTGATGAACTCCTTTCATTGTTTTGGGCTCATCCTGATTGCACACATATGGCTCGGTCCTTCGCAGACGTGTTGGTCCTTGATTGTACATATAAGACCAACAAGTTCAAGATGCCTCTTTTGCATGTTGTCGGGTTTACGTCTACGGGAAAAACATTTACAGTCGCTTTTTGTTTTATAAAGAGTGAGACAGTAGAGGATTACACATGGGCGTTGAGGAAACTACAATCCCTTTACACAGGTTACAAAGAGCCGTCTGTTTTTGTTACTGACAGAGAATATGCGTTGATAAATGCTATAGATATTGTATTTCCTCATGCGCATAGACTACTATGCACTTGGCATATAAATAGAAATATCCATGCTCAATGCAAGAAAAAATTTGAAACTGTGGACGATAAAATTGACATGCTTCGCTTCGAAGAATTCTACAGTTATTGGAGTCTTGTATGGCGAGCAAGTACTACAGACAGTTACGACGCAGCATGGTACATGTTCCAACAAAAGTGGGAGCCAAGTAACCCGACATGCATATCTTATATCAAAGATACTTGGCTAGGACCACATAAAGAGCAATTCGTCTTAGCATGGACCAACATGGTGAAGCATTATGGCACGATCACTACGAACCGGGTCGAAGGGGCACACTCATGTTTGAAAAGATATCTACGCTCATCGGTCGGTAATTTTGTCTCTGTTTGGCAATCGATTCATTTGATGACTATTGCCACGGTGAACGATATTGTAGCATCATTTGAGATGAGCCTCAATATTGCAAAGCATGAATACAAGCAAGAACACCTCTTGGATGGTTTAACTCATGTGGTATCTCACAAGGCCTTGGGGTTATTGCTTGAGGAGATTCGAAGGTCGAAGTCGGTGGGTTATGATCCCGAGGTTTGCGGTTGTTCATATCGACATTCACTCGGACTTCCGTGTGCACATGAAATCAACGAATATCGTCGTGAATATATACCTATTCCAATAGATGTTGTTGATCAACGTTGGCGACAGCTGTCGATAATGCCGACGGTGGATGTGCAAGATGATTTCTTTGCGTTGCCCCAAGTTAAACTACTTCACGCAAGGTGGTGTGGCACAACGGAACCGGAGAGAAGATCCATTGAGTTTAAAATCCATGAGATTGCAGTCCCGGCAACTACTCGATTGCAAGAGCCATCCGTTGTTCGAACTCCTAAGGGAAGACCACACTCAAGAAAGAGTAGAGCCAAAAAGAAGGAGGAGGAGTCAACTAAAAGAGATCCATCCTTATTTGAACATATCGAACGCAGTTTGGAGGCAAAGTCCGTTGTTCGAACTCCTAAGCTAACTATTCGAAGGGGGAAGAAACAGAAAACGATAGATGCAGGCACGGCGGAGGGTGTTGAAAACTTTTCTGTTTCTTATAGTCTATACATTGAAAAATTCCTACCTGAGATACGGAACTTCATTTGGTCTATTGATGATGTTCCTGCGGATGGCCACTGTGGATACCATGCACTAGCAAGACAACTAGGCTATTCAGTGGAAGCAGGATGGCGACAGGTTAGGGCAGAGTTGTACGAGGAGTTGGAGTCGCGACTAGCCTTCTATAGCCAGATACTTGGCGAAGAAATTGTTGGAGATTTGTTGGCAGGCATACCTTGTACGGAAACAGTTACCGGACCAGAGCATTACATGGATGTCCCGCCTGCTGCTTACGTCTTCTCTAATAGGTATAAGTTACCTATTGTAATTATCTCACATGGTATTAACAATATTTTCTTTCCAATGTGTGCCCCCCCCCCGGCCGAACACCGAGTATCCAATCTATGTTGCATTGGGCTTGTCGGACAACACTTCGTCATCCCAAGGTTGATCGCTCATTCTCCTATTCCGCCACCTTCTACGCTTTGGTATGAACACGCACCTGAGGAAGCGATCGCATGGACGACACCCTACATGGATGCAATGGTGGCCTATAAGAAGATGATGAAGATGGAGGATCCAAAAATTATGTCGGACGACTACTTTGATATTTTAATCGATTGATACTGCCCCAAGTGAAAATGTATAATTTTTTGATCCATGTTTGTCTAAGTGTATATTGAACCATATGTTGTATGTTGTGTAATAAAAAGAGTTATGAAGATTTTGATTGTATATTGCGCATTGGTACTAATAACTTAGGACTGTCATTATGGAAAACTGCCAGGATACTAGGACTGTCACAATTTTGACAGTCCTAGTTTACACTAGGACTGTCAAAAATGTGACAGTCCTAAAGTTTACTCACTGTCAATTTTGAGTAAATATATAACTTTAGGACTGTCACAATTTTGACAGTCCTAGTGTAAACTAGGACTGTCAAAATTGTGACAGTCCTAAAGTTTACCCACTGTCAATTTTGACATATATATAACTTTAGGACTGTCACAATTTTGACAGTCCTAGTTTACACTAGGACTGTCAAAAATGTGACAGTCCTAAAGTTTACTCACTGTCAATTTTGAGTAAATATATAACTTTAGGACTGTCACAATTTTGACAGTCCTAGTGTAAACTAGGACTGTCAAAATTGTGACAGTCCTAAAGTTTACCCACTGTCAATTTTGACATATAAATAACTTTAGGACTGTCACAATTTTGACAGTCCTAGTTTACACTAGGACTGTCAAAAATGTGACAGTCCTAAAGTTTACTCACTGTCAATTTTGAGTAAATATATAACTTTAGGACTGTCACAATTTTGACAGTCCTAGTGTAAACTAGGACTGTCAAAATTGTGACAGTCCTAAAGTTTACCCACTGTCAATTTTGACAAATATATAACTTTAGGACTGTCACAATTTTGACAGTCCTAGTTTACACTAGGACTGTCAAAAATGTGACAGTCCTAGTTTACACTAGGATTGAATATACAGTTAATCCACTGACCAATATGCACAGTATACATATCAAAATAGTAACAACAAGGCAAAATAAACACAAACTGTCACAAGTAGGCAAAATTATAGTTTAAAGTTTTACAACTCAAATCCTCAATATCGTCAAAAGTGATATTCAATCAAACTTTTACAACGTTTACAACTAAAATTATAGTTTAAAGTTTTACAACGTTTACAATTTTACAACACAAAATGATTGTTCAAACGTCATGGCGCCTCTTCGTGCGTTGCTCTCTAGTATCCAAGAAAGGATATTCTTCGGCGTTGTCGATTTTTTGGAGTTCGTCATTGATTGTCATATAATTGGAACCCTGGCAACTGACGAGGCTTCTTCCCAACTTCTTAACTTTTCTTGCCTATTCATGAAAAATGAAAAAAATTGTTAGACAAAGTTACAAATATCAAACTTAAGGTCTACAAGTAGGCTCACCATCTTGACCAGTGCAGTATATAAGACCGATTTGGGAGGAAGATCTGACGGTACACGCACAACATCCCCTCCGCGCTGGAACAAGGTCGGTAGTCCGACACCGGCGTAGTAGGCGAGGTAGTTGTAACGTCCCGCAACCGCTCGGAGCGTTACGTTGAGTCGGAGTCGGATTTAATGAATCAAATGCTGGTTACATTTGAAATGTCGAATTTCGGGAAGAAGGATTAATCGAGTTGGTTTCAATGTGCAGTTGGCTAGCGGGTTCGATGGAAATCAGGTGTTCGTTCAGAACAGCTGGATGGAAACGATAATGTCGTCTTCCTTAGTCCGATCGGTCGGATGATTTGGAGAGCACGGCCTGCTCGCACGGTCATACCAGTTGAGTAGATCACGCTTGCATCGGACCACGGGTTTAAGGGATTGGCCGTATCGGCAGGACAGGATGCCTAACGGATTCGAACATTGTGAGTGGGCTCTTTCCCTTCTCCTCTACTCCTTCATGCCTAATAATATGAAAAACACGTAATGGCTTGAACACTTGGGCTGAAACATCGGGAAGCACTACACTGAGGCGTGCATAGAGTGTGCGTCGTTGGCTTGGTAGGATTGTGGCTTGAATGGTTTACGCGTTGGATAGTTGGATACGATAGCTGGATTATTCATTTGAGGCGATCGGTTGGATTACTTGGGATTATGCTTGGACGGTTGGAAATATACAAGTTGGAATGATACAATTGAGGCAATGGGAATATCGAGAATATCGAGAATTCGGGCGAGCGAACGTGCATCCGTGCGCGTGTATCACAAGGATGCTTTGTCTTGCAAAGCAAGCAGTTGTGGTTCGAAACCGAACAACTGTGTCGGCGAGGGCGTTGTGTCGCTTGATGGGGCATCGTGCCACAAATGTGACATTGTGCCACTGAAACGGCATTGTGCCATGGGTTTTGCTTCGAGCATAGGTGTTGCACCAATTTGGATTGTGTTGAGAAGATGCTTCGTGCCTATGAAACACTTGATATTTTGATGCCTCGGGCTATGTTTTGAGGTCGAGATTTGGGTTCTTTGGAAGGACATGTTGGAAGAATTGTTATGGATATTTCGGTTGGATATCGATAGAACGAGTCTAGGATCGCTTGGTGGGGCGAGAATGTTTCGATCCTCTCGTCATACCTACGTGTCTGCATAGTCACGGACAACCTGGGTGGCACAGGGTTTGGTTTCCTCGAACGGGTGCTCCGGGGCACCGGGACCGTTCGGCCATGGAGGAGACAATTTGGGTATCGCGTTTTGGGCGCGGTACCAGCGGTTGGATGCGATTCAAGTGGGTTAGCTACTTAGCGCTGTTTCGAATAGAACCGCATTGATCTGTCCGATCAACGTCCTTTATGGCCTTTGGCCAGTGACTTCATATAAGAATAGATGTTGGCTTGCTTTACTTTGGTTGGTTTGTGCATCGTGTAGGCGCGGCCACCTTGCCTCGGCAAGAGTGTGCACTCGAGAGTAGGATATATAAACTTTGGTTGAGAATGGATATTGAGGCGAGACTGATGGTTCGATATGTTATCGTGCAAGCGATGACATTGAGTTAGACGGGTCGGCTATATATTAAACTGCTTGTCGTTTGGTTTGAGAATGAATGCTAGCATGCTTAAACTGCTTTACTGCTTTCCTTAACATGTCATTCATATGCCATGAAACAAATCTAGGATTCAACTAGAAAGATCACCATTTAACTGTGTGCATTCACTACTTTACTTAGTGTCGGCTTAGACGAGTGGGTTACCCCGCTCACCAGTACGGTTGTGTACTGACCCACGTTTGTGGGCAATATTTCAGGTACACAGGCGTAGTGGCGCTGCTTGGATATACGGGACAAGATGTATGAACTGTAAGTACCTTTGTGGGCTAGAGAAAGAACAAGAGTTATTTTATCGTCTCCGTGGCATCGCCTTTGTGGCATTGACTCGGGACATCTCATTTGGACCCTATCGTGAGCTTCGCTGCGTATACTCTGATGTGTGCTTGGTACACAATTGGCTTCCGCTGTAACTTGGTTGTTTCGATGATAACTTTCGTGTTTAACAACATCGCCTTGTACGAGCGCAACTCCAGGCTCGTACGGCATCACGTCCCGAATAGAACGATTGTCCCGCGGGAGAGCTGCAACGCAGTGATTTCACGTTCAGCGGGGACTATTGGGCTTGCGGGAGTTTGGGGCGTGACAGATTGGTATCAGAGCGCCCGGTTCATTTCTTCGGACTTGGTCCTTCGCTTCATCACAAACTCAAAAATCGCTTTCGTGTGTCGTTTAGCTCTTGACTCTACTCGGTGCCGCATCGGATGTTTTATGCAATAAGTCTATTTATTGCTGGTTTTTGGCTGCATTTTATTTCTTGGTTGGGTTGCCTTGGTTGGTTTTCGTAGGATCGCTTAGTCTCGTTAGGCGTTGTTGCATTCGTGCAGCAAGTTGGTTGGCGTTGTTGCATTTGTGCAACAAGTGTGGGCTTTCGTTGGGTTGGCTTGGCTTATCATTTGGGAGATTCTGATTGCCTCAATGGATCAGTTGGTTGGCTAACGAGATTTGGTTATGCAGCATGTTTTGAGTAGAAATATTCGAAGAGAATAGATCATTGCACGAGTTGCTCGTCAAGCGATTGTGTTGGATAGAAGTTGGAATTTTGGCTGTGGCGCATCGGTTGAGCAAGTCTGAGTTTGGCTCGGGAATATCAAGGATAAGTTGGAACGAGTTGCTCGTATAACAAATGTGTGAAACCGTTGGAAATGGTTGGATAATTCAAGCATTGCCTGAGTTTTGTGTCAAACTCGAATTGGGAAAGGCATGATCACACTTAAGGGATGGTTCGAACGGATCTTGGATTCGTGCAAGAAATCGTAATGTGAGTAGCGACTCGATTCGGAGTGGTATATAGGATACCACATTTTGAGCAAGGCATTGGAAACATTTTGGTTGGACATCTATGAAAATTTTCTGAACGGACTCGTGAAACGAGAATACAAGTTGGTTGGTGCAAGTCGGTATAGTGGGAAGAATGAAAATAGAGCAAGCGAATATTGAGTTGAGCATATCGTGAACGGACTAATGCAAATGAAAGCATCGTTGGGCTTAAGAGATGGACGGAATCGGAACGAACATTTTGGTTACGCTTGAGCAAAGTGGTGGGATTATCGGAATGATAGCGAGCACGGACTATGATTTTAGGCAACGCATTTGAGCTGTTGGTTGAGCAACGAAACACGAACTTGGCTTGGAGGGACAATGCGATTGATTCACACAAACTTGAAGGATTTTGGATATTGTTGCTCGAGAAGTTGAATCAGGTTTAGCGGAAATGAAATTTTGGGCAAGATGGTGCAACGATGATAGACGGATTCTCTGGAAAGACGTGGACGGATTGTGGCCACAACGGAAGGCAAAGATATTGGCGGACAGGCTTTTAAAGATAGCTAAATGTGGGAGCAACGTCGGAACGAATCACTGTGCTGCTCGAGTAAGTTGGAAGTGCAAGGTGGAACATGGCAAACAGATGTGAATTTGAGCAAGTCTCGAGTTTCGAGAATCAATGGAATCGATGGTGCGAGAATCGAATATGCAATTCGGAAATTTGATGGATTCAGGACAGAACGGCGGATTGATGGAATAAGGTTTCAACGAGCGCGGTTCTCGGATTCGGAAACTTCGCTCGGGTGAATGGTTGGATTTTTATTCGGATTTGCAGATGAGATATAGCATGGTTTATAGTAACTGTCCATAGTGATAATTACAATTGTCGAGCGTAGCTTCGGGACAGCTGAACCTAAGCGACTTGACCGCTGAATCGGATATGGATATGGTAGACCCATAGAACGACCCTTGAGGCGGCGTATTTGGGAATGCGTCGAGGGCAGATGTGAGCAATGAGATTTGGCTTATCGACTGAGTGTTGGATTTGAGAGACCCTTGGGATAGTCTTCAGCTGAAGATGCAGCCAGAAGATCGAAGCAATGGTGGAAGTAGCCTAGTCAACTGATGAGATTCAGAGTCACAGATTTTTATCTCGATGGCATCGCCTCTGACTCATCGTGCCCTGGAAGGAAATAGCATTCATATGAATGGACGACTGTGGCGGCTCGTTCAGATCAAATCCTTGCAAATACTGGAAGGGACAGACGTGCTTCAGATTTACAAGATGTCTCGGAACTTATTCTGGGAAGCGTGCTCGTTCGGAAGACAAAGGTGATATTCTATGCTTCGAGGCAGTGGAAGAAGCACGAAGAACTATTTCATGCGCAACCTAAGAATTGTGGCGAGTGTGTCCACGTTGAAATCGTGGCGACACAAATCCCTTTGGCGTGGCGGCGAGATCTTCGTGGATCACACGAACCTCAATATAGATGTTCACCCTGTGAGATATTGAGATGGCAGGAAATGTGTTGGACTGAGCTGATCTAAGCAAAGTTGATATTTGGGTAAGTCGCATAGCTGGGGTAGATCAGTTGTGAGAATCGTTCGGTGCATGAGATAATATTTGGAGATGTTGCTAGTACTGATTTTCAGAAATAGTGGGATGGATTGAGTTGGAACGCGAACTCATTGAGTCAGTGGAAAATCTGCATAATTGAGAATAGTTCTCGAGCGAATGTGTTGGAATGGAAATCGTGATTTGGTTCAATTGGGAGCAAAGCAAATGGACGCCTCGAACATAAAGATACCCTTGTAACTTGTTCAAATTTGCTATCGCAAAGCTCGGCTGAAATGCATGTATTTTAGGGACGCCTTAAATATATGTACGATCCAAAACTAAGCGATACAAGAAATTCGGGTTGAGCTGCAAGGAGGATGTGGGAATTCGTGAAATTGATTCGAGCGTTCAGCAGAACGAGATACGGAGACAGAATCGTGAATATGTGAGTTTCTTAGAGCAGATCCATGGAATTGGATTGTGGCATACTAGTAAGGAATGAGTACCAGCACGGTTCGTGGACGAACCTGATTCTAAGTGGTATATTATGTAACGCCCCACAACCGCTCGGAGCGTTACGCTGAGTCGGAGTCGGATTTAATGAATCAAATGCTAGTTACATTTGAAATGTCGGATTTCGGGAAGAAGGATTAATCGAGTTGGTTTCAATGTGCAGATGGCTAGCGGTTTCGATGGAAATCAGGTGTTCGTTCAGAACAGTACTGAATAGCTGGATGGAAACGATAATGCCGTCTTCCTTAGTCCGATCGGTCGGATGATTTGGAGAGCACGGCCTGCTCGCACGGTCATACCAGTTGAGTAGATCGCGCTTGCATCGGACCACGTGTTTAAGGGATTGGCCGTATCGGCAGGACAGGATGCCTAACGGATTCGAACATTGTGAGTGGGCTCTTTCCCTTCTCCTCTACTCCTTCATGCCTAATAATATGGAAAACACGTAATGGCTTGAACACTTGGGCTGAAACATCGGGAAGCACTACACTGAGGCGTGCATAGAGTGTGCGTCGTTGGCTTGGTAGGATTGTGGCTTGAATGGTTTACGCGTTGGATAGTTGGATACGATAGCTGGATTATTCATTTGAGGCGATCGGTTGGATTACTTGGGATTATGCTTGGACGGTTGGAAATATACAAGTTGGAATGATACAATTGAGGCAATGGGAATATCGAGAATATCGGAAATTCGGGCGAGCGAACGTGCATCCGTGCGCGTGTATCACAAGGATGCTTTGTCTTGCAAAGCAAGCAGTTGTGGTTCGAAACCGAACAACTGTGTCGGCGAGGGCGTTGTGTCGCTTGATGGGGCATCGTGCCATGAATGTGACATTGTGCCACTGAAACGGCATTGTGCCATGGGTTTTGCTTCGAGCATAGGTGTTGCACCAATTTGGATTGTGTTGAGAAGAGGCTTCGTGCCTATGAAACACTTGATATTTTGATGCCTCGGGCTATGTTTTGAGGTCAAAATTTGGGTTCTTTGGAAGGACATGTTGGAAGAATTGTTATGGATATTTCGGTTGGATATCGATGGAACGAGTCTAGGATCGCTTGGTGGGGCGAGAATGTTTCGATCCTCTCGTCATACCTGTAACACCCTGTTCCGCTCAAGCGGACTGCCGTCTCAATCGGCAATCGTGCAGCTGTCCCGACCTGCTTTGCCTCGATCAAGAAGCAAAGGATATCCAGACTTGCCCCTACAGGGATCCGGCTTGGACTTTCAGAGGCTCGCTCAGACGTATCGCTCTACCGAGGCGAATCATCGCTAAGGTGGGTGGCTACGGTGAACTTGTCTTTGCTTAGCCAGCACACATAAAATCTGGAATATTTATGCTAGTCGCTAGGTGAATCACCCCTGCATGCTAATAAATCCAACGCACCTAGCTAAGGGAATAATCCCAACTTATATTGCTTGCTAGAACATGGAATTGAAATACTGCTTATATTCAGACACTCGCATGCCAAGTCCCTTAACGGTTTCAACTCTCGGCTTACCTTCGGGTCCGAGCAACGTCCCTGCTTATGTTCCTTAGAAACGCATGCTTGTCTGCTTGAATGTGCATTGTTTTCATCCTTACTCCGGGAGACTACTCAGTAGTCGTTCCGTGTATGATTGACCCTGCAAGAATCCGGGACCGTCTGGTCATCTAAGGCAATCCCCGAACCAGGGGAATGCACTAAGCAAAAATAAATACTGAACGTAAATCTCACTTGAATGATAATCATGCTATGTGTGCATCTGAACGAGGATCGTGTTATGTACTGATGGAATCACAGCTCGTGGAGCAATATGCCTCGTTCAGACTAAGTTTAAGTTTCATGATTATCATGTCAAGCTATGGAAAAAAAGGACAGACCCTGACCTGCATTGTCGCGGACCACCTGTGTGCACAATTGTGTTATGTTGAGTTCCGCGGACGGTCACACCAGGGCACTGGGACCGATCCGATCCGGACGGAACGTATGTTAGTCGTATGTTACCCGGCAAGTGTTCCGCGACGGGGCTCGCCACCCGCGTCGTACGTCACTTCGCCCTGAGACTAAACGGTCCTTTATGGCTATGCCAGCGACATCATGTTCATATAGATAAGTCATCCTCGCTTAGCGGCTATCCGCGTGCGAGTCACTGCATCGCATCAAGAACAACTAAACACCTGAACGATCATGTTAAATGACCCTCCTGTTTGCATATGCTTGCCTCCTGAACGTTTTATACTTGCCCATGCTTAAATCAATAATGTTTGCCTTGGACAGGGAAGGACAAATGGTAAGTCTCGCCGTGTTTCCTCAAACATCGCACGGCGCACTGCCCGACACGTTAAGCTATTCAATATTTGCATGTAACTGATCCTAAGGCAATTAGAAAGACAACTTAATAGTTGTGCACGAAACCTGTATTACGTGTTTGGATTTGTCGAGCGGGCGAGTAGCTTCCCCACCAGTGCATTCAATGTACTGATAATCCACCAGTTTGATATGCAGGGTGCGGGAGAACCTCGTGCGGTGCGGACGCCTCCTTCGTGCGTGCTAAGGCCAGGAGTTTCCTCTGAAGCCTTGCAACGGTGCGTCCGGGACTGAAGCACATATACAAGACATAAGTTGTGAACATCGCCCGACCATCGCCTATACAAATCATTCCACAGTTGTAGCCACTTGGCACGCTTTTACTGTTTCAGAGAGAGAGGCTTGAGCGACTTGTAATCTCGGCTATACGCCGCCTGTAATACTTGTTCATATCAATAAAGAGATTACTTTACCTTGTTTCAATGCTTCCGCTATATTGTCGACTCAGTGAACCTGTTACCAATCGCCTATGCGTTCATGACTCCGCTACACTCGGACAATCTGTGTGACTCTGTGGCTTAGAACTCTAACCGCCAGCCAATGAACCATGGCCTTGCACGGGCGTGGCTCACGCTCGTGCGGCATCACGCCCGGATGGGTTAAGCGATCGTTCCGCGGGAGCGCTGGCGAGGGTGATTCCCGCCTAGCGGGAACGGCCGATTGCCTGCGGGAGATCGGGGCGTGACATGTTGGTATCAGAACCTGGCTTCTACGCCTTTGGACTTCGATTCGATATCTCTGTTTCGAAAGCTCGTTCGTGGGTTATGTGCACGCTCTCTCTCAATGCCTCGATGGGATGTTCCAACAATAAGTCTAAATACTTTCAAAATGCGTTTTGAATGTTATACTTGCTTGTCTGGTTGTATGCTGCGAGTGGCCTTTGTGCCAACCTGTGCGAACCACTTGAGAGTATCGCTAGTAGCTTGTCCGAGATTTTCACTAACCCTAAGTTTGGTTGAATGTATCTATTCGAGGGACGCCTTGAACTAGTGCACCATCCAAGACTTGAGAAAAGGTGAAACTCGAGTGCTGAGACTTCGCTATCACTAAGCTGGTTGACGTGTTCACGCTAGAAGCGCGTTTCGAAAGTGCGCACGATCCAGTCTAAGCGATATGCTAAGATCGAAGCTTGTGCAAGTGAAGATCCAAATGAACAAGTACAAACGACTTGTCTAGGATTGCCTCAACCCTAGATTACTGCTTGTTCTCAGTAAGTCTCGAGGACGAGACTTTTTCTGAGTTGGGTAGGATGTAACACCCTGTTCCGCTCAAGCGGACTGCCGTCTCAATCGGCAATCGTGCAGCTGTCCCGACCTGCTTTGCCTCGATCAAGAAGCAAAGGATATCCAGACTTGCCCCTACAGGGATCCGGCTTGGACTTTCAGAGGCTCGCTCAGACGTATCGCTCTACCGAGGCGAATCATCGCTAAGGTGGGTGGCTACGGTGAACTTGTCTTTGCTTAGCCAGCACACATAAAATCTGGAATATTTATGCTAGTCGCTAGGTGAATCACCCCTGCATGCTAATAAATCCAACGCACCTAGCTAAGGGAATAATCCCAACTTATATTGCTTGCTAGAACATGGAATTGAAATACTGCTTATATTCAGACACTCGCATGCCAAGTCCCTTAACGGTTTCAACTCTCGGCTTACCTTCGGGTCCGAGCAACGTCCCTGCTTATGTTCCTTAGAAACGCATGCTTGTCTGCTTGAATGTGCATTGTTTTCATCCTTACTCCGGGAGACTACTCAGTAGTCGTTCCGTGTATGATTGACCCTGCAAGAATCCGGGACCGTCTGGTCATCTAAGGCAATCCCCGAACCAGGGGAATGCACTAAGCAAAAATAAATACTGAACGTAAATCTCACTTGAATGATAATCATGCTATGTGTGCATCTGAACGAGGATCGTGTTATGTACTGATGGAATCACAGCTCGTGGAGCAATATGCCTCGTTCAGACTAAGTTTAAGTTTCATGATTATCATGTCAAGCTATGGAAAAAAAGGACAGACCCTGACCTGCATTGTCGCGGACCACCTGTGTGCACAATTGTGTTATATTGAGTTCCGCGGACGGTCACACCAGGGCACTGGGACCGATCCGATCCGGACGGAACGTATGTTAGTCGTATGTTACCCGGCAAGTGTTCCGCGACGGGGCTCGCCACCCGCGTCGTACGTCACTTCGCCCTGAGACTAAACGGTCCTTTATGGCTATGCCAGCGACATCATGTTCATATAGATAAGTCATCCTCGCTTAGCGGCTATCCGCGTGTGAGTCACTGCATCGCATCAAGAACAACTAAACACCTGAACGATCATGTTAAATGACCCTCCTGTTTGCATATGCTTGCCTCCTGAACGTTTTATACTTGCCCATGCTTAAATCAATAATGTTTGCCTTGGACAGGGAAGGACAAATGGTAAGTCTCGCCGTGTTTCCTCAAACATCGCACGGCGCACTGCCCGACACGTTAAGCTATTCAATGTTTGCATGTAACTGATCCTAAGGCAATTAGAAAGACAACTTAATAGTTGTGCACGAAACCTGTATTACGTGTTTGGATTTGTCGAGCGGGCGAGTAGCTTCCCCACCAGTGCATTCAATGTACTGATAATCCACCAGTTTGATATGCAGGGTGCGGGAGAACCTCGTGCGGTGCGGACGCCTCCTTCGTGCGTGCTAAGGCCAGGAGTTTCCTCTGAAGCCTTGCAACGGTGCGTCCGGGACTGAAGCACATATACAAGACATAAGTTGTGAACATCGCCCGACCATCGCCTATACAAATCATTCCACAGTTGTAGCCACTTGGCACGCTTTTACTGTTTCAGAGAGAGAGGCTTGAGCGACTTGTAATCTCGGCTATACGCCGCCTGTAATACTTGTTCATATCAATAAAGAGATTACTTTACCTTGTTTCAATGCTTCCGCTATATTGTCGACTCAGTGAACCTGTTACCAATCGCCTATGCGTTCATGACTCCGCTACACTCGGACAATCTGTGTGACTCTGTGGCTTAGAACTCTAACCGCCAGCCAATGAACCATGGCCTTGCACGGGCGTGGCTCACGCTCGTGCGGCATCACGCCCGGATGGGTTAAGCGATCGTTCCGCGGGAGCGCTGGCGAGGGTGATTCCCGCCTAGCGGGAACGGCCGATTGCCTGCGGGAGATCGGGGCGTGACAATACCTACGTGTCTGCATAGTCACGGACAACCTGGGTGGCACAGGGTTTGGTTTCCTCGAACGGGTGCTCCGGGGCACCGGGACCGTTCGGCCATGGAGGAGACAATTTGGGTATCGCGTTTTGGGCGCGGTACCAGCGGTTGGATGCGATTCAGGTGGGTTAGCTACTTAGCGCTGTTTCGAATAGAACCGCATTGATCTGTCCGATCAACGTCCTTTATGGCCTTTGGCCAGTGACTTCATATAAGAATAGATGTTGGCTTGCTTTACTTTGGTTGGTTTGTGCATCGTGTAGGCGCGGCCACCTTGCCTCGGCAAGAGTGTGCACTCGAGAGTGGGATATATAAACTTTGGTTGAGAATGGATATTGAGGCGAGACTGATGGTTCGATATGTTATCGTGCAAGCGATGACATTGAGTTAGACGGGTCGGCTATATATTAAACTGCTTGTCGTTTGGTTTGAGAATGAATGCTAGCATGCTTAAACTGCTTTACTGCTTTCCTTAACATGTCATTCATATGCCATGAAACGAATCTAGGATTCAACTAGAAAGATCACCATTTAACTGTGTGCATTCACTACTTTACTTAGTGTCGGCTTAGACGAGTGGGTTACCCCGCTCACTAGTACGGTTGTGTACTAACCCACGTTTGTGGGCAATATTTCAGGTACACAGGCGTAGTGGCGCTTCTTGGATATACGGGACAAGATGTATGAACTGTAAGTACCTTTGTGGGCTAGAGAAAGAACAAGAGTTATTTCATCGTCTCCGTGGCATCGCCTTTGTGGCATTGACTCGGGGCATCTCATTTGGACCCTATCGTGAGCTTCGCTGCGTATACTCTGATGTGTGCTTGGTACACAATTGGCTTCCGCTGTAACTTGGTTGTTTCGATAATAACTTTCGTGTTTAACAACATCGCCTTGTACGAGCGCAACTCCAGGCTCGTACGGCATCACATCCCGAATAGAACGATTGTCCCGCGGAAGCGCTGCAACGTGGTAATTTCACGTTCAGCGGGGACTATTGGGCTTGCGGGAGTTTGGGGCGTGACAGTAGTCGTCGCTGCACTCCGCCATATTGACTGCTGCTAGCCGGTCGGTATCTCTAATGGCGTGGCGTTGCCACTCGGTGAAGAAGGCCGATACCCAGTTGAAATGTGCAGGTATGTAGTTTAGCGGTTTTGTACCGCGCGGAGGAGTTATCATTTGCAAAGTTCGCCTTGGGACAGTTTGTACGTAGCCAAACTGACGTAGCACTCTATCCGGCATATAAGCCTCCTTGATTTCATGACAACTGATAAGACCGTGATATAAGGCGACTGGTTGCAACGGACGGGTAGTCTGTCGCAAATCACGGTATGGATCCCATACAATCTGCACCACATAAAATTTAACATAATATCATTTAGCATAACGTAGTAAATTAATACCAAATAAGTACAAAATTAGGTCTACATTCACCTCTTCTTTCGTCATATCTTCGAGTGCATGCCGTAGAGCGGCCAATGTGTGAGTACGTTTGGCATCTTCTTTAGTAGGCTTCCATCGGCACATTCTAGGCAGGTTCTCGTCATACCCTAGGCTCAGCTTCGCCCGCTGCAGGGTTGGAAAGTGCTCGTATATCCATGCCTTCACGTTACCGAAAATATATTAGTCCAAAAATAAACAACACAATTTAAATTTATGTAAACAAGTTGACAAAGATATATCTATACATGGAGTAGAGTCTGGCATCCGGAAATTGTCTTCGAACCTACACGGGATGCCGCACCAAGCTCGCGGTAAAGGTATGCCAGTATACCGCTTCCCCAAGAAATTTCGTCCACCGTTTCAATGTTGTCCAAATCGATGAGATATTTCGCATTTATGGACGTTCCAGACTTATCGGTAATGCCGACAGCCCCTAAGATGAACTGCATATAACCGCGGGCCACATTATCGCTATTATCAAATTCGAGGGCCGGCTCAGCGAATATCTGCTCCAAATATTTTAGAGGAAGTCCGTAGGACTTCTTGAATTCTCGAAGACTAGTAAAACTAGTGGAATCAACTCCCAGACACCCTGATACATGATCCACAATATTGTCGTAATAGTCGATGCTCGATTCATCAAAAGTATGATTTTGCATGGGACGACCATCAACCCTAAGTCCCAATATATGATGGACGTCATCAAGGGTAATCGTCAACTCCCCATTGGGTAGATGGAAAGTGTTGGTCTCTGGATGCCACCGTTCTACAAATGCTGAAATCAGTGCATTATCCACCATCGTATATGAGTAGCTACCCAAATATTGTAGACCGGTGGGACTGCTTTTTGCCTTCACATCATCTTCCAATAATTCATACCTCCATGTATTCAATTTTTTGCCATGGTTGATCACCGTCAACATACGACCACTCTCCTGAAAAGTCAACAATTGGATGAAATTAAACCTCCATGTAAAATGAACTTTGAACTTACAAATATATATAAAATTTTCATAACGTAGTGTACTTACCGGATTGTTCCATATTTGGTATGCAATATAATTTTCGATCGACGGTAACATAGAGAAACCGTTTGGACGAGTGTCGACTGGACTATCTGCCTGCTCAGAAGGTCCCGAACCATCAGTAGGCCGATTTCCGAGAGTTTGTGGAAGACTCTCGACAGGACTATCTGCAGGCTGAGAAGGTCCTGAACCATCAGTAGGCCAATTTGGAACATTTGGCATGTCCTCATCGGAGGAGGAAGAAGAACCGGAAGAACTAGGAGGAGCACGTCTCTTTGTGGCAATCTTCTTCGTCAATGGACGTTTCCTCACTTCAGGGCGTGCCTCGGCCTCGCGGATAGTGACGCCTTGCGAAACTGTGCCTTCCTTACGCATCGACGCAGTAGGGCGTCTTCTCATTTCTTCATGACTATAAGACAAAAATTAATATATACAGACAAAAATTAATTTATATTTTAATATAATAATTGAATTTTTTTTCAGGACTGTAGCCATTTCTACAGTCCTGTAAGTATACAGGACTGCAGATTTATCAACAGTCCTAATCTTTTAGGACTGTAGAATTTCCTACAGTCCCATATAGATTTAGGACTGTAGGAAATTCGACAGTCCTATATATATATATAGGACTGTCGAATTTCCTACAGTCCTAAATCTGTATGGGACTGTAGGAAATTCTACAGTCCCGCTCGATACTGCTCGACAATGTCGAGCAGTCTCGACATTGTACACCCTAAAATCATGTTCCAAACGACTTCTATGTCTAAACTACATCCTAGACTCCGCCAAGGACTAGTATGCCCTCATTTGAAAGAAAATAACTCAAAATTTTCAACATGCAAGAGAATTTCTTATAATTTTTGGACAATTTTTCAAATACAATAGCACAAGGAGAATGATGAATTCTACCTTGGTTCTTTCGAGACTTTGGGAGCCATCGACAAGGAGGAGGAGGACAGCGGAGATCGGCCGGCTGGAGAGGGTTGGCGGGAGGGGGGAGCTAGGTTTCCAGAATAATAAGAACGGATGTTTTCAAAACTTGGGCTACCCCCAAGTAAATACTTGGGCTAGTATGAGTAAAGGTTGCTCTATAGTGGGCTAGCCCCAATCCTGGACTAGCCCCAAGTAAAATTGACAGTGCCCTTATCAAAAGCCTAATTCTAATTGTTTTCTAATAAATCCTCCAACTCTAGGTACAACAATGCCAAATTTACAATCAATAATGGTTGTAAATTAGTATCGGATCTTGCATGAATGTCCACATCCTATTCTAAAACATCTGATTTATTCACATCTTGTATATGACCTTTTTTATAGACCAATTGCCAGAGATTGGCTAACATGAGGACAGATAGGCTAAAGAAAGGTTAGTCCTAGTTGATTCTGCACTCCCTACCTTATCTAACACTTGCTAAAAAAATGCTTACCGAGAAGCTGAAGGAGATTCTGACATTGGTCTTTGTGAAAGGTCCAATTGCTAACATAGGGCTTTCACAATTCCAATTATACATATTTCATGGTCTGCTCCCTATCTTATCTTGTTGTCTTTATTTTCTAGCAGAAAGCGAGAAACTTAGTGATGTCTTACGTATTAAGTGGTTTAACCAAACTCCCTATCCATGTCATGGACAAATAAACTTAAAGGCCGAGCTAATGTCAAAGAGCAACTTGATAGAGCTCTAGCAAATCCACAATGGATGCAAACATTTTCAGAAAATATTGTCAAACACTTGCCATGTACTAAGGGCAACCATCATTTCTTACTGATTAATTTAGAGGGCCATGGTCCAATGATTAATGCTTTTACAACCGTCACGTGACGGTTGTAAATGGTTACAATCATTATTTGTTGTAACTTGTAATCCTAGCATTGTCCAATCTAGGTAACGTTTGATATTTCAAGCAATCTACTTCTTATTACTTTTTAATGGAAAAGAAACTCCTGCACATGTTTAGTTAAGTTAGCAATATGAACCATAAAAAATCTAATTTTTTATATTCACATGTTTGGTTCAGGAATAGAAATCTTAATTGATTTCACTTTTCACAAATACCTTTTCATTAATGTCATGATGCTACAATTACTTAAATTTAGTTTGTGCCATTGAGAACATCCAAAAAAAAATTGTTATTAATGCACCCGACCAACATTTCCATCAAAGCAAAAAATATTCCCAAGAGCTTTGAATTTTAATTTCTCATTGTCGTGGAAAATTGAAGCCTCTCATATTCCCTCCCAATTTTCAGTTCTGGACTAACCAAACATGGATAAGAAACCAAAAACTTATTCTTAAGCATCCAAAACTTGAAACAAACAACACCTAAGGGTGACAATATGGGTGCAATAAGCCTTCTAGGGTTTGGTCTAAATGGATTGGGACAATAAACGAGTCGACCCATCCTAAAAATAGATCGGATACAAATTACGTGCGTTGACCCTTTTGACTCGACTTGACCCCTTTATTGAATGGGTGATACCTAAACCCAATTCAAATCCCCAGCCTAATAAAATTTTGGTATATCTTTAATAATATTGATTTTTCACACAATCAACACTGAAGGAAGAGGCAAACAAGTACAAATAGTAAATATGACAAAACATAGAAAGAAAGAAAGAAAAATCACTTCATTAGCTACAAAATTGATACACGTTTATATGGGTCGGTTCGGATTGATCCGCTTTTAAATGGGTCGTGGTTGGGTCAGACTTAAAACACTTTAAACGATTATAGGTCTGATCCGTTTATAAATGGGTCCTCGTTAGGTCAGACCTAAACAGTTTACGATTATATGGTTGTCGTTGGGTCAGACTTAAAACAGTTTAAATGATTATATGGGTCATGTCGGGTCGGTTGATCCGTTTATAAATGGGCCGTCGTCGTGTCAAACTTAAATAGGTGAAATCGAATACGACCCAACATAAATAGGTGAAATTGAATACGACCCAACATGAACCCAACCCAAGAAAAAAAAGAAGCTACTTATAGAAAATATGTTGCATTTGAGAGGGAAAAAAAAGAAGGAACAGTAGGACATGGGAGATGGAAGTACCAAGAATAGAGAAAAACACAAGCCAAAATTTTCCTCTGCAATCTGGTACACTGACAATCCTGTAAAGCCACCACATTCACCCCACACCAAGCTTACAATGTTCTTCCTAAACATGGTAACCTTCTCTAATTTCCGTTTGATGGTTCCACTGCGTCAAGACAATCAAACTAGCAATTATCAGGTGACCAGCATCGCACCCATGATCCATGCTAAACAAGATAATTCACAATCCATCAGAAGCTGATTCATCAATACCGATTTCTCATAGCAAAATTAAGATGACACCCGAGTGTTATCTTCATAAATTTCACATCTTCTGAATTGCAAAATACTTCTTAGAAGCCTTAGTAATGCAATATGCAGATCTGACAATGTCCTACAAGTTTATAGCCATGCCTTCTCTTTAACCACCACAAACAATCTGCAGCCAAGGCTTCCCTTTAGCCAAACCAACAATTTCAACCATCTACCACAAAAGTATAGGCACCATTTCAACTCTCAAAATATAAAAAATCATACAGGCATGGCTATGTTCAACTCTCTCTCTCTCTCTCTCTTCTCTCTCTCTCATAAACACATTTCTATCAGAAAATTCTCAATTCAGGCAATCAAGTCCTGCCCTATATAAACAACTAGGCTTGCCCAATTATTAAGCTATTACATGATAAATGAACAAGAATACATCGAGCAATCAGCTGAGAAATCTGACAATAACGGACAAAATTCCTCAGCAACAGTAAAGCTTTTCAGAAGATGTTGCAAATGCCAACTGAAACCCAATAAAATAAATTACATCACATAATTGGGTTAAAGCCAGCCCCAATCTCTATCTAACCGTTATAAGCTACATAAATTTCTGTATAACCTATATCAGCTACAATGATCATATGATACTACAGAAGAAGCAAGTCCAGATCTATCATGGTCAGAATAAGCTTCAAAAAGAAATATACTTCAACATGGAACCTGCCAACATCACCAAGAACACATTGGTCAGTACTCCGCCGTAAAATGGAGATAATAATAAGGGGATTGATAGCAACTAAAACAAAATTGTAGACATATCATCAAGACTTGGAATGGAGCTCATGTTGGCAACTTTGCATACACCGAGCATTAACACCGTTATAGGTTAGCATGCAACAGTGGACTCTATCATTGTTTGAAATAGAAGCTAACATTAGTCTTGGAGTTTTGATGCAGCATGAGGGGGAATACTATGAAATTAGTTTTCCTCCGTTGCATAAATATATCAAAAATTTCACCATCATTTCTTAGACAAGGTTGCTAAATGCTACGAAAATGTCAGTCCTTTCAAGTTGTGTGGACTGATAACAGAAATTTCACTTACTTGGATACAACAAAGAGTAAGAGCTTTGTAACGTACCTTAAATAAATTGAGTGAGAAAATTTGCTTGATCCTCTTGACCATCATATGTTTTTCAGCTTTAACTTTGTTGATTGTTGAAATGATTTACTCGACAAACAATTTCCAGAAGAAACCTAAGATGACTAGTTTTCAAATTTTAACTTTTAGATGATGTTAGAGGGAAGATTTCCCTAAACAGAGCTGAATGGAAGATAAAGGGCAATGCAGATTAAGGCTTTGTCGTCGTTGTGGGTGTCCATGAAGTCGGGCATTGGCTTTTATCGTAATCGTCACAATGACAGCCCATACTTTTGATAAGAACTAAAGATGTGGCGCCCGTTTGTCATAGACCAGGTTAATAAGTCGTGTCCAACCTCAATGTTTTATCTATTAAACTGCGGTAACATTAAAACAATAGTGGAAAAAATGGATGTGGCCTGCACATGAAAATCCTGTTGCGTCAATTGGTAAACTAACATATTAAAGGAACATAATTCTGGAAACATATACACCACAAACCCATACTACAGATAATCTTGGTCTCTCTATTTTGTTGCTGATATTCTCTACAAGGGGGTTAGTCGATTGAGATTTCAGAATCACAATGGTTGGTTACAAAATCAGGAGTTAGCAGATTAGGATTCTAAAATGTGGTTACCAAATCTACTACAAGGCAATTGAGATTTACAAATCACCACAAATGGTCATCTAAAACCACATTCTCCTTTTCCTAGTCATTTTTCTTCCATATAATCACAAGCCTAGAAAGGAGGGATTCATAAACCACCCACAACTCAATCTTCCTCCTCTATAATCAAATTCTTCTCAATTTCAAATTTACAACCACCTCCAACCTCCAACCAAAGCAAAATGAACCTAGCTACCACATATCCACCACATTGGGACACTGGGGGTAACTGCGGCGACTTCTCTGCGTCCATAAATGGTGGGCTATAGAACAGGGTACAAGTTGTATTACCATGTCTCTGCCCATGCTAACCCAGTCATCTCTTGCAGTGTGTCCATGACTACTTTGTCATATGGCTCCTCACTCTTACCGTCCTGATAAACACTTCCCTTATCCCTCACATCCGTAGAGGTGGAACCATGGAACCCCCACTCGGCTCCCCATCCTCACGTCCGTGGATTCACCTCTAGCATGTTTTTAATGTCTTTTTTTGGAATTGTAGTTGCATAATGAAGGTTATGGCTATATAATATTGTACTCTGTTCAAATCACTTTTGTTAAGTTACTGAAGTTATGTTTAAATTTTGAACATCAATTTTATTATTGTTGAGAATAAGTTTTATCATTCCCCGTACATCACTAGTATTAGTTTATATTTATAATCATAAAATTTTAAAAATTATCAAAAGTCAAACTTCGAATAATGTATTATGGAAAATTATTATTTTATTTTATATTGAAATGCAACATTAAAACTGATTAATCTTTCAAATGGATATTTTATAAATCCAGTGTGGGTGTATTTTCATAATCAGAATCACAAGTCCAATCATGTTGAAATCACCACATCTTGACTAAAATTATTGTGATTTTGAAATCCCAATGACACTGTATTTTCAAAATCTCACTTGACTACCCAGTACTATGTGAAATCTTCTGTTTTTTCCTCTTCCTCTATCCCATAGGTACAACGTTTGAATCAATAGAGAACACAAGTCCAATCATGTTGAAATCACCACATCTTGACTACAATTATTGTGATTTTGAAATCCCAATGACACTGTATTTTCAAAATCTCACTTGACTACCCAGTACTATGTGAAATCTTCTGTTTTTTCCTCTTCCTTTATCCCATAGGTACAACGTTTGAATCAATAGAGAACATTTTCTTCTGTATGAATCGATATTATTATATTTTCTCGAAGGGTACGAAATAAATCATATTGATTTTTCGATCAAAAGTATTAAGTGAAATCTTTTGTTTTTTTTCTCTTCCTTTATCCCATAGGTACAACGTTTGAATCAATAGAGAACCCGAAAAAGAATCTATTGATTCTTTTCCAATTGGTTGGATCGTAGGTGCGATGATTTACTTCATGGACGAGGTCTCTGGTTCAAGTCTCAAGTCCAGGATGACCCAGCTACGCCAGGAAAAAGAAAAGAATAGAAGCAGCATCTGACTCTTTCATGCATATTTTGGTTTGACACTTCCCTCATTTCTTAAGTCTCATAGGTTTGTTGATCTTGTAGAATCTAACCCATCCCAGTCCTAATCATGTTGAAATAACTACGTTTTGATTGAAAATTATTGTGATTTTGAAATCCACTCACTAACTCACTATATTTTCAAAATCTCAATTGACCCCCCCTCTCAAGGTGTCTATCGAGCCGGGATGGACCAACCCGAAAAAGAAAACCGGTCGGGCTGGGCTTTTAAAACCAATATTCAAACCCAGCTCGGACCCAAACCCGGGTAGCTTCGGGTTGGGCCGGGTCCGAGCTTAATCCGGCAGGGCCGGGCCTGACCCACGGGCCGACCAATTATATATATATATATATATATATATATATATATATATTGTACTATGTATACTACATCTATATGCATTTATAACACAAAATGAAATGGATTGAGTGGTTATGTGGAGAAACTATAAAATCAGAATTTGTCAGAGGTGGTCATAGGTTCGATTCTCCCCATCTACATTTACAATTTTATTTTTTTGTATATTATTTGAATGGGGGGACCGGATTCACCTATGTATACAACATTTATAACATAAAATGAAATGGATTGAGTGGTTATTAGGAGAAACTATAAAGTCAGAGTTTGTCAGAGGTGGTCATGGGTTTGAATCCCCCATCTCTATTTATAATTTTATTTTTTGTTTAAATTATTTGAATGGGGGACCGGGTTAACCTGGGCCTAGACCTGGTCACCACCGGGCCGGTCCAGGTAGGGTCGACCGGGTTTTCGGGTTAGAACCGGTTCAGACCGATTTTCCAACCGGGCCGGTCCAGGCAAGGCTATCGGGCCGATTTTATAGACCCAGCCCGGACCCGTATACGTTGTGGGTTGGGCCGGGTCGGCCCGTAGACACGGCCCGGGCAGACCCAGACCGCGTTGACTGGGCAGACCCGACCGAGTTCCGGGCCGCCCGGCCCATTACACATCTTGACCCCCCGCCCACACCAACAAGTGTATAAAACATGGTATACAAGTGTTTAGTGATGGCAAATTTGTGCCCCATACTATTAATTTCATAAAGTTTCATTTCACATAAATTAGGTTTGAATCACCATTCTAAGTTGAGTATGGCATACATCATCACTAATGACGTCTTGTAGTGTGTAAAAACTATATAGGAGTGTTAGTTTGAGATATGGATATAAAAACATGGCATATGTAGATAAGATACCCAACATAATATATATTGTATCTCACTTTTGGTTGTAGTTAGTTCCTCCTTCCGGGCTGTTTAGTTGTCCGTAAATGGAATTTTCTTGCAAGCAAAGTTGTTGCAAGTGGTGTTCAGCCATTTTGGCTGCAACATATGTTGCTGGAATTGAGGTAACCATTGCAGCTTTCATTGCACAAGTAACACCATTTACAATGAAACAAACATTGGAATTGGTGTAAATGTTGCAGCAGTTGGATTCACGGCCAACCAAAGAGCCCCTTAATGCCAAGGTTCAAAGTATCGGTATCGGAATCGGACCATTCCTATGAGTATCGGGATCGGCGGTATCGGTAGTATCGGCTGTTTCGATTGGAGTATCGGATTTTTTGGTATCGGAAAGCAAACAACTATTAGTAAATTATTAACATTTTAGAGAATATATTTTATACATTTATGCATAATTTAAAGTATTTCCAGTATTGTTTCTTAGTATTTTTTATATTGAATGAAATAGTAGTCATCCTTGTCGATTGATTTATATGTGATAGATAAGTTTTCCTCTTTTATATGTTTTTACAACCTTACTATACTTTTACACCATTTCTAATTGGTCTTTTTAATTCAAATTTTTTTGCCGAATTGACTGGAAAATAGACCTCTAATGTCGGTATCGGTCAGTATCGGGTATCGGTCGGGGTATCGGATCGGGACATGCCAAACTGTATCGGTATCGGCCGTATCGGATCGGTATCGGCCGATACTTTAAACTATGCTTAATGCAAGATGAGTGAAGGGATGTTCCCTCCCCTTTAACCTATAATAGGCAAGTACTTCTCCGAGTTAAAATTCGTCATGCCCATTCATGTTAGACTCAACATGTGTCCATCCTTGTCCGCACTTGTGTACTTATGAATGCTTAAAGTATTTACAAGATGAAAAAGTTTTGTATTATTATTTAGCAAATACTCATAAACAACATTATCCAAATCTTCTTCCATAAAAATAGGATCGATTACGAGCATAAGAAATACGTGCCAATGGTAACTGACAACCCGCTAACCCGACTCGAACTATATCTAAAAGTTCAGGTTTGGATGTAAAAGATAAACCCAATTGAATTTTAGGTCGGGTTCTGGTCAAGATGTTAATTGGGCCAGACGGCCCACAACCAGGCCCTGAATCGGCCCCAGTCAAACCTGACCTGGGCGTCCCCCGCCCACAGGCGACCGGGTTCGGGCTGGATATGGAAAATGGACCTGATAGCCCGGCCTGTTGAAAAAATCGAACAAGTTCACCCTCCAAAATTCGTCCGACCAGACCCAGATCGACCTGGTCGACGACCCGGTCCAAGCCCGGTCATGCACTCGTCAACAAACCCCCCGCGAGCCCCATTGCACATATATATATATATATATATATATATATATTGGGGGTCATTTACCAGAATACTCCCCTATATAACCGTTATTTATAACGTTGGAGGGGTATTTTGGTAAATTATCCCTCCAACAACAATATTAGCCTATAAGGGAGTATTTTTTTACCAAAATACCCCAATATTATGGCTTTTTAACCGTTTTAAGGATATTTTGGTCATTTTGCTGAAAAATGAGCAAAATTTCCTTATAACAACTATATTTAACTATATTTTAAGGTTATTTGGGGGTAATTTGGCACCAAAAAATTACTATAAATAGAACATAATTCTTCTAAATTTACCACGACAAATTTTCTCTCTTGTAATATTAACAAGCAAACAAATTTCTGAAAACTAAATTAACTTTCTTGAGGCCGAAGTAACAACTTTCTGGAAACTAAAGTACAATTTTCAGGAGACTAAAATACAATCTTCTAGAGGCTTCACCTTGATCCACCACCACAGAGCTGCAAAAAATTCGGTGGCTTCAATTGAGGTTTCAAGTTTTTTTTTTTAATATGAAAAATAGTCTTCTTCCCTCTTTTATTAGTTAATTTCCTTCCTCCTTTTTTTGGTTGGAAATTTTCTTCCTCTTATTATTTTTTCTAAAAATTAAATTTTAAAAAAAATATGGATCATAATGATGCTACTGGTTCTAACACTCGTGTTTCAGAACAATGTTACAATTATTATAGTAGTTTTGATTATGGTAATAAATAATAATCATATTGAAGATTTTGTGCCACCGATACAAATGTCACCTCCAGAAGTTAGAAGTATGTCTATTGATGTTTTAACTAGAAAAAAATTAATTTTATGGGAATTTTATGATAAATTATTTGTTACCGATAGTGAGAAAAAATAAGTTTTAGATCCAAAAGGCAAAAAACCAATAACTAGAGGTGCACAATGCAAGAAATACAAAAAAATTAAATGAAAAAAATGATGGCATGGACACTTTAAAGAGAAACTATGAAAGTTATTATGTCAATGACACATTACAAGCTAGACAAATACAATTAAACACCGATCCTCAAGGATCTTCCATAGAAAACTTTACTTATTCTGCTGATCATAATAAAATATATTATTTGTGATGAATAACCTTTTATATTTGGTGAGAGTGGATCATATTATGATTATGCAAGTACTACTCTTAATCCTTGTTTTACTAAAGTTTCAAGATCTACTATTAGAGAAAAAGCTGTCAATTTTTTTTTAAAAGACAACTTTGAAAGAGTTTTATAAATGTTAGTAAATTTTCTTTAACTTCTGATATATCGACTAGTAAAAACAATTACCCTTTTATTTGTATCACGGTACATTATTTAGAATTAAAATGGATTTTGCAAAGACGAATTATTTGTCTAAGAATGTTGGAATTTCCATATACTGGCTCTGCAATCGGTAGAGCTATATTACAAGTTTTACGTGAATATGATATTCGCAATAAAAGAAATTCAATTTCTTTTGATAATGCTAGCAACAACCCTTCTTGTATTATTATTTTAAAATCTCAAATTTTGCCTATACTTGGACAACTTTTTCATGTAAGATGTGGTTGTCATATGATTAATTTAATTGTACAAGAATGTCTTCAGTTTTTTCAAACAAATTTAGAAAATATTAGATTATGTCTAACTAGTTTGAACACTTTTGCAAGTAGACAACAAGATTTTAAAACGTTATGTGGAGATATGATATGACATTTAGGAGATTTGTTAAGGATGCACCACATCAATGGAATTCTACTTATTTAATGTTGAAATCTTGTATTAAATTTACATATGTTATTACACATTATATTAATGTTTATCAAGTTTTGATTTTCATGTAATTGAAAATAATTGGTTAGTTGCTAATTCAATTTATGAATTTTTAGAATTATTTTACAATGCTATGCTACATGTATTTTATTCGGAGTTTATTATCTAACTTCTCTTTTAGTTTGAACAGAAATTATTAATTGTCTCATTTATTTGCAAAATATAAAAATGCTCCTAGTTTTGATTATGATATTTCTAAAATAGAACTAAAATTTCTACAATATTGGCGTGAAATCTTTTTTATATTGTTTGGTTTCGATTTATTATCCTAAAATTAAATTAGATGGTGTATTTATATTGTTAGACGATTATCATAATAATATAAATGTTGAGGTAGGTAGCTTAAAAGTAGAAATAAAAGAAAATTTAGATACTCTAATTACTTTATATGAAGAAAAAGTTGTATCGAACCGATCCGGTATAACCGATCAAGGTAGCAGTAGCTCTGGTTTAATACCTAAGTTATCTCATGCTAAGAGTATACTACAAAGGAAGAAACAAAAATAATTTTCTCTACCAACTCAAAAATTGTCATTGTATTTAAATTTTTATGATGATGATGATTATGGATCGTATTTTTTAATTTTAGAAAGGTGGAAAAGACACGAAAAAACTTATTCTATAGTTTCTTCTTTAGCGTGATCTTCTAATGGCCCCAGTATCTACGCTAACATAGGAATCTTGTTTTAGTGCATATTCAAGAATGCTATGCAAAAAGAGCAGGATGCTACTAGATATTTTGGAAGTTTGCCGTTTGCGTTCAAGATTGGGTTTGTGCAAAAAAACGGAATCAACACTTAAGAGATGAAGGTGTCGACATTAATGAACTGGACTTTCACCCTTGTACTATGGACAACCCTACTGGAGGAGGAGCTGAGCAATAAACTGGACAAGACTTGAAAAAAAATTCAAATTTAATGTAAATACAATGTTTACTTTCATTTTTTTAAGTATAAAAAAATTATATCATATTTTAATTTTAATTAAATTAATAATATTTATCTTAATTCTTTCCTTCAAATTTTATTTTTCTAATTTTTCTTAAACCAACCCGGGCCCGACCCTGAACCGACCCGAACCCATCCAGGTCAGGTCTGCCCCCACCCCCGAGTCCGGGCAGGGTTCGACCTATCAGACTTGCAGTCCGGACCGGCCCGCCTCTCCTCCGGTCTAAGTCCGGCCCATCACAGGCCCGGTTAAACCCGGTCAACATTGGAACCGGGCCGGCCCCGCCCGGCCCGATTAACACCTTGAGGTTTTGGTGCAACATGTGAAACCCGATGAGGATTTGGGACTGGTCCAGGTTCTAAATAATAAAAAGTTCCATCTCTATTAAAGTCCATAGTTTGAAGTATCGGCCGATACCAATCCGATACAGCCGATACCGATACAGTTTGGCATGTCCCGATCCAATATCGACCGATATCCAATACTGACCGGTACCGACATTAGATGCTCTTTTCTGGTCAATTCGGCAAAGAAAATTGAATTAAAAAGACCAATTAGCAAGGGTGTAAAAGCATACTAAGGTGGTAAAAACATATAAAAGAGGAAAACTCATCTATCGCATATAAATCAATCGACAATGGTGACTACTATTTCATACAATATCAAAAATACTAAGAAACAACACTGAAAATACTTTAAATTATGCATAAATATATAAAATATATTCTCTAAAATGTTAATAATTTACTAATAGTTGTTTGCTTTCCGATACCAAAAAATCTGAATCTTCGATCCGAAACCGCCGATACTACAGATACCGCAGATCCTGATACTCATAGGAGTGGTCCGATACTGATTCCGATACCGATACTTTGAACCTTCATACAAACTTGTTTGTGGCAGTTGGTTGTTGCTTCCATGGAAGGATGGGAAGGCTGGGTTTGATCCCTACTGGCCTCGATTATTATTATTTTCAACATAAAACCTGAAAATAAAAGGATCCTCGTTCTAAAGGCAAAACTCAAGTAGATATCATGTCGGTTCGAGAATTCATTTGGGAACCAGAAAGTAGTTCGGGTCAGATTCGAAATTTACATAAATTCGACCGAACCCGACCCCCGTTGACAGCCCTAATAAGAAAGCTTCATCATAGAAAATTTATGAAATTCTTCAGACCAGTTCATGACCTGACATTAACCATCTGTGTTAGTCAAAATTTCTAGCCAAATTAGCTATGGATGTGAGAGGGTCATGCCATAGAACTTAGCCATCTAATTGACGGGTAGGCAGACCTATCTATAGGATATGCAGTTTAAGCTCATGCAACCATGGAGCACTCTCCAAGTTCCCTAGACCATCAAGAGTCTAGATGAAGAGATACGAAGTTACATTTGATAGAAATTTGCCTTCATATTTATGACACATTAAATCAAAGTGTGAAAAGGAATGGCAGCCCCTTTTATTTTACAAACACTATAAAATTGAAATATATTTCCCATTTTTTTACTCTTAAGGTCTTACAACCAAACTCAAACTAAACCAAATACCAAATATAGGTATCTATCTTATGTGCATGTATTTTTATAAGGGTAAATTGCATAAACCTCCCTGAAGCTTGTCCGTTTATTAGGTTACCATCCTAAACTTATCTTTTTGAAATGAATGGTCTCTCACGTCAAATGAACCATTATCTCTCAAGTCGTCATGTGATTCTCACATGGCGGAGAGTGACCAATTTATCCTCATTTTTATTACATAATAGCAACCACGTGTGTTCCCTGCAAGAGTTCTTGATCCTCTCTCCCTCCCTCACAGACTCTCCTCTAAAACACACTTCATCAAATGGCCAACAAACACATTGCATTACCAACTCTATAAAAAAATTCCACTTCTCAAAAGCATCCAAGGCATTTTGTATCTTTCCACTTCACATCTCCAGGCCTTTGGTGCTTCAGTGAAGGAAATGGAGGTCATGCCACATGTTTCTCACCGGCTATTTCTCCCCAGCAGATGATTCATCATGCTACCATTAATGGCAACTGCATAGTAGGCTTGTAACCTACAACTTACGTGTGATTTTAGAGGCCCATATGATTAAAATACTCCATACACCCATTTCTAATGTCATTGGACATCACTAGTTTACTAATTTGCCAATTAGGAGCAAGGTTAGTTGTCTTTTATATATATATATATATATATATATATGAATTACGGGACTGCAATAAATAGAGCTGAAAAAAAATGTGAACCATTCCATCCCTTATATAATTAAAAGGGAGACTGCAAAGCCAAGGAAATTGTATGCACTTGAATGAGGACCATTCAATAACTTTATCCTGTACTACAATTTCATGTTGCACTATTTGCATTAGGATGCAATACATCAAGTTATAGGATTGATGATAGGAAATGCCATGATTTAAATATATTGTTTACATGTTCCAAATGAATGCAAGGAAAACTGACAACATAGGTTTGACCATGAAGGTGATACAATTTCACAGTAAGACATTAAGTTTGTGAACCCACCACCACCCCAAAAAAAAAAAAAAAATCTTCCACCCCCCCACCCCATCCTCCACTATGGGTACCAACTGAAGTAAACCCACATTATGATGATTTTGAACAGGATATCCCTTTGCAATGATGCTAGAAGTTTAGTTTTAGTTCACTGTCCATAATAGAGATGAAATTGCCATTTTGTACTGTACAAACTCCCAAAATGTGTTTGTTCAACCCTAATTTCATTCATTGTAGATTGAGAATATATATACAATGGCAAGTGTTTTCCTAAAGCCCATAAGGCTATTGGGCCATATGCTAACATTCCCCTCAAGTAGGGGTGAGCGTTCGGTTTATTCGTTTTCAACCGAATCGAAATATTCAAAATAAAATAAATCGAAATTCTAAAAATCCAAAACAGAAACCAAACCGAAATTAGTCATAACCGAAACCGATAAACGATTCGGTTTGTTTGGTTGCGCTATTTTTAATTGTTTGACGGGCTGGGTCCAGAGTTGGGATTTATGTTAAATTATATTAAAAAGATTACAATTTGTATACAAATGTTTATTGTATTTCAAAGTTAGGTCCAAAGTTGGATTATTTGTTAAATTATCAAAGTTTTGCTACATAGAATTGTTGTTTTCAAAATATACACATTTTTAATAGTAAAATATGCATAAATTTGAGGGTATTTAATAATTGCATAAGTCTTACTCGGTTCTCGGTTTTGGACCGAAACAAACCCAAAATAAAACCGAAACCAATTACGGAATTTTAGTATTTTTCAAAACCGAAATCGATCCGAGTTTTTTTTTTCAAATTGAACCGAATCTCTTATTCGGTTCGGTTTTGTTTTAGATCCAAAACAGAATAATGCTCACCCCTACCCTTAAGTTGGAGCATATACATCAAACATGCCTAGCTTGTTTCAAAGAAATAGAAAATGAGAGAAAGATGTTTGGTGAAAACATCGGCAATCTAGTCTTCGGATCGAGTAAATTGAGTGCAAACCAAATTACCCATCAGAACTTCGCGAATAAAATAACAGTACATATCAATATGTTTGGTTCTCTCATGGAAGACCGAATTCCTAGCTATAAAGATGACACTTGGTTGCCACGGTTCATAGGAAGTGGATTGGTATACTGGACACCTAGGTTGGCCAATAATGTCATGAGCCACAACATTTCACACATTGTATGAGTCATTGCTCTATATTCTGCCTTTACACTAGCTTTGACCACAATTGTCTATTTCTTGCTATGCCAAGTGACGAGATTGCCCACAAGATAGGTACAATATCCAGAAGTAGAACGTATATCACTCTTTGACCCAGCATAATCGACATCTGAGTAAGACTCAATCTTGAGATCCCATGATGTTTGTATAAAAGTCTTTTCATTGAAGATCCCTTCACATATCTCAATATTCTAAGAGCAGCATTCCAGTGACATTGCTTGGGATGTTCCATTAACTGACAAATCAAGCCTACCACAAAGGAGATATATGGACGAGTCACAGTCAAATAGATCATCTTCCCGACAAATCTTATGTATTGAGACTTGTCCTCAATATCCTCGCCATTCTCGGGTAACAAGTTCAAATTAGGTTCCATGGAAGTATCAGCTGATTAGATCCAAGTAGACCACTCTCATGAAACATGTTTGTAGCATACTTCCCCGCAAGGAGAGAACTATTCCTCTTGTGATCCTAGCTATCTCACTCCCAATAAATATCGCGGCTGACCTAAGCCTTTAGTAACAAAAGACTTGTTGAGAAGGACCTTGGTATCTTCAATGCATGCGAGGTCAGAACCTGATAGTAGAATGTCATCAACATACATCATAAGAATGACTCACATTTTTGGTGTAACGGATTAATATTGAATGGTCCGCATGACTAAGCCTGAACCTAAATGTAGAGACAACTTGGCTAAAATTTTCAAACCAAACATATGGACTGTTTGATTTCATAAATGGCCTTCTTGAGTTTGCACACTGCATTCTCCCCCGAGCAACAAATTCAGTAGGTTGCTCCATATAGACTTAGTAAGATTACCATATAAAAAGGCATTATACACATCCACTTGAAACATCGGCTAATCAAAGTCAACTACAAGAGAGAAAATGACTCGGATAGAACTAAGACGAGCAACTAGAAAGAATATCTCAAAGTAATCAACATCATAAGCCAAAGTAAAACCCTTCGCCTTGTAATGGTCAATGGATCCATCTGGCAGATACTTCAAAGTAAACAAATCAATCAACAAGTGACAACATCACAATCAACGGGAGGCAGAACTAGCTCTTACGTGCCACGACATAATAAGGCATCTATAACATCCATCATGACATATTTCCAAACGGGTACAGTAATTGCCTCCTCTAGTGTCCGAGGAATAAAAATAGTAGATAATAACAAGGTCATCTGGCAAAAAAAAGAAACCAAGGCGAGCAACAGAAACAAAATCATCCATATTTCCAGACAGGAAGTGCGTACCTTTCCAAAAAGAAATAGTAAGATCAAGATTAGAAGCTGAAACATGCCCCCAATAGGAAGCAGAGGATCAATGGTAGTCGCTGTGGGGTTAGTAGGTCGTAGACAACGAGTATAGACCTACAGCGACAAAGGTGGTAGAGGAGATGGAGAGGCTGTGGGAGGTGGAGATAGTAAGATACAAGGACAGAGGGAGGAGGAGAGACTAAAAGATGGAGAAGAGGCAGAAGAAAATAAAGGTAAAGATGGGAAAGGAGATGGATGAGAAATAGGTAAAGGTATAGAAGTAGTGGAGGGTGATGTGGTGGTACCGTGGTGGTAGCAGAAAAATATGATGCATCTTCAAAGAAAATAACATCGAACACATACAATCGACGGATAATAGGATCAAAGCAACAATATCCTTTCTGAAGGCGAGAATACCCAAGGAAGTCACACTTGATGGCGCAAGGAGAGAGCTTATCTTGATTAGGATTGAGGTTATACGAAAGCAACGCAACCAAAGACTCGTGGTGTAAGAGAGAATTAAGAATTTAGTGGGATAAAGACAAGTGAGCAATCAGATCACCAAGAACGGAAGACGGAATCCAATTAACCAGGTGCGAGGCAGCATGAACCGCATCACTCTATAAGTAACGAGGAACATACATCTGGGACATAAGAGTGCGATCGATATCAAAAATATTGACGTTTCCTGCATTCAGCGACACCATTCCGTTGAGGTATACGCATATAAAATTTGATGAAGTATCCTATGAGAAGCAAAATAAGCGGAAAGATGATGTCATGTATATTGTAAGGTATTATTAGTGCGTATAATTTTAACATTAAGTTTTAATTTCTTGGTGAAAATGTTGAAACATAATATAAGGTCGTGATCTGGACTTTAACATGAAGATCCATGTAACTCGAAAGTAATCATCAATAAAAGTGATAAAATACAGGTAACCGGAAAGAAAGAAAAAAATAAGTAACACACTAGGGCCCTAAATATCATAATGAACAACAACGAACAGGAGAGAAGCTTCGTCTCTCAAATCTTGGGGGAAGACACGATGATGCTTGCCAAGTTGACAAGCTTCACACATAAGAGATGATGAGAGGTCCTTGAAGAAAGTAGCTTATAGAGAATGGAAGGGTGGCCAAGACGATGATACCACTAAATGGAGAGACCAGTATTCTAAATGGAGGTTGAGACGGCCGCCTAGGCAGTGCCTAGGCACGAGGCGGCCTCTCTCCGCACCGCTTTTACTATTGGCAGTAGAGTAGGCGGCCAATGGATATTTGACGGCATAGACGGAGGTGAGGCGGTGTAGACAAACGCCTAGCGGAGCAAAACATGACAAAATATTTTTGCAAACATTATGGGCCTATGGTTCACTTTTACAAAACTAGAACTTCATAAATATTTATTCTACAACTTAATTATGCATGAAACACCCTTAAAATATGCATATTACGCAAAAAATAGTGGTAAAATAATAATAAAATGTCATAAATATATCAAGCGCCTAGGCAACAGACGGACCCTCTCTGTCACGCACCCGCCTACTGCCGTTTAGAACCTTCGAAGAGACAGACAAACGGGATAAAACAACAATTGAGGGCTAAGAAATAGAAGTAGGAAGATTCTCAAGGTAGTACTAAGTCGTTACGCCTAATACTCCCGCGAATCCTCTTCCTAATGCAAAGATCTTGAAAAACAATGAAATATGAAAAAAAATGTTAGTAATCAATTGAGAGACGGAATAAAACAACCAATAGACAACAAATTAACTGGAAAGAAGGGAGCACAGAGAAAGCGGTCAAGAGTAATAGAGGAGGATAGCCTAACACTATTGGTCCCAATAACTGGACATGACTGCCCATCTGTAATATTATATATATATACTTGGAACCATAAATTTGTTAGAAATAACGTCATGGGTATTCGAAGTTGACCAACCAAGAAGAATGCCTCTCATCTTAACCACATGAGCTAGAAGAGGTGTGTGTGTATATATCAAGGTTCAAAGTATCGGTATCGGTATCGGACCATTCCAATGAGTATCGGGATCGGCGGTATCGGTAGTATCGGCGGTTTCGGATCGGAGTATCGGATTTTTTGGTATCGGAAAGTAAACAACTATTAGTAAATTATTAACATTTTAGAAAATATATTTATACATTTATGCATAATTTAAAGTATTTTGAGTGTTGTTTCTTAGTATTTTTGAAATTGAATGAAATAGTAGTCACCATTGTCGATTGATTTATATGTGATACATAAGTTTTTCTCATTTATATGCTTTTACAACCTTACTATGCTTTTACGTCCTTGCTAATTGGTCTTTTTTAATTCAATTTTCTTTGCCGAATTGACCGGAAAAGAGACCTCTAATGTTGGTATCGGTCAGTATCGGGTATCGGTCGGTATCGGATCGGGACATGCCAAACTGTATCGGTATCGGCCGTATCGGATCGGTATCGGCCGATACTTCAAACTATGGTATATATATATATATATATATATATATATATATATATAAAAGACCGGCAAGCACAAGAAGGGTCACCTACCAAATGAGAAGCAGCACAAGAACCAAGTAAAAAGAGGAGGGTTACCTAATAGATGAGAGGAAGCACAAGAATCTAGAGGCCAACCACTAGACTGGCAAGCATGAAATGCACTAGTACCTGAGGAGGAAGCCCGAACAACAATAAAGGAGTGAGGTGGAACAATCTGGGATCCAAGAAGACGTGCATACACCTCTACAGATGACTGTTGAACGCTCATGAGAGACAACACTAGAGAACGAGGATTCGGTGGTACAAAATCAACCATGAAGGGAGCAGACTAAACTATATCAGACTGGTGATGTGCCCAATCCGGCTTTCCAAACTTTCATCAATGGAAGTCTGATGGGTGGTTCGTCCGCCCTCAATGAACGCACTGACGAGGTGGAACTCCCCCTCTCCATACACTAGTGGGAGCTCGGTCGGCGTCACGACCGCAACCACGGTCCCTAACAGGGTCAGTCCTCCGACCATGTGATGTATAGTGAGTCATACAACCTACAGGAGGATCGGAGTAGCAGTAGTCGAAGTCGAAATAGGGTCAGATGCAACATGAAGGCACATCAAATGAGAGAACCCGTAAGAAGGCTATCTCGGAAGAAGCAATAGGATGTAGGCTAGACAGGAACTTCGCAACAAAGAACTCCTCTCGTTGTCAGGTCAAATCAGTTGTAAGGGGATGATATTAATTCAACTCATCCTACATCCCCTTCAGAATAGCATAATAGTCGGACATCGAGGTTGGATCCTTCTAATGAAGAGTAAAGATGCACTCATATTAGTTGTAGAACCAAGAGATGTTGCACTGTGAAAGTGCACAACCCGAACCGTCTCCCAAATGTGGCAGGTGAAAGAAAGAAACATCAGAGCGGACGAGATCTTTGGCTCCATGTTGCTCAGAAGTCAAGACAACACATAAGTGATCACGCTGGCAAATAGGGAACCGTGCTAGATCAGAAGGTGCAACTGGGTCATCTGTAAGATGAGAGAGCTTTCTATGAGCACCAAAAAACACACTAAAAGCTCTGCTCCATAAAATATAGTTGGACACATCCAACTTCACTGATGTATCAACCATATAACCTTAGGGCTCATGACCCGTTTAGCTCATCGAAAAGAGTCGTCAAGAAAGGTCGTAGGAGCACGCACTGAGGTAGTCATAGTAGTAGTAAGAGAGTAGTAGTAAAGGGAGTAGTAGCAACAGTATCCGGGATAGGAAAGGAGCTAGACATAGTGTATTGTTAGATAACTAAGTAGTCGAGGAAGAAAGTAGTAGGAGAAGAATGGCCGATAACACCAAGCCAAGTACATAAGAAATAGAAGAGAGACTAAAGTCACATAATTACATCCATAGATAAGAAATAAAGAGAAAAGGAAATCACTTTTCTTGAATAAAAGGCTGAAATAAGAAACATAAACTTTTTTTTGAAAATTGGATCTAAAAACTTGGCTCGGCTCGGCATAGACCTGGCTGGCTTGGTTCGACTACAGCTCGGCTCCTCGAGTCAGCTTGGCTCTATGTTGAATGGGGCAGGGTGCTGGACTGTAAGGTAGGGTCAAATTTTAGAGGGACGGAACGAGATCAAGGTGCTCTAACAATAATGAATATAAAGTTTCCATATGTGCTTACTCATAATATTTGTAAGGTTATCTATTCATTATTTCTGCATAGTACCAAGATGAAAGTTTCGTCATTTATTACTCATATTAATTGTACAATTATCTATTCATTATTTTGCATAGTACCAAGATGAAAGCGTCGTCATTTATTACTAATATTAATTGTAAAATTATCTATTCATTATTTTTGCATAATACTAAGATGAAAGCACTATCATTTATTACTCATACTAATTATAAAGTTATCTATTCATTCTTTCTGCATAGTACTAGAATGAAAGCATTGGAATAGCAAAGAATTGTCGCTTTGAATTCCTTTAACACGAGTAGCTTCCTCCTTCCTCTTTGAATTCTTTTTACACTGCCAAAGACATTTTTGGTGCCCCATCAGCTTCGGCGGCGCCCTTAACATAAGCTTGGCTTCAAGGGGGTAAACTTGGAAACTCATGAAACTCAAGAAACCAGATTTTTTTTCATTACTGGTGGCGGATCAAACACACAGGAGAGCAACACGGGAGGGGAGCATCGAGGAGTCGTAGGGCTCCATGGAGCATCGAAAGACGTCAGCAAGCTCCAGGGATCATCTATGACGTCGGCGAGCTTTCCGGAAGTTAGGGGAGAGGGTAACAAGTTTCGGAAGTAGTCATTGGAAAGGTGTGGGGGTTTGATCTTCTCATGGGTCAGATCTCCTCGAAGTATGGCGGCAAAGCGAATTGGCGGTAGCAAGGTGGGTAGCAATGATACCATGTACTAATGCCAAATATTGTATTTATCCAACATAACTTTCATTTATTGTAGTAGTAGAATATATATACAATGACAAGTGTTGCCCTAAAGCCCATATGGCTAGTGGGCCAAATGCTACGTAAAGATTCAATGTATCGATATTGAAATTGAACCCTTCCTATGAATATCGAGATCGATACTATCAACACTATCGGCAGTTTCGAATCGGAGTATCGAAATTTTTAGTATCGCACAATTAAATAATTATTAAAAAATTTACTATGTCCGTCTAGGCGTCCACCTAGGCCCCCAACCATGCATGTTTTTGTGTTTGATGGACTTTTTCTGCAATTTTCAATCTATTTTTTTAGGGGGATTTTATTTATTTTTTTGAACTGCAGCCGCCTAGGCGGACTAGGTGCTAAGCTTCCGGCGTCCGGCGCCCGCCCGACTAACACCTTTTACAGCCTTGTTTCTTAGTAGTTTTGAAATTGAATGCCATAATAGTCACCATTGCGGATTGATTTACTTGTGATAAGTTTTCTTCATTTACATGTTTTACAACCTTATTATGTTTTTACATCTTTATTGATTCGGAAATACACCCCCCCCCCAACGTCGGTATCGGGATCGCATCGGGACATGCCACTGTATCGATCGGCCGTATCGAATCGATATCGGCCGATATTGCGAACTATGATTGTTAAATGCTAAAATGTACCTAGCTAATTTTTTTTTCAAATCTTCCATTCTTCCTAACCAACCTTAGTGTTTGAATATATTGTTTACATGTTCTGGATGAACTAAAGCAAGAAGCAAGCATAGTTAACAAAATAGGTTAGAGTGTGAAGGCAATACATTTTTCAATCACTGCAAGACTTGTTTGTAACCCACCTCAACTCTGGGGGTCACTTGAAGTAAACCCCCTTACTATGATTTTGAGCAGAAAATCGCCTTGCCATGATGCCAGAAGTTTGTTGTTAGTTCACTGTTGATTGTAGAGATCAAATTACCATTTTTCACCTCATTAATTTCTCATTTCTTTCTGATTTCGCATGCTTCCTACTCCAAGCAGGAGCATATCAGGCATGGTGACCAGGTGTAAATTGGAAAGGGTCAAAGCCAGGAGTTGGGAGCAGTACGGTGTATCTGCCATGCTTCCGGTTGTACCCTGTCTTGCAACCCACAGTGCTGCTCCTGCTGCATGGAAATTTGTAGCCAACGTCCACATACACGCACACACATACATGGAGAGAGAAATTTCACACCGTACAGCTGTGATGCTACTCCCTACTAGTAGAAATGGTTCAACCACCTGCTGTCGAGGTGCCCGGTAGACTGTTCGGAAGAGAAAGGAATGATTTTATGAGGGAGAAATTTTGAAGGGGTAAACGCAATTAATTTATACAGAAAACTAACAGCGTCCCCCCAGTGTTAGTTTCATGGGAGTTTATGATTCAGAAACGTACTAAAGAGAGTTTGTTGCAGTTACCGTCATAGTTGAGAACGGGTACTATACCTAACCCATGCGCTGATCTGGTGTATTCTTAGAAGTACCACAAACTACTATATCACGAACAGAATTTCCAGTACAAGTCCAATGTTACATAAGAGTCGCAGTGCACAGGTCAAGCATACCGTCCTTGCCTAAAATATTGCTTATATAAAAAACAATCTTGATCTTCTTCTATGACACACACATAAGTGACAAGACACAAGATTATTAATTTATCAAGCCAAGTGTCATTGGTCCTAGACTATTTGGTAATGTATTCTCAATTGGTGGAGTATTTCCTCTTGTGTGCCATATGATGCTATGGGTCTTCTCATCCAATGGGAAGGGCATAGAGCAAGTGGTGTTCCTAAAGTGTGAATGCTTATTTGCTATCTCAGTCTCTGGCTCATCCTGTCATCCAGTTGTTTTGTAATAACTTGTGTTTAATAATTCATCTCCCCCAATGTTTGTGGTTGAATCCATTAAGGTCTTCACTCTCTCAATCTTGAATGCATCTACTCTCAGGAGCTCCATCGATTCATCTCTTTGGTTTGACAACCCTACTCTGTCTTGCTCAAGCACTCTTATTAATTGATGAGATGGTTTGCGATCTCCATTTCATTAGTTGGTCCTGGTGCACGGACTGATTCTTCTGATTCGGCTGAAGTTATACTGTGTTCTAAATAGCGGCCGCCTCGACCGTCTAGGCGGCGCCTAGGCGATAGACGGTCTCTCTCCCACCGTTTTCGGTAGGCGGTGGAGCAAGTGGCCAACGGAGCTTTAGCGGTGTAGACGGCGTAGATGGACACCTAAACGGAGTAATACCTAACAAGATGTTTTGGTCAAATGGTTTTGCAAACATTATGGGCCTATGGTTCACTTTTACAAGGCTAACACTTAATAAATCTTTGTTCTACAACATAGTTATGCATGAAACATCCTTAAAATATGTATATAATGCAAAAATAAGTTTGGTAAAATAGTAAAAAAGTGTCCAAAATATATCAACCGCCTAGGCGGCCTAGGCGGACACTTTCCGCTGTGCACCCGCCTATCGCCGTTTAGAACATTGACTTATAGTATCATCTTTCTATTCTTCTCATGATTTTTGGGTATTCTTGGTTCTTCCTTTTCATGTGTGTTGTTGTTGGTTGTCTTTTAGTGTTCTGTAGAGGCATCCATGGTTCATAGCAGGGATAACAAGTTGATAGAAAAAACAAGTGGCCTGAATGATTGGAATATAGTAGAATACAGGTTAGCTGCTTAAGACAAGGATAACAAGGAAACATATAACTTTAGATTAAAGACTAACAGTATCATCATGGAGCATATAAAGCTGCTACATAGCTGTTAAGCAAGGATAGCAGGGAAACATATAACTTTAGATTATAATAACTATCAGTATCATCATGGTGCATATCAAGCTGCTACATATAATGACAGGTTTTGAAATGTTATAGAAAAATCAGATATTGGCAGCAGAATGGAAAAGATGGTGCCAAGGGGTGCATTCGAGGAGGCAATAACCTCTTTTTTTCCTTTCTTCATGGTTTTGGTTTTCTCCATGGAAGATGGTAAATGAAAGTGGACGAGAGAACTTCGGGTAGAATTTTCAAGTGCAAAAGGTGTGTGATTCTTTAGAGAAGGATAACTGAAATACTGGACGAAATTTTCCGACAAATTCACATTATGGAAATGAAAACAGCGGGCGAATGTGTATTTGCATAATCGCATGTTCCTCTGAGCAAAAATCACAGAACCGACCATAGAAAGTCTTTGCAGATTCGTGAAGGTCAATGGTTTCAATTATGAGATCCTTTATCCAAAAAGTAAGGAAGAAGAAGAAGAATTCAGCCCCACATAAACAAAACTTCATCTCATTCAAGGTCCTCTCAAGAATCTATGATATGCTCACCTATTAAACCTTCTTATCCATATAATGGCACAAAGAAACCAAACATAAATGCTGAATTTTAGTTCACTCAGGTTAACATTTAGATCTTCCTTTTGAGTCATATTATATATTCTATAAACTACAGTAATTTATCCCAATATTCTTCTACCTGAAGTCCTGTGCTTCACACAAGCCTTTTACACATTCAGAGGGCATTTCTCAACGTTTAACTTTGGAAGAAAGGCTTAGAAGTTATAATCAATGCTTTGACCAGGATTTCTCCTTCTCTCTCACAGACCTGTCCTAGTGCAAATCTCACGAGAACAAAATCCTTCCCAGCTTCTTCCCCAAAAGCTCTGCTAACACAGGCTAATTACCTCGCTCGAGCTGAAACAATTTAATTAGCCAGGCTAATTACCTCGCCCGAGCTGAAATAATTTATTAGCCAACAGTTCTTTGAGAAACATTAAGAGAACATCTTATATGAGGAAGAAAAAAAAGGAGAGAGAAGAAGTAATAGATGTGGAGGAGTTGAGGAGGCCGAGGAGGACAATGGGATCGCCGAGGGAGGGTATTGTCGGAGGTGAGGAGGAAGGTGAGACTAACATTGATCACGACGGGGTTGAAGGTGGTGATGAAAAAGGAGAATAGGTGGAAAAGGGTAGGGAGAATGTGGGAGTAGAGAAGAGGGTGCAACCGGAACCGGAGAAGTCCCTGAAGAGGTGGATGCAGCTGTTGAGGAAGTGGGCATCACCTCGGATCCACAAGAGGTGTGTCGGTGGATGGGAGGAGCGGTATGCCGCAATAGGCCCCTATGTTAATATGTGACAGGTGCATCTTGTTCGTTTGAGATATAAAAGGAACAGTCAAGTTCTCACTTAGAGAACGTGCATTCCTATCACGAGACAAATGCATTGATAGTAACTACTTATGGCAAAAAAGTTATCTACAAAGGTCATAACATGAAACCTCTACTAAATTTGTGTCCACTATTAGATACTACTAGTAGTAACATTTTCAATAAAATTACATAATCTAGACTCGAACTACTCAGAATAAGAAATTCAAGCTATTAGTGTTATATTAGTACTGAAACCAAAAGAAACTGTACCATCTTTTATTGGTTTTAAATGGTTGCACACATAGAAAACAAAAGAAAATACCTACAGCCAATTCATGAACTCTGAAGAGTAGTTACCTCAATACTTCAGGGAAGTATCTATAAGTAATCATTCTAGTGATTAGAACTATATCTGTAGATAAATGCAAGTAATATATGAGGTATACTATGAAATGGGAGGCGCAAGACCCACAATGAGCAAAAGTAGAGTATGTATGTGCAGAGATTTAACTGTAAGTTAAGCAATAAAGCTGTCTTGCAAAAGGCCAGTAATGAATCGAACTACTACCACCAATAAATTATGTAAGCGAGCAAAACAAGAAACCAAATATAGTATGAAGTGACTCTACCTACTTCGCCAAAGGTGCCCACGAGGGTGATCTGGAAGATGAAAAGGTTGCATGAATCATGAGAGCATCGTTTACGGGAGCCACTGTTCTTAACTATTCCGTACTGTTATATACCCTGATTGTGTACCAAGTTGGATGGTACCCACTTCGATACATTTCCTCCATCCACCTCTCAGCATCCTTTCTCCTCCCTTGTTTGCAAAAACCATGGACAAGAACATCATAGGTCCACCGGTTTGGTTCATAGCCCTTCTTGCATACCTTATTAAACAAACTACATGCATAGTCCATTTGCCCCACCATACTCAAAGCCCTCATCAAGATGTTGTATGTGTATATGTCAACTGGAAAGTATTTTTCTACAACTTCTTCTAAGTTCTCAAGATTTTGCCTCGACCTAATTCTATGTGAAAATTCTGCAATGAGCTGGTCAAGCAATATCTTGCTTGACCCCCATGTTTCTTTGTTTCCTTCTGGCCCCTCGGCCTCTGCTCTCCCCTCCCTTGATCGACCATACCAAGTCTCCAAAAGTTCCTGATTCTTCAAAGTGTGTAACAAGAGCACATTGCAAATAAAAGAAGAAACATTGCGACCTGTGCTCCTAAAATCTTCAAGAACATCAATCACAAGGTCATACTTCCTCCAAAAGCACAAAGTAAGCACGAGCTCCTCATAGCATTGGAGGCTTGGGATCAGCTTCTTCTCCCTCATCTCCTGCCAAGACTCCACAGCAAGATCCAGCTTCCCCATTTCACAAAGACCGGATATAAAAATGTTGTAGAGCTTAGTACTGGGCACCTTCTCATTGTGAAGATAGGAAAAAAAGGAGAGCGCGTTGCTAATCATCTTGCTCTTCAGGTAGCCCATAAGCAAGATGATCTTCGTGTCCAAGTTCGGCTGCACACCCGCACTCTCCATGCGACTATAGATCTCTCTAGCCATCTCGAGCTTCCTAGCACGTGATGCCCCTTCGATAAAGTAATTATAGAACGTTCTCTGATCTGTACCTTTGAGCTCCATCTGCCTGTTCAGCATATGAAGGACGTCCTCGAACCGTTCTGCCTCGCACAAACTGCAGACAGCTGAACGATAGAGAGACCGGCTAGGGGAATGCCCGTGCTCTTGCATCTCGATAACCAGCCTAGGAACCACCTCCACTCTCCCCAATGATGTGAACGCCCGTATCAAGCTGGTGTATGTATACTTGTACCTCCCCAAACCGATGGCTTCTCCGCCAGCAACCTGAGGAACCAAGCAAGCCGCCTCCAACTCCCCGGCCTTGCATAGGGCCGAGATGTACCGTGCAAGAACTGCGGTCGCCGGCTTTATGTCCCTCTCGAGTGCCCCGTCGAGCAGCTTGCGGAGCCTCTCGACGTCCCCGTCCCGGCACAGCGCATTCGCAAGGATATTGAACGTCTGCCTCCCCGGAAAGTACCCCTGCTGCATCGACTCCTTCAGCACCTCGCACACCTCCTCTATGTTCCCGCTCCGGCAGAGCGCGCCGATCAGGTAATTGTAGACCCACTTGGTGGGCGAAATCCCGAGCTCGAGCCGGGAGTTGTACAGCTGCAGCGCGACGTCGACCATCCCAGCCTTGCAGAAGAAGCAGAGGACGGCGTTCATCGTTAACTTCCCGGGCGGTATCCCCTCCTCCATCATGTCCACCAACACGTCGTACACCTGCTCAAGCCGGTTCTCGTTCAGCAGCCTCGAGATCAGCTTCCCGTAGTGCGTGTCCTCCGGCACGTACGTCTCCTCCCCCTTCCTCCCGCGAAGGAACTCGATCGCCTTGTCTAGCCTCCCGCCGGAGATGAGCCCCGTGACCCAGACCCCGTACGCCTCGTCGCTCCCGTGCTCCCCAACGAGCCGCTCCGCGTCGTCGAACCGGCCCCTCCTGCAGAGGGCGTGGACGAGGGTCGCGACGGTCCTGTCTTCGACGTTCCGCGGGGAGTTGCGACAGAGTTGGAGGTAGGAGAGGGCATCGTCGAGGCGGTTCTGGCGGCAGAGGCTCTTGACCTTGATGCAGTCGGTGACGGGGGTGAAGAGGCCGCGGGCGGAGAGCTGGTCGAGGAGGGAGTCGGCGTAGTCGAAGCGGGAGGACTCGATGAGGGAGTTGAGGAGGACGTGGTAGGGGAAGGGGTGGAGGTCGAGGCCGTTGAAGCGCATCCGGGCGAGGAGCTGGAGGGCGAGCTCGGGGCGGGCGGCGACGGAGTAGCCGACGACGAGGGTGTCGTAGAAGCGGGTGTTGCGGCGGGAGGGGGGGGAGGAGTAGTGGGAGGTGCGGAAGAAGCGGAGCCAGTCGAGGACGACGGAGTCGAGGCGGGCGCTGGAGAGGAGGCGGAAGATGGCGTGGTAGGCGGAGCGGGTGTGGCGGTAGGGGGAGAGGGGGGGGTTGCGGCGGCCGGACCAGTCGAAGAACTTGAGGCGGAGGAGGAGGAGGTCGGAGCCGGGGGGAACGATGGAGGGGGAGGGGCGGTGGGAGAGGGCGCTGAGGACGAGGGTCTCGGAGAGGCGGAGGCGGAGGGAGGAGAGGGAGGAGTCGAGGGAGGCGGCGTCTGGGCAGGAGGCCAGGTGGTGGTAGATCTGGTCCATCAGCGACAGAGTCGCCGGCGGCGGCGGGGGAGCGGAGGACTTGAACCATTTTTTGACGGAGGAGGCGATCTCGGTGGAGTTCGGGATGGGGGTGGATTCGGTGGCGGGGAAGGAGAGGAAGGGGATGAAGGAGGAGGAGGAGGAGGAGGCGGAAGTGGCGGTGGAGTAAGTGAGGAGGAGGGCTTTATAGGAGGAGGAGGGTTTTAGGAGGCGGTGGAGCATGGCTGGGGAAAAACCCTATGCATTTCACTGCAGGAGTTTGGGTTCTTGTACGTTGGAAGAAGGAAGCTGGTGAACAATAGAGAGAAAATCCTACGGTTAGGGTTTCAACTAGTTGGGTTATAAATCCGAAACCAATTTGCATATTTAAATGGGTTATTTCTAAGTATACTACTAAAGCATCTCCAACCCTATTGTTTGGAAAAAAGTAGTTGAAACATAGAAATGAATGCATGTTTTTATTTAAAAAGCAGCATTGTTTTTTGTGGTCTCCCTCAAGCTAGTAAGGAGGCAGTAGGGTATAGCCCAATGGTAAAGTTACGAAATATTACCGAGTAAATCTGGACATCGAGTTCCGACATCGGTTAGGAAATAAGAGGAAGATTCGGGTAGGAAAAAAAAATACCAGCACTGTTTTATGGCCTTTGAGGGCCATAGCCTCCGGATGACGTGTGTGTGGAGCTGTAGATTTGACACGTGGACAGGGCCGGATGGGGTCTGTGTTTGATTGGGTTTTTTTTCATGGAAAATATTTTCATCACAAATTTTTCACCAATTGTAGTGTTTGATAGCTTATATTTTCCATGGAATCATTTTCCAAAAAACTATCATTTTATATATTTTCTTTCAAAATGGTGGAAAATAAAACTTGTCCAACCCATAGAAAAAAAATATTTTTCATGAAAAAATGGTATTCAAACACCAAATTAAGTTTTTCATGAAAAAATTTCAAATTTCTATGAAATTTTTTCCTAGGAAAATAATTTCCTGGAATTAATTTCTTTTCCACATATTTTCTACCTTGCAATCAAGCGCACCTAGGTGTTTTTGTTTAAAAAGTCCTTCTCCAATGCAAATGTCAAATAAATTGTGAAGGTGATATGGCTTGACATTGCAAAGACATTGTGAAGTTGGTTGTCTTGTTCTAGACAATGCATTTCACAATGGCTTTACGTACCTCCACGTCATCAATTATGAATAAAAATATTTATAAAAAATAGAAGAGAAAAGGTTGTCTTGAAAGTTGTAAAATATTTTTTTATTGTCTTCTCAATACTTTTGCATTGAAGAACACTTTTCTATTTCATTGTCTTGTGTGAATATAATCTTGTCATTTAGAAAAGACATTGTCATGTGTCTCATGCCACATAGGAATCACAATACATAACAAAACATGTCACAAATTTCATTCTCGATTGGTCATAAAAAAAAACTAAATAACTAAATTCGACAACCCTCACATATTTCTGGTTAGTTTTAGGAACTCGTATAATATTTAAAATTTATATTTATGTCTCCATTTTGGACAATCAGCCCAAATTAATCGTTAGGACCAGACCTAATTCTCCTTTAGACAAAATGGAAACGTAAATACAAATTTTTAATATTATACTAGATCTTAAAACTAAATAATCCTGTTTAAATTTAGACAATGTTAACAGCACATCGAAGTTTGCTAGAAACTCATACACTAAAGCAAAAGAATAGCAATTAGAAGCACAAAAAAGAAATATAAAAACAATTCTACCCTTTAAATTTGAAGGAATGTTTTCAATTTTCATATGTTAGCATATTACATACTCGCGTTATTAGTAAGCCGTGAAGGTTGTGTTTACATAATGAGATTAGCAAACACATGGGGGGAACAATAGAGAAGTTAAATTTTGCTACTTTGTAAATTTATAAATAATTCAATATTTTCTCTGCTAAGAAGAAAAGCACTATGCGTATACTGGATCCTAAACCTAAAACAAATCACAAGTTCTACAAAGAAGTTGCAAATTTATGCAGCAGAACATCAGCTTAAATATTAGAACCGAGAAGCACTAGACTGATGTTGCAACAAACGGATGGCGCACTTTGTCAAGTTAACCAACACGACGTATTTGACAAAAGCGTGCAGGCAAGAATAAGGCATGATTTCAAAAAAAGTGCAGGAACAAGCTAGCTAAAAGACAAAATACACAATCCGAGATCAAAGGTCGACAGTCGAGAAACTCGTCAGTCAAGGAGCACACAAATCAATAACACAGAAATTGAGAAACCAACCAAAGCTTTATCCCTAAGGAAGCAAAGAGGAAAGAAAGTGCGCGTGCAGACCAAATGTAAGAAAAGTACGCCGATTGATGAAACATAGAAAAAGTGCGCCAGATTGCCAAACGCGAAGAAAGTGCGCTGACTGACTGTGACGCACTTTCTCTTCGTTTTTCCACAGAGAACTTTGATTGAAAACGCACCAAAGTACGCAAACTGGTTTTCCTCTCGAAAGTGTGCCACTGACTCAAGGAGTGTGACTGGCGCACTTTTGCTAGGAGACTGAGTGCAGTATGATTAGTACGCACGAAGAGTTGGGACAGCACACCAATGCGCCCAAAGTGAAACATACGTATTTCTACGCCAAAGGGGTTCTCTTGCATACTCTTCACAGAGCACTGTTCTTCTTCTCCAGTCAGCCATTTTGGTATACGTATTGTATCATGTTTCAGTAATGAACTTAGCTGGACTCGAAATCAAGCACGACCAAAAGCAAAGTTACATAAAATATGGTGCTCTTCTCTATGAGCTAATTAGTTTTGTAAAACACAAAATTTTGGGAGATCAAACCTTAGAAAAATAAAAGTGAACCCATAGTCCCAAACTCAGGTCCATGCAATTCCAACCAAGAAAATCAAGAACAACAAATATTAAAGATGAAGGGGTGCTCGGTCCCAACAATATGAGCTAGAAATAAACAGAAAATATTAAGAACTAAAAGCATGCATAAATCCATGGTTCTTCTCTTGTACAAGATGTACTTGCCTGGAGTGGCTTCTTAGCCTCTACCTCTCACGGTCCAAGTGATCACAACCTCTTCTAGGGTTAGGATTCGGTCTTGAGGGAAAGGGGCAAAGGAAGGATAAAGAAGAAAGAAAGTAGAAATGAAGAAGAATGAGGGAGGAGAGGGAGAAAACTCTCATATATATATAAGGGGAGAGGAGGATGGCTTAGCCATGAGTTCAACCAAGATGAACCAAACCAGGTGTTCAGTCTACATGTGAGTCCTAAACCGGGTCTATAGCAATGTCAATAGATATTTTACGGGTCTCGGATAGTCTCTCCAGAAAATATAAAAAAAATACAAATGACAGGAAGCATCATGCAATTACAGCAGAAATACAATATCAGAAAAATAAATTTGAATATCAGAAATTCAAGAAATACCAAATCTGGAAACGGGTGTGACAGTGACAATTGGACAGGGTCAATCTAAAGAGTCTTTCATCAGCAACCTGAAAAAAGTTCTTGTATGAACCCCAGATCAAGAAGCAAAGTCAACACCTACGCACCCATGTGCTAGGCATACTCGGGCTCATAAGAAGGGTGCAAAGGTGAATCAGCTCTCGCTTGACTTGCGCAACGTGATCAATCACAAGCGCAGAGCAAGAGAATCAACTACGACATTTGAAAGTGTCCTCCTCAGGGCATCACTGTGTCAGCATTATCATCATCTGCTGCTGTAATAAAGTAACAGTACCCATAAACAGGCAGTTGGCATTTCAGTTGCTGCAACCAAAGGCACCCACCAGACGGCAACCTGGAGAACAAGTGCAAGCACTGGAGGCAGAGGAGCTGCCCCTCGCCTCATGTTATTCTGCTTGGAAGGCTGTCACGACCCGCACCCGGAAAATCGGGCATGAGTCGTGGGTACGTCCAGCCTACGCCGCAGCATCGGCGGTAGAACGCTGTCTAGGTCAACTATCTAGATAAAATTTCACACAAAAATTGGCCATGACCTCTCCAAAAGGAGGGCAACCACACAATCAATATATATAAATCTGCCAAGATCTCAACTCCAAACGGAGGAGCAATATCATAATGATAATCAAGTACTCAATCACGAATCTAAGCACGATAAGATAACACAGAGACCTAACAATTATAAAGTCTAACCAACAACAACTACTACAACTACTACAACTACTACAACAACCACAACATCAAATAATAATACAACAATATCCAAAATAATATACAAACAAGGTCTCAATCCAAAACCGGAGACAAATCCGGTGCTAAAAGCTAACAAAAACAACAACAAGATCTCAGTGACCCCGGCTACCAACCCGGAAATCACCCCTAAACTAGAGGGTCCCTGTCTACACCATCGACAGGCTCAGGTCCATAAAACGTCGGACACCAATCCTCCGGATACTCTGAAAAAATATGTCCAGTCAGGACTGGAGCAAGTACATCTCTAACAGCAGTTCCATTTAAATGATAAAAACTATAAAACAGTTATAGCAAGTAGCAAGAATAATGAAGCAAGTATGAAACAAGAAAATATGTATAACTGGTGCATAAAGGTAAAGATGCATGGATATCAGAGCAAGATAGTAATAACTGCAAGATACAAGAAATCTACACTAAGAGTAAGTCTGTGCACATGAACGTGTAGTGAGTCCAGCATGAAAAACATGTAGTGAGTCAAGTCCAGAAACATGTAAGTGAGACAAGTCAAGAAATGCATGAGAGTCCAGACTATAAAGAATGAACTCGGTGTCTTTGAAATACTTGTTTCGACATGTAAACGGCTAGGGGTAAGTACGGCTCACCGCGCACTGGGTGCGCGGCTGCTATCATTCCAGATTAGACCAGAGGGAGTGATTCCTGATGATGCCAGATAGGAATGTTTACATGTCTACTCGAGTATTTCCCCGCCCCGACTAATACAAGTGGATCCAAGACCCGACACGCAAATCAAGATGAGTCCAGCCTGAACATGAATGATGCCTGTAGGTGATGCCAGTAGTGATTCCAGAATAGAGGCCAGAAACATGAAATGTACGTGTCGCAAGTAAACGAATCCAGAAATATCAATCAGTGTCCCGTGTTGTGCCAGAATAATCAGATGATACTATACTAGAAGCTGAATCATAATAATCATCAAATAATGAAAACTATCAGAGAATGTACTCGCCTGACGTCCTGAGCAACTGGCGATCCGAACTGGTGTCGCAAGGACCTAATGCGAAAAGCAAGGTTAAACAGGGTTCTAATGAGTTAAACAGATATAAAATAACTAAAAATAGGCTTCTAGGGTCGTTCTAGGTCAAACGGGTCAAACCGGTAAAATTTGGGTCAAAAGTCAACTCTGGGTCCAAAAAGTCAACTCTGGGTCAAAACTAGGTCAACAGTTGACTTTGGCGGTCAACCGAGTCAACTACGGTCAAGTCTGGGTCAAACTAGGGTGCTCCTGAAATTCTAGGTCAAACCGAGCTCATTAAGCTAGAAAACTTACAAACTCGCCTCCTTGATATACCGGGATACCCTCGGTATCCGATACCTCAACCTACGCCATATACCCTGCCTATACCCTCTAAAACCTATGCTAGCACGCGTAAATATATACACATAAGCATATAAAAATCACTCCAATACTATTCCTAGGCTATTGCTCAAAAACCCCGTTCGAAACCCAATACCTTGGTTATCTTAAGGTATTGAAATACCTCGGTATCTCAAGGTATTGAGATACCGCTCTAAACTCAACCCGACTACCCCTCTAGCTAACTAACTATGCATAAACATATATATCTAGCTATAATCTAGGCTAAAATATATATATCTAATACATATATGCATATACCTAGGTATCTACGTATATATCTCACATACCTTACATATATATATATCTATACCTAGATATCTAACTATCTATCTAGCTATCTAACTCTCTCTCTACTATCTATACATCTACCTATCTATCTATCCATCTACCTATCTACCTAGTTATCTATCTATCTAACAATCTATATATCTATCTAACTATCAATTAAACCATCTATCTATCCATCTATCTTATACATATCTAACTATTTAAATAACTATCTAGCTATCTATCAATCTAATCTATCTATCTAAATATTTACCTATCTATGTATCTAACAATCTAACTATCTAATCTATTTATATCTATACCTATGTATCTATCTATCTAATCTATCTACGTATCTATTTATCTATTTATATCTAGGCATCCATCTATCTAACATCTATCCATCCATAAATATATCTATCTAATTATATATCAATCTATCTATATCTATATATTGATATACCTCTCTCTCTCCCTTGCATTAAGCTACCCCGCTCATCTGCTGCTGCTACTGTGCTGCAAACTGCTGCTGGCTTGCTTCGTATTGCTGCTGCTACTGCTCTTGGCTGCTGCTGCTGCTGCTACCTGGCATTGCTGCTGCTGCTCTTGCTGCTGGTGCAGCTGCTCGCTGCTGCTGGAGCAGCTGCTTGCTGCTGCTGGCAGTTGGCTGAACCCCCCCTACCAACTCACAAACACACACACACACATATATATATATACATATATATATCACTCTCTAATATATATATATATACACATATATAACTATATATATATAAACACACATATATCTATATACATCTATACATATACACTCTCACACACATACATATATATATATCCTCACACACTCTCACACTCACACACCCTCACACACACACTCTCGCACACACTAGCACACACTCTCACAAACACACAACCACACACACAAACACTCCTACATATATATATATAAATATATATACATATATACATAAACTCATATATATATATACCTATAAACACTCACTCACACTCACACACACTCACCTACACACTCACACAAGCACTCACTCACACACACTCACCTACACACATACACTAGCACATAGATATAAATACACACACATATAAATAGAAATATATATATATATATAGAAACACACACCAACATATATATATAAATATATAAATATAGACACAAACACTAACACAACACAACACACAACCCACACGCCCCACACACGCCCAACGACCCCGACACTCACCGATACCCTAAAATATATATAATATAACTCGAAAACTTTAGCACACACTCCCCGATACTAACCCAACGCGCGCACAAGCCCGAAACGAGAAAACCAAGTCGAAATGGCCGTTCGGTCATTTCGACGAACACGTGGTGCGCGGCTCGGAAAACCTCCTGAAACGCACACCAAACGAACTCGGAATCGGCCCAAAATTTACCCACGCGCTCTACACGATGTCTAGATCCTAGAAAATGCGCTCCCGCGTCGATTCTAGGCCCGTGGCGGAAACGCACACGCACTTAGAATCGGCGACGACGAAAAGCCCTAATTTCGCCCGAAACGCCCGTTTCTCCGCGACATGGCTTCCCGTGCCCAAACGGAGACACGTACTCACCCTCACGACTCCCGACAACGTCTACCTAGGTCCGTCTAACCTAGGGCATCACCCAAAATTGGGCCAAATTCGGATTTCACCCGAAATTGACACAAAACCTAGTGTTAAAGTCTCCAAACACTACCCAACTAGTTCCAACTTCCTCCCACGGGTAGCCTAAGGGTCTAGGAAGGTTCTAAAATATTAATTACACTATAAAAGAGTAATTACAAGGGGAAATTTAGGGTTTACCTCTTGGGAGTTGGAATCCCAAGCCAAAATCTCCAAAATACTCCAAATCCTCCAAATCAAGCTTCCAAGCTCCCAAATCTAGCTCCAACTCCAAATCTAAGCTCTACCCACCTAGGTTGGGGAAAAATGTAGGGTTAGGGTTCAATCAAGAAGAAGGAATGGAAGAAAGAAGGAAGAAAATGGAAGAGAAACTTACTTGGAGAAGGAAGGAAGAAGAAAAAAAAAGTGGAGAAGAAGAAGAAGAAGGAAGAAGTGAAGAATGAAGAAAAATGAAGAGGGGCTGCTGTTCTCACGGGTTGGGGCTGGAAAAGGGGTCGGCTACACACCTAAATAAAGGGTTACATAAGTCCAAATGACCAAAATGCCCTCCTAACTCGGATTTTGTGTTTCGGGGCTCCAAATGCACTCAAACTAGCTCCAAATCTCTCCAACTAACCTTCTAAAAATAAAATAAATATTTCTAAGCCCCAAAATAATTCTCACAAGGGTGTGGGCTGGGTCGGACATGGGTCCACTAGGGTCTGACATGGGTCCAGGCTAGCCAAAACCCTAAAACAATCAAAATAAAAATAATAAAAAATAATGCAATCACTAATTAAATATAAATACAATTAATTATAAATAATACACAATTAACTAAATTAAAACTAAAAAAAAATACCCGACTTTGGAAATGGGGTGGTGACAAGCCTATCCTCCTTAGAAAATTTTGTCCTCAAAATTTAAAGTCAATCACACTCTCTCTAGGTCAAACCCCCAACAATCACAGTCAAGAAATTCTACCTAAACAACATACAAGATCAGGGTCCTACTGGTCGTGTTATTACAGTCTCAATCGGGGTCACTACACTATCTACCACAGCACAAAGAAAATCTAACAGGCACTAATGAAGCACACCACAGGAATGGAAAAGGACAGGAAGAAGAAACAAGAGACAGACCTGCTAACCCGACATCCGTAGCATCGGCCTCCTCGACCGTCAACGCATAAGCCCTGCCCTGCTGGGGTGTATCCCTCTGCTGGTGCGGGGCATGATGCTGTGCCACAGATGGCCTAGCTCCAACTCTCTGATCCTGTGCTCCACCCAATGGAGGTGCAGTAGGGCAATCTCGCATATGGTGAGCAGCGGATCCACAGAACAAACACACCTTCAGGCTCCTCCTACAAACATCCCAAGTGTGTCCTGCCTTCCTGCAGTAGGCACAAGTGGGCACCCTCTGATCCTGACCCTGCTGTGCTGCCTTCTGCACATAGGGACGCTTAGCTGGTCCCGCACTACCACTCGCACTGCCTGAATCATCCCTGTCTCTCTTGGACTTGAGCTCCAAGTCATCCTCTGCTCTCTGAGCATCTCCTACTATCTGCTCAAAAGTCGCCTCGCGGTCGCTCCTGGTCAAAGACTTGACCGCCATAACCAAGCCCTTGCGAAACTTTCTCGCCTTGGCTGCCTCACTCAAGCCATCTACAAATCTGCCCAGACGGCAGAACTCCGCTGCGTACTCGTCCACTGTCATGCTCCCTTGGACGAGTGCTTCGAACTGGCTCTCCAAAGCACTGAGCGCCACATCAATGAAAAACTTCTCCTTAAAAAGCCTCTTGAAAGCCTCCCAAGTAAGCCCTGGCGCCGCAATCCTCGTATCTGTGCGATACCATGTCAAGGCGAGGTCGAACATCTGACTGCCCGCTGCCTCTATCTGCATGCTGTCTGGAATCTGCGCCAGCCTGAAGATGCCCTCAATCTGCTCTATCCAGTCATCCGCGTACAGGATCCCTTCTGTACCACGGAACTCCTTGGGCCGCATCCTCTGAAAGTCGATAATACTGCCCGGCCTCGGATGCTGAATCTGATCTGCCTGTGGCTGAACCTGTGCCACCCTATCCACTGCCGTCATGGCCACCTGGTGGGCGTTCTCAATGCCCAGCCTCATCACATCCACCTGACGGTGCTGCGCGTCCATCATCTCCCTGAAGAACGCAAACAACTGCGCGGCATCTACTGGAGCAGGAAGCGGTGGAGGAACCACCGGAACGACTGGGGTAGTCCTCGGATCGACAGGTGAAGGAGGATCCCCGAGAGAAGCAGATGCTCCCTCAACCGCAGGAGTGGTGAGTGGAGCGGTAGCAGCTGCCTGAATACGAGCCGGACGAGAGGTAGCAGACCTCTCAGTAGCAACTGCTAGGGCGGTACGACGAGATCGTGTCTTCGGAGGCATCCTGAACACAGATCAAAAGATGTCAATACGGCGCAAGATACGATATCATCAAAGAATGACAGTAATATTTCAAAAGAAGCAATTTCAGAATAATTAGATTGGAATTGTTCCTAGTCGTGATTGAGTACACTCTCATCCTAAATCCTAGATCCTATAGCAGGCTCGCAGCAGTACAACTAAGTTGTTGTACCACCACGACATCGCACTAATTGCGAATCGAGACCTGCATGGGGCCGCCACCAAAAACGTGTCACGACCCGCACCCGGAAAATCGGGCATGAGTCGTGGGTACGTCCAGCCTACGCCGCAGCATCGGCGGTAGAACGCTGTCTAGGTCAACTATCTAGATAAAATTTCACACAAAAATCGGCCATGACCTCTCCAAAAGGAGGGCAACCACACAATCAATATATATAAATCTGCCAAGATCTCAACTCCAAACGGAGGAGCAATATCATAATGATAATCAAGTACTCAATCACGAATCTAAGCACAATAAGATAACACAGAGATCTAACAACTATAAAGTCTAACCAACAACAACTACTACAACTACTACAACAACCACAACATCAAATAATAATACAACAATATCCAAAATAATATACAAACAATGTCTCAATCCAAAACCGGAGACAAATCCGGTGCTAAAAGCTAACAAAAACAACAACAAGATCTCAGTGACCCCGGCTACCAACCCGGAAATCACCCCTAAACTAGAGGGTCCCTGTCTGCACCATCGACAGGCTCAGGTCCATAAAACGTCGGACACCAATCCTCCGGATACTCTGAAAAAATATGTCCAGTCAGGACTGGAGCAAGTACATCTCTAACAGCAGTTCCATTTAAATGATAAAAACTATAAAACAGTTATAGCAAGTAGCAAGAAGAATGAAGCAAGTATGAAACAAGGAAATATGTATAACTGGTGCATAAAGGTAAAGATGCATGGATATCAGAGCAAGATAGTAATAACTGCAAGATACAAGAAATCTACACTAAGAGTAAGTCTGTGCACATGAACGTGTAGTGAGTCCAGCATGAAAAACATGTAGTGAGTCAAGTCCAGAAACATGTAAGTGAGACAAGTCAAGAAATGCATGAGAGTCCAGACTATAAAGAATGAACTCGGTGTCTTTGAAATACTTGTTTCGACATGTAAACGGCTAGGGGTAAGTACGGCTCACCGCGCACTGGGTGCGCGGCTGCTATCATTCCAGATTAGACCAGAGGGAGTGATTCCTGATGATGCCAGATAGGAATGTTTACATGTCTACTCGAGTATTTCCCCGCCCCGACTAATACAAGTGGATCCAAGACCCGACACGCAAATCAAGATGAGTCCAGCCTGAACATGAATGATGCCTGTAGGTGATGCCAGTAGTGATTCCAGAATAGAAGCCAGAAACATGAAATGTACGTGTCGCAAGTAAACGAATCCAGAAATATCAATCAGTGTCCCGTGTTGTGCCAGAATAATCAGATGATACTATACTAGAAGCTGAATCATAATAATCATCAAATAATGAAAACTATCAGAGAATGTACTCGCCTGACGTCCTGAGCAACTGGCGATCCGAACTGGTGTCGCAAGGACCTAATGCGAAAAGCAAGGTTAAACAGGGTTCTAATGAGTTAAACAGATATAAAATAACTAAAAATAGGCTTCTAGGGTCGTTCTAGGTCAAACGGGTCAAACCGGTAAAATTTGGGTCAAAAGTCAACTCTGGGTCCAAAAAGTCAACTCTGGGTCAAAACTAGGTCAACAGTTGACTTTGGCGGTCAACCGAGTCAACTACGGTCAAGTCTGGGTCAAACTAGGGTGCTCCTGAAATTCTAGGTCAAACCGAGCTCATTAAGCTAGAAAACTTACAAACTCGCCTCCTTGATATACCGGGATACCCTCGGTATCCGATACCTCAACCTACGCCATATACCCTGCCTATACCCTCTAAAACCTATGCTAGCACGCGTAAATATATACACATAAGCATATAAAAATCACTCCAATACTATTCCTAGGCTATTGCTCAAAAACCCCGTTCGAAACCCAATACCTTGGTTATCTTAAGGTATTGAAATACCTCGGTATCTCAAGGTATTGAGATACCGCTCTAAACTCAACCCGACTACCCCTCTAGCTAACTAACTATGCATAAACATATATATCTAGCTATAATCTAGGCTAAAATATATATATCTAATACATATATGCATATACCTAGGTATCTACGTATATATCTCACATACCTTACATATATATATATCTATACCTAGATATCTAACTATCTATCTAGCTATCTAACTATCTCTCTACTATCTATACATCTACCTATCTATCTATCCATCTACCTATCTACCTAGTTATCTATCTATCTAACAATCTATATCTATCTAACTATCAATTAAACCATCTATCTATCCATCTATCTTATACATATCTAACTATTTAAATAACTATCTAGCTATCTATCAATCTAATCTATCTATCTAAATATTTACCTATCTATGTATCTAACAATCTAACTATCTAATCTATTTATATCTATACCTATGTATCTATCTATCTAATCTATCTACGTATCTATTTATCTATTTATATCTAGGCATCCATCTATCTAACATCTATCCATCCATAAATATATCTATCTAATTATATATCAATCTATCTATATATATATATATATAGATATACCTCTCTCTCTCCCTTGCATTAAGCTACCCCGCTCATCTGCTGCTGCTACTGTGCTGCAAACTGCTGCTGGCTTGCTTCGTATTGCTGCTGCTACTGCTCTTGGCTGCTGCTGCTGCAGCTACCTGGCATTGCTGCTGCTGCTCTGTGCCTTGGCATTGCTGCTGCTGCTCTTGCTGAGCCTGCTGCTGCTGCTTTTGCTGCTGGTGCAGCTGCTCGCTGCTGCTGGAGCAGCTGCTTGCTGCTGCTGGCAGTTGGCTGAACCCCCCTACCAACTCACAAACACACACACACACCTATATATATATACATATATATATCACTCTCTAATATATATATATATATACACATATATAACTATATATATATAAACACACATATATCTATATACATCTATACATATACACTCTCACACACATACATATATATATCCTCACACACTCACACACCCTCACACACACACTCTCGCACACACTAGCACACACTCTCACAAACACACAACCACACACACAAACACTCCTACATATATATATATAAATATATATACATATATACATAAACTCATATATATATATACCTATAAACACTCACTCGCACTCACACACACTCACCTACACACTCACACAAGCACTCACTCACACACACTCACCTACACACATACACTAGCACATAGATATAAATACACACATATAAATAGAAATATATATATATATAGAAACACACACCAACATATATATATAAATATATAAATATAGACACAAACACTAACACAACACAACACACAACCCACACGCCCCACACACGCCCAACGACCCCGACACTCACCGACACCCTAAAATATATATAATATAACTCGAAAACTCTAGCACACACTCCCCGATACTAACCCAACGCGCGCACAAGCCCGAAACGAGGAAACCAAGTCGAAATGGCCGTTCGGTCATTTCGACGAACACGTGGTGCGCGGCTCGGAAAACCTCCTGAAACGCACACCAAACGAACTCGGAATCGGCCCAAAATTTACCCACGAGCTCTACACGATGTCTAGATCCTAGAAAATGCGCTCCCGCGTCGATTCTAGGCCCGTGGCGGAAACGCACACGCACTTAGAATCGGCGACGACGAAAAGCCCCAATTTCGCCCGAAACGCCCGTTTCTCCGCGACACGGCTTCCCGTGCCCAAACGGAGACACGCACTCACCCTCACGACTCCCGACAACGTCTACCTAGGTCCGTCTAACCTAGGACATCACCCAAAATTGGGCCAAATTCGGATTTCACCCGAAATTGACACAAAACCTAGTGTTAAAGTCTCCAAACACTACCCAACTAGTTCCAACTTCCTCCCACGGGTAGCCTAAGGGTCTAGGAAGGTTCTAAAATATTAATTACACTATAAAAGAGTAATTACAAGGGAAAATTTAGGGTTTACCTCTTGGGAGTTGGAATCCCAAGTCAAAATCTCCAAAATGCTCCAAATCCTCCAAATCAAGCTTCCAAGCTCCCAAATCTAGCTCCAACTCCAAATCTAAGCTCTACCCACCTAGGTTGGGGAAAAATGTAGGGTTAGGGTTCAATCAAGAAGAAGAAATGGAAGAAAGAAGGAAGAAAATGGAAGAGAAACTTACTTGGAGAAGGAAGGAAGAAGAAAAAAGAAGTGGAGAAGAAGAAGAAGAAGGAAGAAGTGAAGAATGAAGAAAAATGAAGAGGGGGCTGCTGTTCTCACGGGTTGGGGATGGAAAAGGGGTCGGCTACACACCTAAATAAAGGGTTACATAAGTCCAAATGACCAAAATGCCCTCCGAACTCGGATTTTGGGTTTCGGGGCTCCAAATGCACTCAAACTAGCTCCAAATCTCTCAAACTAACCTTCTAAAAATAAAATAAATATTTCTAAGCCCCAAAATAATTCTCACAAGGGTGTGGGCTGGGTCGGACATGGGTCCACTAGGGTCTGACATGGGTCCAGGCTAGCCAAAACCCTAAAACAATCAAAATAAAAATAATAAAAAATAATACAATCACTAATTAAATATAAATACAATTAATTATAAATAATACACAATTAACTAAATTAAAAATAATAAAAAAATACCCGACTTTGGAAATGGGGTGGTGACAAAGGCCCCCTCCATAAAGGGAGACCGGAAGTTCAGCACCTCCAGTCCGTCGCTCTCGGCCAGCGGATCAAGAAGACAGATCCCAGGAGGACAGATAGCGGAACCCGCGGAAGGTGTTTTCCTGGGAACCCGCTCAAAGAAGAAGCTGTCATCCACTAGGGGTAGTTCTTCCTTATGACCCCAGGTGGCTACGCAAGCTGGGGGCTGTAATCCCCCGGACCTCTATGACAATCCGACGTTCCGAGAAGACGGTGAGTCCTAAAGAACAAATACTGAGATCCCGGGGGGTAGCCACCCTCGTTAAGAGGACGGAGCTTCCTACGCTGGAAGTAGTATTTCCTCCGAGTCCGAAGAGGATACGGCATTACCAACTTTTTCGGATGACTGTCTGAGGCAGAAAGTGCGACATCCACCGTCCCATCCATTTTTTTCTCATGTGAGAACAACATACATGGCAGGGGACGATCACGAGAGCCCCAACAATCGACGGCGTCTCGAAACCCTCGAGGCCATGATGCAAACCATGAGGGCGTCAATGCAGGCCTTGACCCATACAATGCTGGAGATCAAGGCAAATATAGCCTCACAACCAACAAGGAACTCCGGTCAAGCAAGTCTGGACCACGGGACCAACGAAAATTCAAATGCAACCGCTCCACCCACTGGCGGCAATCATCCATGTCCGGATCATTTGCTCCTTCTGCAGTCGATGAAACCCGAAAACCAATGCGGGAGGTACGAAAACTCCGAGCCCGCCTAGACTCAATGGGCAATCGAAACTCACTGCGCGAGCTCGAAATCCGACAACCGTATCCCCTCGAGTGGAGAGATGTACCGTACCCGCCCAAGTACAAGCCCTTTAACTTGACTCTGTTTGATAGGAAGACATCTCCCCGTCAATTCATCAGTTACTTCGAGACGGCAACGAAACATCTGCCTCGCAATGATGCCCTCTTAACCAAGCTCTTTGTCATGACGTTGTCTGGAATAGCTTTGGATTGGTTCTGCAGTCTCCAGGACAATTGCATTTCGTCGTTTGACGACCGCAAATGTCTTTTCCTTGCTCGGTTCTACGACGGAAGAAATGACATGACGATGTTCTCTTTAATGGACATTACGCAAAGGGAGAAAGAGTCGGTACGGAAATACATCGAACGGTACAGACAAGCGACGCTAAAGTTATCCACCAATAATTCTGAGTTCACGCTGATGAACACCTGCCGGAGAAATCTAACAAGTTACTAAGCGTAAACTAATCAAACTTCACAAGAAATGTTGTAGAAAAATCCAGGTGTTGTGAATGGACATAAACGTTTAGGTAATTTTGAATGTCTATGTGTGGGTGTGTTTTGTGTGTCAAGTATATATATGGCGAGAGCAATAAAAATTGAAACTCAACAAGTTACTAGGCTTAACAATGTGCGGCTCTATGAAACAAAAACTTGCCCAGAAGTAGAATAAAACCTTGCTGAATCGGTATATGACCTCCAAAAGACTTTCTTTTCCAAGTGTTGCTGCACTGCTGCAAATCCAATGAGGGAGATGCTCAAGAAGCCCTTAGCTTCTCAGAATCTCACCTGTCTCAGCTAGGGTTAGTAGCAACAAGCAATCATTGAAGACACCAACCAACACTGCACAGCAAGAGAATGCTTAGATTAGGACCATCGGGTTACTAAAGCAATTCTAAGAGAACGAGGATAGAAAACCTTTCCTAGATAAATTTGTCAAGAGTGCATATGAACTATATTAAGACATGTTCAGCTACATGAAACTTAAAAGAGTCATACCTGAGAGGCATGCTTATAGAAAAAAGCACAGTTCCAAGTCAACTATCTCATCCAAGAATGCTTACTGAAGCAGCAGTCAGAAAGAGAACTGCAGACGCAACCAGAAGAGAGATCGATAGTTCAAAGGAGTTGGGCTAAATTATCCTAGTGGCACCCAACTTCATAAATTGTTCTTTTGAAACACATTTCGTCAATTTTGAAACACACCGGAACCATTTCAAAAGAATATATGGTAATACAAGTATTTAAATTACGCTTTTATACTACAATATATGATTTTGAAGTGTCTCAATGTGCTACAAAATGGACAAAATGTGCTTCAAAAGAGCAATTTATAAAATCGGGATGTCAAAATCGAGCATTGGAAAGTTAAGGTGCCAAAAACATGTGAACGATATAGTTGGGGTGCCAATTGGGTAATTTAGCCAAGGCGTTAAGGATTATAAGAAGCTATGCTTCCAAGTTCAAGATTTCACTAACTTGTCCAGTTTGCTATTTCAACTGTAAAGCAATAACTTTAAGTGAGCATGTTAGTTTACAGTACATGAGCTAAAAGACTGAAAGATTTTAAGTTATGCTCTTGCTGTTGTATCAACAATTCCAACCTCCAAGAATTTGCAATTTTACCAGTAATCTCTACAAGAACAAGATCCTTCACTGAAGCGGTGAAACCGATTCCGATCTCGGACGATGATCACCCTGTCGTAAATCTTCGAGAGCAGCTTCGTGGCGGCATGGCAGTCGTCGCAAACCCGTAAATTTTTCACAATCCTCAGGGGGGTGCCAGGAGCTGTGCTAATTAGACCAAAAGCCATGGCCAGTTTTTCGCTATGGTAGTTAAGTGCATTCTCCTTCTCTTCGTCGTCGACATTTAACAGCACGACCGAGGTATCGACCTGATGGCCAGCCTGTTTCAGCTTCCTCTGCATCTCCTCCACCATCATGTAGACCTTCTTCGTTTCCGGGTGCAACATATCTCCCGTTACGAAGTTGTGAACCGTTCCGTTCAGTTCAATCGAGCTCATACCAGGTGCCTTCCTAATGCCATTGTCCTTCATAGTCGTCCTCAACTCGGCCACATCTTTCCACCTCTTCTCCGATGCATACAAGTTCGAAATCAGTACGTTGTAGCCAGTGCTTCGAGGCTCGAGCTTTAGAAGCCCCCTCGCCGCCACATCGCCTATCTTCGGGTTCTTATGAACCTTACAAGCGGCAAGAAGTGCTCCCCAGACTACGACATTTGGTGCCACTGGCATTCCCTGAACCATTTCAAGTGCTTCTCCTAGAAGCCCTGCTCGGCCTAAGAGGTCCACCATGCAACCATAGTGTTCCACCTTCGGATCCAGTCCGAAGTTGCGGGTCATTCTGTGGAACAACCGCTTCCCCTCCGCCACCAGTCCCGAATGGCTACAAGCCCGAAGTATTCCGATGAACGTGATATCGTTAGGCTTAATACTTCCTTCCATCTCCATCCGAGAAAACAGTTCGTGTGCCTCTTCTCCAAGACCATTCATGGCTAGTCCATTGAGCATTGCATTCCACATGCACACGTCTCGATCGACCGCTTCATCGAACACTCTATAAGCCGACTCCACATCCCCACATTTAGCGTACATATCCACCAAGGCCGTAGCAAGAACAACATCAGTTTCAATTCCTCGCTTGTCTATGAAACCATGCACCCATCTGCCTCGATCAAGGGCACCGGCCTCGGCACACAGGGTCAAGAGGTTTACCACGGTCACCTCGTTCGGCTCGATCTTAGAATCCTTCATCCGCCAAAAGAGCTCGAAAGCCTCATCGAAGAAATTCGCCTCAGAGTACCCTGCGATCATCGCTGTCCATGTCATTACGTCCCTTCCCCGCATCCCATCAAAGATAGCTCTTGCGCTCCTTACATCGCCGCATTTGCCGTACATATCCACCAATGCTGTGGCCAGAGGAAGCGACGGCATCTCGAACCCGTTCCTCAGCACGTACGCGTGGAGCCACTTGCCTAAACCCAAATCCCGACTCAGCCCACATTCGATAACCAAGCTCAAGATCGTGATCTCGTTGGGCATCACATTCTCCCGGCGCATCCTTGCAAAGAGCCTCATCCCCAATTCCACCTCCCTCGCACGGACGCACCCTGCGATCATCGCAGACCACGTCGCAGTGCTCCTCTCCTCCATCCGATCGAACACGGCCCTCGCGGACCCAAAGCTGCCGCATTTCGAGTACATGTCGATCAGAGAAGTCCCCACGTTCACGCTCGGCGACTCGGCCGCCATGTTCTTTATCAGGTAGGCATGCACCGGCCACCCGGTCCTCAAATCCCGGATATCCGCAAAGAGGCTAATCATGTTGATAATTGCCACCTCGCTCGGCCTAACCCCCAATCCCGCCATCTCCCTGACAAGACCCAAGGCGGCATTGAACGACCCCGCCCTCGCGTAGCTCCGGATCAGGGTGCTATAAGAGACCACGTCCCTGTCCGGCATTCCGTCGAACACCTTGGCCGAAGAGTCGATATGGCCGCACTCGGCGTACATTTGGATGAGGGAGTTGCGGACGAATATGTCGGGGTCCAGTCCGGACTTGAGGGCGAAGCCGTGGATCTCCCTGCCGAGGGAGACGGCGTCGAGGCGGGAGCAGGCCTTGAGGAGGGACGGGACGGCGAAGGCGTCGATGGCGGGGGTGGTCCAGACGGAGCGGAGGTGGGAGTAGAGCCGGAGCGCGACGGCGGGGTGGCCGAGGTTGACATAGGAGGAGATGAGGAAGTTGAGCTGCGGGGTCGGGGAGTGGGTTCGGAGGGCCCGTGCGTGGAGCTGCTTGGTCTGGTCGAAAGTGGCGGGGGAGGAGGTGGGCTTGGGGATGGTGGCGGAGAGGAGCGGGAGGAGTGGGGGTTTGGTGATGGCTGTTGACATGACGGTATCCATGGGGGTTTTGTCAAGGTGCGGATGAGGTGTTTGATGGAATGCCCATGGATTCGGAGGGAACGGAAGTTGATGCATTCATATCTTACCGCCACAATTTGGAATTGTGATGACTACTACTACGTTTTTCTTTAGGGGCCGCTTGCTAACTGTGTTTTCACCGGTATGCGATGTTTTTGAACCGATTGTTTTATGAAATGTCTTAAAAAAATTATGTTTGTTAATTTTTTTTAGTCATAGATTTGGGTCCGCTAAAAAAAGTGTAATATAATTTGAGATCTCTTTATAAACACTTTAAATTGACGAATTTTGAGAAATTTTATTATTTTATTATATTTATATTTTTGCAAAAAAAATATAATTGTAATGACTAATACATTATCCGATTTTTTCTTCTCATCTGTGTTTCTCTTCTACGTCTTCCAAACTACGACTACTGACCCTGGTAACTTCTTAAAATATTTCTCTCCCGTTTTCATCCAGATGTTTTTATTAGTTTGATCAAATACGAACTTCTACTTCTTCTAAACTTCTCTCGTACTTTCATCCAGAAATTTTTATTATTTCATATATTTTTATTATTTTATTTATATATGAACATATAGATAATTTTATTCGTGTAAAAAAGTTTCAGAACCGTTCGTTAATGAATTATCAAGCATGGGTTGGATTAGCTTAAAAGTCGCCACTTCAAACAGCTCAAACCGGACTGCTCATAACTGGTATTCTAAAAACACATCATAACCGCTACCCCCCCAGCTGCAAAGCAGAACCTTAGAGTTTTTATTCGGACACTACAAAACTTATTCGGGGCTAGTCAAAAACAATTATTTTTATTTACAAATTTGCCACCATGAAAAAATTGTTAGCGGCTGCCTACTACATAGTATACAAGACAATTTTTTATGTTTTTTTTTCTTTTTCATCTTTTGCTTCTTCTCTCTCCCAAAATTCAAATATGTTAGGGTTCCATGTTTATGCATAGATTTCATTTTCTACCAACTAAAATTTGGTTCATTATTCATTTTTGGGTGGATTTATGAAGTTTCAAACATATTTTAGTGTTTCGAACTTCGAAAATGCGTCCACAGTCGCGACGAGGACTATGATGGTCTGTCAAAAATTTTGACAGTCCTGTCTACAGTTAGGATAGTAAAAAAAATTGCAATCCTTTATAAAGTTAGGCCTGTCAAAAAATTTGACAGTCCTAACAAATGGAATGACGGTCAATTTTTTTGAAAGTCCTATAATACATAAAAAAAAATACAACATGGGTTGAAAATTTCAAGTATCATAGAATTGTTAAAAAATTTGACAGTCTTGACTATTGTTAGGACTGCCAAATTTTTTTAACAAACCTTAATTCCAGTAAGAGCATCTCCAATGGGGACACTCCAAACCATACTCCAAATCATACTCTAAATCACACTCCAAACTATTTTTGGAGTGTCACCTTGATATTTGCACACAATGGTATACTCCAAAATAGACACTCCAAATTAACTTCTCCCTTTCCCTCCCTATTTTTCCTCTTCATTTTCGTTTCCTTTTTCCTCCATATTTCCCCTCATTTTCATTCCCTTCATAACTATGAAAACTTTCCCTCATTTTCCTTTAGAACCATTAACCAATACTGACGACAAAGATGTCTGGTAATTTTTTTCTCTCATTTTTGTTTTGATTTTTTTATCTCATTTCTTGAAATTTTGTATGGATAATTTTTCTCATTTTCGTTAAATAAATCAAACAAAATAAGATAAAAAAAATCCACAAACTAAATATGTGGAGAAGAAGAAGAAGAAGAAGGGGTGGGGAATGAAAGAATATGTGAAGAAGAAGAAGAAGAAGAAGAAAGAAGAAGAAGAAAAAAAAGGGTCTGGAAAAATTTCTCTGTAAAAAAAATAGAAAAGAGAGAGCGTAAGGGGAGGAAAATAAATGACGGATTATTTTGGTGGACCCATCGATTACTATAGACCAACTACGGGACTCTCCAAATTTGGAGTGTCTCTTGGCTTTCTACCATTTTTCAAGTGTGGACAAGAGTCCATTGTAGCCCTCAAGTGCTATAAAATTTGACAAAAGTCAAAATATAGCACTTGAAACTACTCCCACTGTGGATACTCTAACATTACATTAGGATTGTCCCAAAAATTTGACAGTCCTGACTATTGTTAGAACTGTCAAAAAATTTGACGAACCTGAATTCCAGTAACATTACATTAGGACTGTCAAAAAATTTGACAGTCCTGCCTATTGTTAGGACTATTAATATTTTTTATAGTCCTGACTATTGTTATAAGTGTCAATTTTTTTTGACAATCTTAACAATTCAGTAACTTTTTATTAGGACTGACAAAAATTTTGGTAGACTTTTAGTGATTTTCCTCAGCCTTATCTTGTACGGTGGTGTTGTATCAGGGGCAAAACGACATAGGCACTGCGGTTAAATCCCATATTTGAAAGAAAAAAAAAATCGCCGGTTCTTAAAAAAATCTCGATTTTTTTTTAAAAAATCCGGTCAGATCTGCTCAATCCGTCGGCCCGATTCGGTTCTGATTCTGACAACACTGCCCACAACAAAACTTGTCATGACACCATCGAGCTGTTACGCTTGGGACACTTTGTTTGAGAAACAAGTACATAATTTTATCATCTCTCTCCGGAAAGAAGGTCTATGATAAATGCACTACAAAAATGACTCCGGGCTAGTCCAGTATTGATGCTAGCTCAGTTAGGAAGAATTTTTACTCAGGCTAATCCAAAATTTACTATGGCTGCCCACCCTCTTCACCTCCCTCCTCCTGCTCCTCCCCCACCCCAACCCCCTCCGGCCTCTCCTCCTCCCTCCTCCCGCTATTCTCCGCCTCTCTGCGTCGTCGACATCGCCATCGAACGCGTCGCCGCTGCAAAGCCGCACCTCGAGCACCTTTTCGTCGGCTCCGTCACCGTCGGAGTCCTCCTCGGAGGGACGGCAGAGACAGACGAGGTCGGCTCCGTGGCCCCCACCCCCTCCTCCGGCATCCTCCGACCTCCTCCTTCCTCTCCTCTGCTTCTCTCCGGCCTTCTCCTCTTCCTCCTCTCCAGCCCCTCTTCTCCTCCTCCTCCTCATCCTCCTCCCGCTCCTCCGTCTTGTGCAACTCCGCACCCTCCCTTTCGGCCTCCACACAGTCTCGTCCTCGTGTCACCTCGATTTGGAAGAACTGTCAAAATTTTGACAATTATAAAAAATAACATATTTTTTAGGACTACTAAAAATTTTGAGTCCTTCCAATTGGTAGAACTGTCAAAATTTTGACAGTTCTGATTATAAAAAAAATTAATTAAAAGTAGACAGTCCGATGAATAACTTTTGAAAGTGACAAAATTATAAGGCAAATTATTAGGGCACTACACTTATTACTTGGGGCTAGCCCGGCTAGCCCATTAATGAGCAAAGTTTACTCACACTAGCCCATTAGTTTACTCATACTAGCCCACATTGAAACCCTCCTCCCAAACACTCCCAAACCCTCCCCACCCCACCGGAGCCCTCCCCCCTCCCGCCGGCCGTTCTCCGAGACTTCGTCCTCCTCCTCCTTGTCGATGGCTCACAAAGTCTCGAAAGAATCAAGGTACAAATCTTCTTTCTCCTTGTTCTATTGCATTTACAAAATTTTCCAAAAAATTAAAAAAACCCTATTGCATTTCTTTGAGTGATTTTCTTTCCATTCTTCAAATGAGGGCATACAAGTCCTGAATGTAGTTTAGGATGTAGTTTAGACGTTTACTTGGTTGATCGAACACGACTTTAGGGCATACAATGTCGACAATCGTCGACATTGTCGAGCAGTATCGGGCGGGACTATAGATTTTTCTACAGTCCTGTATAGATTTAGGACTGTAGGAAAATCGACAGTCCTATTTATATTAAGGACTGTAGAATTTTCTACGGTCCTAAATTTATATAGGACTATAGGCATTTCAACAGTCCTAAAAAATTAGGACTGTAGAAAATTCTGCAGTCCTGTATACTTATAGGACTGTAGAAATTTCTACAGTCCTGAATGTTAAATTAAATTAGGATGTTAAAATAGAATTTATTTTTTTGTCTTGTAGTCATGCCCCTCGGAAGGACACTGTGGATGAAGATATCATGAGAAGACGCCCTACTGCGTCGATGCGTAAGGAACGCACTGTTTCGCGTACTATTGAACCAGGCGTCACTATCCGCGAGCCCGAGGCACGCCCTGAAGTGAGAAAACGTCGATTGACGAAGAAGACTGTCACTCGTTCGAAGAGACGTGCTCCTCCTAGTTCTTCCGGTTCTTTTTCCTCCTCCGATGAGGATATGCCAAATGTCCCAAATCTGCCTACTGATGGTTCAGGACCTTCTCAGCCTGCAGATAGTCCTGTCGAGAGTCTCCCACAAATTCTCGAAAATTGGGCTACTGATGGTTCAGGACCTTCTGAGAAGCCAGATAGTCCAGTCGACACTCGTCCAAACGGTTGCTCTATGTTACCGTCGATCGAAAACCATATTGCATACCAAATATGGAACAATCCGGTAAGTACATTACGTTATGATAAATTTATATATAGTTGTAAGTTCAAATTTCATCCAATTATTTATAGATAAGTACATTTTACATAGAGGTATAATTTTATCCAATTGTTTACTTTTCAGGAGAGTTCTCGTATGTTGACGGTGATCGACCATGGGAAAAAATGTAATACATGGAGGTATGAATTATTGGGAGACGATATGAAGGCAAAAATCAGTCCCACCGGTCTACAATATTTGGGTAGCTACTCATATACGACGGTGGATAATGCACTGATTTCAGCATTTATAGAACGATGGCATCCAGAAACCAACACTTTTTATCTACCCAATGGGGAGTTGACGATTACCCTTGATGACGTCCATCATATATTGGGACTTAGGGTTGATGGTCGAGTCATGATGAATCAAACTTTTGATGAGTCGAGTATCAACTTTTACGACCATATTGTGGATTATGTATCAGGGTGTCTGGGAGTTGATGCCACTAGTTTTACTAGTCTTCGAGAATTCAAGAAGTCCTACGGACTTCCTCTAAAATATTTGGAGGAGATATTCGCTGAGCCGGCCCCCGAAATTGATATAGCGAAAATGTGGCCCGCGGATATATGCAGTTCATCTTAGGGGCTGTCGGCATTACGGATAAGTCTGGAACGTCCATACATGCCAAATATCTCCTCAATTTGAACAACATTGACACGGTGGACGAAATTTCTTGGGGAAGCGGTATACTAGCATACCTTTACCGCGAGCTTGGTGCGGCATCCCGCGTGGGTTCGAAGACAATATCCGGATGCCAGACTCTACTCCATGTATAGATATATCTTTGTCAACTTGTATACATAAATTTAAATTTTGTTGTTTATTTTTGGACTAATGTTTTTTTAACCTGGTTACGTGAAGGCATGGATATACGAACACTTTCCAACCCTGCAGCGGACGAAACTGAACCGAGGGAATGGCGAGAACCTGCCTAGAATGTGCCGATGGAAGCTAACTAAGGAAAATGCCAAACGTTCTCACACATTGGTCGTCCTTCGGAATGCACTCGAAGATATGACGACAGAAGAGGTGAATTTAGACCTAATTTTGTACTTAATTGGTATTAATTGACTACGTTATGCTAAATAACGTTATGCTAAATTTTATGCGGTGCAGATTGTTTGGGATCCATACCGTGATTTGCGACAGACAACCCGTCCATTGCAACCAGTCGCTTTATATCACGGTCTTATCAGTTGTCATGAAATCGAGGAGGCTTATATGCCGGATAGAGTGCTTCGTCAGTTTGGCTACGTACAAATTGTCACCACCCCATTTCCGGAGCCAGGTATTTTTTTATTTTAATTTAGTTAATTATTTATTATTTATAATTATTTGTATTTATATTTAATTAATGATTGTATTATATTTTTTATTGATTGTTTAAGGATTTTGGCTAGCCTTGACCCATGTCAGACCCTAGTGGACCCATGTCCGACCCAGCCCACACCCCTGTGAGACTTATTTTTGGGTTTAAAATATTTATTTTATTTTTAGAAGGTTAGTTGGAGAGATTTGGAGCTAGTTTGAGTGCTTTTGGAACCCGAAACCCGAAATCAAGTGAGTAGGGGCGTTTTGGAAATTTGGTGACTTATGTAAACCCCTACCTACCCCCACCCGTGAGCATCCAGCAGTCCATTCCCGTGAGGAGCAGCCCCTCTCTCCCCCTTTGTTCATTCCACTACTTCTTCTTCTTCTTCTTCACATTCTACTTCTTCTTTCTTCTTCCTTCCTTCTCCAAGTAAGCTTTTCTTCCTTTTTCTTCCTTCTTTCTTCTATTCCTTCTTCTTTATGCTAGCCCTAACCTTGCATTTTCTCCAACCTAGGTGTGAGGAGCTTAGATCTAGTGTGGAAGCTAGAGTTGGTGGCTTGGAGCTTGAGGGAGGTGATTTCTAGGGGTTGTGAGACTTTGGCCTTGGGATTCCAACTCCCAAGAGGTAAAACCTAACTTTTTCCTTGCTAATTATTTTTGTGTAGTGTAATTAGTGTTGTAGAAACTTCCTAGACCCTAGCCTACCCGTAGGAGGAAGTTGGAACTAGTTTGGTTGAGTTTAGAGACTTTGACATTAGGTTTTGTGTCAATTTCGGGTGGAACCCGAATTTGGCCCAATTTTGGGTGATGCCCTAGGTTAGACGGACCTAGGTAGACGTCGTCGGGAGTCTTGAGGGTGAGAGCGTGTCTCCGTTCGGACACGGGAAGTCGTGTCGCAGAGAAACGGGCATTTCGGGCAAAATTAGGGCTTTTCGTCGTCGCCGATTCTAAGTGCGTGCGCGTTTTCGCCACGGGCCTAGAATCGACGCGGGAGCACATTTTCTAGGATCTAGACATCGTTTAGGACACGTGAGTAAATTTTGGACCGATTCCGAGTTCGTTTGGTGTGCGTTTCAGGAGGTTTTCCGAGCCGTGCACCACGTGCTCGTCGAAATGACCGAACGGCCATTTCGGCGTAGTTTTCTAGTTTCGGGCTTGTGCGCGCGTTGGGTTAGTATCGGGGAGTGTGTGCTAGAGTTTTTGAGTTATATTTTATATATTTTAGGGTGTTGGTGAGTGTCGGGGTCGTTGGGCGTGAGTGGGGCGTGTGGTTTGTGTGTTGTTGTGTGTTGTGTTGTGTTAGTGTATATGTGTATATATATATATATATATATATATATATATATATATATATATATATGTATGTATGTATATATTTATATGTATGTGTGTTGTGTATATATATTTATATATATATATGAGTGTATTTATATCTATGTGCTTGTGTGTGTATATGTCTATGTGTATATATATATATGTATATGTGTAAGTGTGCTTGTGTGTGTATATGTATACATATATATATTTATGTGTGTGTATATATTTATAGTTGAGAGTGTGTGTAGATATATATATATATAAATTAAGTGTGTGTATATATATATATATATATATATGTAGCTAGGTATATATATTTATGTGTGTGTGTGTGTGTTGTTATGTGTTTTAGTGTGTGTGTGAGTGTGTTAGTGTGTGTTAGTATATAGAGATGTAGGTGTGTATATATATGTATCTAGTTATATATATATATAGATATATATGTATGTATGTATGTATATATATATATATATATATATATATATATATATATATATATATATATATATATATATATATAGAGAGAGAGAGAGAGAGAGAGAGAGAGAGAGAGAGAGAGTGATATATATATATATATGTAGGTGTGTGTGTGTGTGTATTGTGGACTGGAGAGGGGGGTCCAGCCAACTGCAGCAAGGGCAACAGCTGCTGCTGCCTACAACAGCAGCAGGAAGCTGCAGCAGCAGCAGCAGGAATAAGGAGCCCAGCAGCAGCAGTAGCAGTAGCATGGAGCAGCAGCAGCAGCAAATGCAAGGGCAATAGCAGCTCCAGCAGTAGTGGCTAGTGAGGGAGAGTGAGAGATTGATATATATATATGTTGATAGATAGATAGATATATCAATAGATAGATAGATAATAAGTTAGACATTTAGATAGATAGTTAAATAGATACATAGATGGTTAGATAGATACATAGGTAAATAGATACATAGATAGTTAGGTAAATAGATAGATATTTATAGTTAGGTGGATAGGTAAATAGATATATAGATATATGATAGATAGATGAATAGATAGATATCTATAGATAAATAGTTAGATAGACTAATAGATAGATAGATAGGTGAATAGCTAGATAGATAGATATATGAGATAGATAGGTAGCTAGATAGTTACCTAGATAGGTAAGTGAATAGGTTAGATAGATGTATATATTGTTAGATAGATAACTAGGTAGATTAGATAGTTAGATAAATAGATAGTATGATAGATAGTTACATAGAGAGATAGTTAAGTTATTAGTTAGATAGTTGGTTTGATAGTTAGGTAAATAAGATATATAGGTAGTTAGTAGATACATAGATAGATAGATCTATCTATGGATAGATAGATAGGTAGGTATATGGTAGATACCTATATCTATATACATAGATATATATATATATATACCTAGAGCTAGATATATATTATAGCTAGATATATATATATGTGTATGGGTAAGGTGAATGGGTATTAGTATATATGTGTGTGGATATCTATATATATAGGTATATACCTACTTAGATATATATAAATATGGTAGATATCTCTACTACCTAGCCTAGATTAATAACTAGGTGCATAATTAGTAGCTAGATAGCTAGTTAGAGGGGTTTTAGAGCGAAACCTCAATACCTTGAGATACCAAGGTATCTCAATACTTTGAGATATTCAAGGTATTGAGTTTCGAGCGGGGTATTTGAGCATTAGCCTAGGAAATATCTTGGAGTGATTTTTATATGTTCATGTATATATATTTACGCGTGCTAGCATAGGTTTTAGAAGGTTTAGGCGGGGTGCGTAGCCTAGGTTGAGGTATCGGATACCGAGGGTATCCCGGTATCTCAAGGAGGCGAGTTTGAGAGTTTTCTAGCTTAATGAGCTCGGTTTGACCTAGAATTTCATGAGCACCCTAGTTTGACCCAGACTTGACCGTAGTTGACTCGGTTGACCGCCAAAGTCAACTTTTGACCTAGTTTTGACCCAGAGTTGACTTTTTGGACCTAGAGTTGACTTTTTGATCCAGATTTCGCGGGTTTGACCCGTTTGACCTAGAACGACCCTAGAAGCCTATTTTTTTAGTGATTTTATATCTGTTTAACTCATTAGAACCCTGTTTAACCTTGCTTTTCGCATTAGGTCCTTGCGACACCGGTTCGGATCGCCAGTTGCTCAGGACGTCAGGCGAGTACATTCTCTGATAGTTTTCATTATTTGATGATTATTATGATTCAGCTTCTAGTATAGTATCATCTGATTATTCTGGCACAACACGGGACACTGACTGATATTTCTGGATTTATTTACTTACGACACGTACATTTCATGTTTTTGGCCTCTATTCTGGAATCACTACTGGCATCACCTACAGGCATCACTACAGGCATCATTCATGTTCAGGCTGGACTCATCTTGATTTGCGTGTCGGGTCTTGGATCCACTTGTATTAGTCGGGGCGGGGAAATACTCGAGTAGACATGTAAACATTTCCATCTGGAATCATCAGGCATCACTCCCTCTGGTCTAATCTGGAAAGATAGCAGTCGCGCACCCAGTGCGCGGTGAGCCGTACTTACCCCTAGCCGTTTACATGTCGAAACAAGTATTTCAAAGACACCGAGTTCATTCTTTATAGTCTAGACTCTCTTGCATTTCTTGACTTGTCTCACTTACATGTTTCTGGACTTGACTCACTACATGTTTTTCATGCTGGACTCACTACACGTTCATGTGCACGGACTTGATCTTAGCTTAGATTTTTTGTATCTTGCAGTTATTACTAACTTGCTCTGATATCCATGCATCTTTACCTTTATGCACCAGTGACTTATATATTTCTTATTTCATACTTGCTTCACTCTTCTTGCTACTTGCTATAACTGTTTTATAGTTTTTATCATTTAAATGGAACTGCTGTTAGAGATGTACTTGCTCCAGTCCTGACTGGACATATTTTTCAGAGTATCCGGAGGATTGGTGTCCGACGTTTTATGGACCTGAGCCTGTCGATGATGCAGACAGAGACCCTCTAGCTTAGGGGTGACTTCCGGGTTGGTAGCCGGGATCACTGAGACCTTGTTGTTGTTTTTATTAGCTTTTAGCACCGAATTTGTCTTCGGTTTTGGATTGAGACCTTGTTTGTATATTATTTTGGTTATTGTTATATTATTATTTGATGTTGTCGTGGTTGTAGTAGTTGTTGGTTAGACTTTATAGTTGTTAGACTTCTTTCTCATCTTATCGTGCTTAGATTCGTGATTGAGTATATTGTGGTTATCATTGTGATATTTGCTCCTCCGTTTGGAGTTGAGATCTTGACAGGTTTATATTGTTTGTGTGGTTGCCCTCCTTTTGGAGAGGTCATGGCCGATTTTTGTGTGAGATTTTATCTAGATAGTTGACCTAGACAGCGTTCTACCGTCGATGCTGCGGCGTAGGCTGGACGTACCCACGACTCATGTCCGATTTTCTGGGTGCGGGTCGTAACACAAATTGTCCCAAGGCGCACTTTGAAAATGATAACTCCTCCGTGCGGTACAAAACCGCTAAACTATATTCCTGTGGCGTTCAACTGGGTATCGACCTTCTTCACTGAGTGGCAACGCCACGTTATTAGAGATACCGAACGGCAAGCAGCAGTCAATATGGTGGCGCGTAGCGACGACTACCTCGCCTACTACGCCGGTGTCAGACTACCTACCTTGTTACAACGCAGAGGGGATATTGTGCGTGTACCTTTAGATCTTTCTGCCAAATCAGTCTTGTATACTGCACTGGTCAAGATGGTGAGCCAACTTCTAGACTTTAAGTTTGATATTTGTAACTGTTTATAACCAAAAAATTTAATTCTCATGAATAGGCAAGGAAAGTGAAGAAGTTGGGAAGAAGCCTCGTAAGTTTTCAGGGTTCAAATTATATGGCAATCAATGACGAACTCCAACAAATTGACAACACTGAAGATTTTCCTTTCTTGGAAAATATAGAGCAACGTATAAAGAGGCGACATGAAGTTTAGGCCCCGTTTGAAGACTTGTAAAACTTTCAATGAATATGACTTTTGAGAATTGTAAAAGTTTAAACTATGAATTTGAGTTGTATAACTTTGAATGAATTTGCTACTATTGATACTTTGAATGAATTTGCTTCAAATGCTATAATTTAGTAATTTGCTACAATTGCTACATACATACAATTTGTGTTCAAAACTTCAAATTTTGCTGCATACATACAGTTGTCAAATGTGCAGACAGTGGAGCTAATTTTACTTATAACTGTGCATACAGACAGTGGATAAAGTTTAGGACTGTCACTAGTAATTACTAGGACTGTAAAAATTGTGATAGTCCTAAACTTACATATAACTGTGCATACCGGCAGTGGGTAAAGTTTAGGACTGTCACTATTGTGACAGTCCTAGTAAATACTAGGACTGTCAAAATTGTGACAGTCCTAAACTTACATATAACTGTGCTTACAGACAGTGGGTAAAGTTTAGGACTGTCAAGTCCTAGTATATACTAGGACTGTCAAAATTATGACAGTCCTAAACTTACATATAACTGTGCATACACAGTGGGTAAAGTTTAGGACTGTCACAATTTTGACAGTCCTAGTATATATTAGGACTGTCAAAATTATGACAGTCCTAAAGTTACATATAACTGTGCTTATAGACAGTGGGTTAACTTTAGGACTGTCAAAATTTTTATAATCCTAGTATATACTAGGACTGTCAAAATTATGACAGTCCTAAAGTTACATATAACTTTGCTTATAGACAATGGGTTAACTTTATGACTGTCAAAATTTTGATAGTCCTAGTATATACTAGGACTGTCACAATTTTGACAGTCCTAGTATATACTAGGACAAGTTACATATAACTGTGCATACAGACAGTGGATAAAGTTTAGGACTGTTACAATTTTGACAGTCCCAGTATATACTAGGACTGTCATAATATTGACAGCCCTAAACTTACATATAACTGTGCATACACAGTAGGTAAAGTTTAGGACTGTCACAATTGTGACAGTCCTAGTATATACTAGGACTGTCACAAATTTGATAGTCCTAGTTTCCTGGCACTTTTACATATTGACAGTCCTAGAGTCCTATTAGCGATTAGTATCAATGCACAACATACAGTCAAAATCTATTAGTATCAATTAGATAACTCCTTTCATTACACAACATACACACAACATACAACATATAGTTCAATATACAGTTAAACATACATGGCTCACTGCACAAAATATATTTCAATATACAGTATCAATCGATTAGAATATCAAAGTAGTCGTCCGACATGATTTTATGATCCTCCATCTTCATCATCTTCTTATAGGCAGTCATTGCATCCGTGTAGGGTGTCGTCCATGCGATCGCTTCCTCTGGTGCGTGTTTATACCAAAGCGTAGAAGGTGGCGGAATAGGAGAATGACCGATCAACCTTGGGATGACGAAGTATTGTCCGACAAGCCCTATGCAACATAGATTGGATACTCCGTATTCGGCCGGGGGGGGGCACACATTGGAAATAAAGTATTGTTAATACCTTGCGAGATAATTACAATAGGTATCTTATACCTATTAGAGAATACGTAAGCAGCAGGCGGGACATCCATGTAATGGTCTGGTCCGGTAACTATTTTCGTACAAGGTATGCCTGCCAACAAATCTCCAACAATTTCTTCGCCAAGTATCTGGCTATAGAAGGCTAGTCGCGACTCCAACTCCTCGTACAACTCTTCCCTAACCTGTCTCCATCCTGCTTCAACTTAATAGCCTAGTTATCTTGCTAGTGCATGATATCTACAATGGCCATCCTTAGGAACATCAATAATAGACCAAATAAAATTCCGTATCTCAGGTAGGAAATTTTCAATGTATAGACTATAAGAATCAGAAAAGTTATCAAAACCCTCCGCCGTGACTGCATCGTTCGTTTTCTGTTTCTTCCCCCTTCGAATAGTAAGCTTACTCATTTTCTATAGAAATACCCCCTATCCATTACGGACTTTGCCTCCAAACTGCGTTCGATATGTTCAAATAAGGATGGATCTCTTTTAGTTGACTCCTCCTCCTTCTTTTTTGCTCTACTCTTTCTTGACTGTGGTCTTCCTTTAGGAGTTCGAACAACGGATGGCTCTTGCAATCGAGTTGTTGCCGGGACTGCAATCTCTTGGATTTTAACCTCAATGGATCTTCTCTCCGGTTCCGATGCGCCACACCACCTTGCGTGTAGGAGTTTCACTTGGGGCAACTCAAAGAAATCATCTTGAACTTCCATCGTCGATATTATCGACAGCTGTCTCCAACGTTGATCAACAACATCTATTGGAATAGGTATAGATTCACGACGATATTCGTTGATCTCATGTGCACAAGGAAGTCCGAGTGAATGTCGATATGAACAACCACAAACCTCGGGATCATAACCCACCGACTTCGACCTACCAATCTCCTCAAACAATAAGCCCAAGGCCTTGTGAGATACTATGGGTTAAACCATCCAAGAGGTGTTCATGCTTGTATTCATGCTTTGTAATATTGAGGCTCATCTCAAATGATGCTACAATATCGTTCACCGTGGAAATAATCATCAAATGAATCGATTGCCAAACGGAGACAAAATTATCGACCGATGACCGTAGATATCTTTTTAAACTTGAGTGTGCTCCTTCGACCCGGTTCGTAGTGATTGTGCCATAATGCTTCACCATGTTGGTCCATGCTAAGACGAATTGCTCTTTATGTGGTTCTAGCCAAGTATCTCTGATATAAGATATGCATGTCGGGTTACTCGTCTCCCACTTTTGTTGGAACATGTACCGTGCTGTGTCGTAGCTGTCTGTAGTACTTGCTCGCCATACAAGACTCCAATCACTGTAGAATTCTTCGAAGCGAAGCATGTCGATTTTACCGTCCATTTTTACAAATTTTCTCTTGCATTGAGCTTGGATATTTCGATTTATATGCCAAGTGCATAGTAGTCTATGCGCATGAGGAAATACAATATCTATAGCATTTATCAACGCATATTCTCTGTCGGTAACAAAAACAGAGGGCTCTTTGTAACCTGTGTAAAGGGATTGTAGTTTCCTCAACGCCCATGTGTAATCCTCTACTGTCTCACTCTTCATAAAACAAAAAGCGACTGTAAATATTTTTCCCATAGACGTAAACCCAACAACGTGAAAAAGAGGCATCTTGAACTTGTTGGTCTTATATGTACAATCAAGGATCAACACGTCTGCGAAGGACCGAGCCAAGTGTGTGCAATCAGGATGAGCCCAAAACAACGAAAAGAGTTCATCAGTTTGTGGATGTCTTCTATGGTACTCCACGTAGTGATGCTCCCCAAGCAACTTCAATACTTGCTGCATCGCCATTCTTCCTTTCATACTATTACATTTCGCTCTGGCCAAACTATTATAGATCGTCCTCATGGTAGACTTGTTCCCATCTTCTTTTTATCGCACGGCAGAATAAATTTGTTTCGGTACAACTCCGGAAAGGAACAATTCTTCAACCAACTTTCTCTCATCCTCCTTCAACCGTGCCACGTAGGCATGACCCGTAAGTGTTCCTGGAATAGGATGATTGTGTCTTCCATTCTTAACTTCGATTATCCACTTCACATCTTCAACTTTTACAATCAACACCTTCAATGGACAACCACATTTTCTCGTTCCAACGTTTTTCTTAGGGATTTCTTTTTCAACAACACCATTTTTTTTATGATGCTCCCTAAACACACCTCCTCTTTCGTATCCCAGCTCAACATATTTTCGGTCCGGCCGAGTTCTGATGGATCTTGCAATGACAATTACTACGTTATGTCGTCTTCCAACTTCTCTGCACCACTCTAATGCTTCTTCCTGGGTTGCAAATTGAATATCCATTGAGAATATATCATCCACATCAACACCAACAGCAGGATGTACCACAATATCTGAACAAGGTTGGTCCTATAACCAATATAAAATAATATAAAAATTAATAACTTCATATAATTATCCAGGACTGTCACTATTTTGACAGTCCTATTTTTATATAGGACTGTCAAAATTATGACAGTCCTACTTTTATATAGGACTGTCGAATTTATGACAGTCCTATATTTATATAGGACTGTAGAATTTTTGACAGTCCTATATTTATATAGGACTGTCTAATTTTTACAGTCCTTACACGATGACTGTCGAATTAGGTTTGTCGTTTTACGTACCGTACTTGCTTCGGAACAACCGACATGTTCTTCGGAACGTCCGGAGTGCATATTTAATGGATTGGAGGATCTGACTTCGTCATCGAACATATTTTCATGCATTGTTCCTACAATAGTAAAAAAAAACTAAATTTTTTTTCTGACAATCGCAAAACTTATTCATCGTATGTTATCGAAGACATACCGGAAGAATATTTGTTGGACAATCACCAAAGTAAAATTCTCCTCCAACCACAACTATCAATTTCCAAATTTAGGTTTAGACTTGGAGAATAAGGGTTTCTTCAAGTCTAGGTGAAATGCCAAAAATAGAAAAAAAATTTACTTATATACCTTGGTGTGGGCTAGTCCCAAGTAACTTTAAGAGTGACAAACTTGTAATTTTGGAAAAATTTACATAAGTAATAAGTCTAGTGCCCTTATAATTTGCCAATTATAATTATCAAGAATAAAAATATATACTGTTTTGAGTTTTTTTTTTAGTGCCTTCGTCAGAGGCTCCAAAGAATCACTCGCTTTCGTAGTAGACACACCTCGGTTATTCTTCCCTCCCATTCTAGAATCTGTAGGTGCCGTGTCGATTGTTTCCTTTCCCTCCTCCAAAGTTTGGTATCGGTTCTCTATTGTTTTTATTTTGTAGGAGATGCTTGCAGTACTACTGTTTCTTCCTCCGTAGCTCTGAGCAGAGTTTGGGTCTTACCAACTTTGATGGACACCAAGCCAGAGTCTTCTGCAGCAGTTCTAGATGCTCACAAGGTATTAGTAATTTTTTTTATTATAGTCTTGATTTAAACTACAGTCAATTTCTACTAAAATATTTGGGTGATTGTTGTAATCTGTACGTAATATCTGGTGAAACTTTCACTTCTTCACGTCCTGTAATCTATTCACCATATTGTGGTGGACAGTCCAATTTTTTGACCGTCCTTCCAATAGGTTCCAATAGGTAGGACTATGAACAAAATTTGAGAGTTCTATCTCTTTAGTACTGTCAAATCCTTCCAATAGTAGGACTTTTTGACAGTCATAAATATTTAGTACTGATTTTGACAGTCCTTTGTCGAAATTTTTGACAGTCCTACATTTTTAGAACAGTCAAAAAGATTGACAGTCCTTCCAATAGATGGGACTGTCAAATTTTTTGATAGTCCTAATGGACTGTCATGAGTAATGGATGACTTGTCTTTAGAATTAATCCATATTGTTTGGGATTCTTGGTTATTGCATTTTGACACATATATACGGAAGATGGGATAGTTATTTTTGGGACTAAACGGCGGGAACAATATCCCCCTCGTTTTATTAATGGTAGTTAACGAAACAAAGACCCAATACAAGATTTCTCAAGATTAAAGGGGAAAAAAATACAATATAAAACTCAAATCATATCAAAGATGGAACGATGTGCCGGCTAGTCAGAACTTGTCATAGCTAGAATCTATCGTCTTCGTTGATATGAATCTGAGACTATTGTCTACATTTCGAGCTTCTCGCGGGTGCAAATCCCCTAGTTTCCAATAACGACTTTCATTCAAATCTCCTATTACCCGACGATGAACCTCGTGGATTCAAACTCATTCCGTCCTCATGATGTGTTGGCCCTAGTCAGGGCCGGTCCAGGGGGTTGGGTTTCCCTAGCCGGAACTAAATTTGATTGCCCCTTACCCTTTATTTCAAAAGAAGATATCAAAAAAATTGATGGTGAGTGGGGTTCGCAGCGGCGTCGAAGTCTCCGGTTCTGACGACGTCGTGGAACTCGGATTCCGAGTTCCTCTCCTTGAGCTACTCGAGACTTTCTCAGTAAGAACTCAAAATATAGACCTACTGACAGAGAGGAGTTGAGGTGGACAGCGGAGGCTCTATTGTCAGAGAGGTGGGAACTTATGGTCGGGGGTCGGGGGATTGCACTGACAAGGGGCATTGTCCAAGCCCGATGGCTTGTCCGACTTACCCTAGGGCCGGCCCTGGCCCTAGTGTATGAGGACCCTTACAACCATCACCCCTCTTGTAGCCGCAAATCCTCTTCCTTCCATGATGATTCCAGAGAGGTCATCCCCGAAACAGATAGCGGAGATGCATCTCACTTTCTGTAACCAGTTTGTGTTTAGAACTTTCGATAGTCCAACAATCCCTAACTCCACCCCCTCCACGAATTAGGCCTCTTGTCCATCTATGACCCAAATTTCCAACCCTAGTGTATCTAATTTCCTTGTCGATTTGGCACACATTTCCAATCCATGGTTAGGCCCTCTCAACTTAATTATCTTTCGTTTCAATTCATGACCCACTTGGTCCCGCAAGTATTGGATTGTAATTTCTGTTATATACTCACATGTTGTTTTGATGTTGTCCTTGTGCTTTATAAACCGAGCAAGACTCTCCTTTACTTGTATTACTATCTAGGCTCTAACTCTCAACCACTTTGTTGATTTGAACTCATCCCACTGAATGTTATTTGCTGGATAAATATGACTCTTAATCCACACATCCTAATTTTGGTACTTAAATTGTTTGTAGACAGATTGGGACTAATGGACTCGTGAGGGTAAAATGGTCATTTCAACCATCTAAGTCCAATACATGCTACAAACAACCTTTTAAGTCTAGCTCTGCGGAGCAAAAGAGCCCATTAGCTCCTTGCTTCCATGCCGCTTTTGCGTGTCCTGCTTCTTTCATGCCGTTGTGTGCTACTTCATCCGTACCGCTGCACACTTAACCGACTGAGCATTTGTTGAGGAACCCCACGTCCTTAGTTAGAGTCCAGGGTGTAGCACTCACATTTCTAATGGGTTGTTATGCACCCTGTTAATAGGCCACCGTGGCCTAAACTTCCAGGAGGCGCAAGAGAATGTAATTTCCTCCACAAATAGCGGTTGACCCGTTGCTAGCTCATGTGACGTAGGTTCGCGGAAGGCTGCAAAACCATCCATTTGGCAGTTCTAAAGGGATTTTCCTCTATAAGTAACCAATAGTGCGGCTTAATGAGAGTTTTCTTCCTGAAATCCTCAGTCCACGTATGCAAAGGAGAGATCCCCAAGGCTATTTCTTAGATAATAGTAATTCGATATTACAACAAGAGATAGCTACCAAGCGACCCTGATCTCTCTCAAGCACATGGGGCTACAAGCTTTAGCAAGAGAGTGTTTGTCGTCGTTCAAAGCTCAACAATAAGCTTTCGACGTTTGGGAGCTTTGAAGCATCAGAGAAGAACTCATTGTCGTCGAGAAGAACCCGGTCTTGGATTCAGATCGTCGACGAAACAATGTGGTCACACGTTGACCATACTTCATCGCCACATTTTTCCAGAATCTGTAAACAGTTGTAGACATTACTTATAAAACTTTCGTTGTAAAGTTGTAGGGCTAATTAGAGTTTAGACCCTAGATTTTATACCAGCTTAGAGTTTAAGTCCTGACTTGTCCAATTAGAAAGTTTAGACCATGAATTTTTACTATTTGTTTCATTTTTTCCATTATACCCTCCCTCCCATGCTTGACAATAAAACCTTTCTATATAGATTATACACTATGAAGGGTATAATGGAAAAAAAAATGCAGGGTCTAAACTTTTCAGTTGGACATGTCAGGGTTTAAACTCTAAATTGGTATAAAATCCAGGGTTTAAACTCTAATTAGAGCATCATTAGTAGGTGGGACTCTCCAATGCAATTTGGGGCCCAAAATTTCAAAAAAAAAGGTAAATGTAGAATGAATTGGGTTTTGTATGAGAATAGTAGGAAATGATAAAGTGAGCTCCGGTCCCAAAGATTGTGTGGTCAAAAATTGATGTAAAAAAAATGTAAAACCTTGAATCTAGAAAATTGGACTCCAAATTGGGACTTACTATTCTACAAAATGAGTTCCTACAATGTAGAATCTAGAAATTGGGAGGTCCAACATATAGCTCCCATGGGTGGGATGAGACCCAAAATTTAGAAATTAAAAGTAGGAATGAAACTTACTATTCTACAAAATAAGCTTCTACATTTTAAATCTAGAATCTAGAATGTGGGATGGACCTTACTAATGATGCTCTTAGCCCAAAGTTGTAACATGTCAACAATCAATCAAATTTTCTGTCATCATTTTCATCAGAAAACACGAAAGTCTTGATCCCTTTATGTAGTAATCCAATCATGTATTGTGTGGCTCGAGGATATCTTGCTAACATGTCTTGTTGAGATGGAAAGAGGCTTCGCCATACTGTGATTATCTCATCCCTCCTTCGGTAGAACTAAATCCTTCCTGAAAGAAAATACCTCACGTGAAGTTGTAAATTGGCCGCCATATTTGTGGAGGTTATGCATCAATGATATGTAATTGTTTTTGCACTCATTTTCAATTTATGGGCTGAGGGAACACAATGGACTTTCCAGACCTGGGATTAGGAGGAAGCGACCTCTATATAGCTTCAGAGGCTTACTTTGTTAGTCCCGAGACGAATCAGAGATGGTAGAACGCGGGCCATAGCAGAGCTGCTAGCGAGCCCCGAAGTTCCACTCTCTACTGGAACCCTAGTTGTCGTCGAGATCAGAGATTCACACAAGAGCTCCTCATATAATATTTTTCGATTCCAACGAAAGCGCGAACAAAGAATATGTTACAAACTGGCTCCGAAAAAAAATGAAGATTACAACAAGCAACAAGTAAAACGTTCTTCTCTTTACGTTCGCAGACGCTACAATGAAAAACTGAAGAGAAGCTTGATCCCCCGACCTGCGCACCCACGTCCCACAGTCTTACCACGAGGCTGCTCCCTAGGGGACAACGTAAGTACTGAAGGAGTGTTGCGGAAATAAGGAGGTGGGATACATCATGAAAATGGTTCTAACCACTATCTGATACTAGTATAATTGTCAAAGGACTATAAATAGCCCCAATCTTAAAGGAGAAATGATCAGGCGATTAATCAATTTCTTTATCATGTAATTTTGTTTGTCTCCACTTTTAAATCAAAAAGTGATGGGACTCGGAGCTTTTCGAAGGCTCCACTATCGACGGAGATAGGTAGCTGAAAAGTGAGCAAAAGGGACCCGTGCGGCGAATGACACAATACTCGTCTTGAAAACGACTAATACTCTCCGTCCATAAAAGTTCTATGCGGAGGTACTGGCGGCATATGGCATAATACTCTCTGTCCATCGAAGTTCCAACATGGTGCTCCAAAGTCCCATCTAATGTACGGGCGCTTCACCCTACAAGATACGTAGTTACTTCCTACAAACTTCGGAGAGCTGAATCGCTTAGTTCAGCAAATTGGCGCGGGATTAACTGATCGAGTAGCTAATTTGATGGGCTCACAACCTCGATCGAGTAATCCATCTCTAGAAGAAATAACTAAAGAACTTCCTTTGGGGAAGTTGTGATACAACCACGGTCAGTTATGAGTAACAGTCCTTTATATGAGGCTGACCAATCAAGTGTGGCCGTACCACAGGTGGATCGACTAACTGTACAAACTAGAAACTCTACAGAATACGGTATATCCTCACAACAAGAATAATGTCCAACATTTTCAAATGCTTAATTGTTGGGTGCGCCGCGGAAGCATTTGCCAACCCACCTGAGATAACCAACCAATCTACGAACACCAAGCACAGATGAAGACAAGTATATAGCGGTGACTACGTCACCTGGACAAATTCCAACATTTATAACTCAGATGAAATTACAAGATTGACAAAGAAAAACTAATGTTGAAACCCTTTGTCCTAATAGGTTCAACCCCCTCACCACACTCAAGAAGGAATGGCAAAGATTACAATTGAAATCACTCACCAACCCGTGGCAATTTTTCTAACCGAAGTTGACGACTCCTCGATTAGATCTCTTCTTCCTTCTGTCTTGTATGGAGAAGAGCCCTAAGAGCAAAGCAAGGACTTTCTTATAGATTTTATGTGGACGAGCACCTCGAATCTCCACCTTTGTGCATGCTTTGTGCCTCACCCTCCTATATTTATAGGATGAGAAATCATATTTTAGGTCATAATAGAATTTCCTATATAGGAAACCTTAAAATAAGAATCCTATTACACCTAAAATAGTCCAACACCAATTATGGACGTCCAAATATGGTCAAATCAAATCTTTGACCATATTTGGGCTCCAAAATTTATCAAATCCAGACTGGACCCTAACAATCTCCCCCTCCAGTCTGATGAGAGGGTGTTGACCGCATGGCTCCTCAACTGGACTCCATGCATGTTGTCCCGCGACAAAGTTCCTACTCCCCCAAGCCACCGATCTTCGATCACCTGAGCTGCCTTGCATCTTCTGTCGTCTCCAGTTCCTCGACCGTCACGTCGACTCTAGCTGTCATGCGTAGCACCTCCTGCACCACTAGGATCCTGCCGATATCAATGACACGGCCAAGACCGAAGTCCCTGACGATCAGCCTCACCGTGAGTCTTGGTTGCATGTCCCCGACTTCCGTCTTCCACCGAAATGTGTTAATGTTCCAACGAGCTTCTTCACCCTTGGCTGGCCCAACCAAGCGGACGGTACGATTCTCCCGAGATTCAAACTCCTGAATCTGCCCACCTTTGTGTCCGAACCTGAAGCTCCCCCATACACACGCGTCCTCGAGCAGAACACCATGCACTGTGCATGCCGTCGATGACCCACAACTCCCCCTGAACTATGTGAATGATGATGCTCTCACCTCATATTGAGTTTGCCGCAAACCTTGATCTCCTCCCTGGCCTCGAACTGTTGAAACAGATATCGCTCCGTGAAGTTTTGGCAAACCACCAGTCGCCAAAATTGGATCCGTGGAACAACCCCCACCTGGAGACCGACCAGCTTTCATGGGACCGACAGACTGACCCTCAATCTTTGACTCATCACCATTCGTCGCTTTGTTTCGATGAACCGAATCCTCCGTATCCCTCAAAGTATCTCGAAGCCCCTCCAAGACAAATTTTCGACGATCCACCTCCTGTCGAATATCTTTCGAACCTCCATCCGGTGTTTGTGGCATGCTTGTACACCTCAACGGCGTGAGCCTGTACATGCCACAAAACAAATCTCCTCAAGCCAGCTGTTTGGAACCCTTCGTAAGCATCCAATCTTTGTTCCGAAACTGACTGCGACAACCATCATCGACCAGCCTCCCTACCGAAACTAAGTTGTAGCGCAAACTCGGTACATGTCGCACACCCTTGAGAACGAGCTTCTCACCAAGCTCCGTTGTCATGTGCACATCACTGATGCCTACAAGTGCAGTTGTCCCCTTGTTGTCCATCTTCACACATCCAAACTTGCCGCCGCGGTATGACGTGAAGATCCTCCTATGTGGAGTGGCCTGAGACGACGTCCCGCGTCCATGAACCAATCGCCATCATGACACATGCCACAAGGTTCTTCTGCGTCGGTTGCAGTGATGATGAGATCTCCCATAGCTGTGAGATCCTCCTGATCGTCCTTGCCTTTGGCCTTCTCAGCTTTGAGCTTCATGCAGTTCTTCTTGATATGATCCCTTTCGCCACAGTGATAGCAGCCCTCCTTGCGGTCCACAGTCGCAAGATTCCGAGAATTCTTTCCTGTCCTCGCCTGTGACTTGGGTCTTCCCTTCCCGTAGGAAACCACCAGAGCAGACTCCTGCGACGTTTCCACTTCCTTACGTCGGACCTCCTCGTTCAACAAGCTGCTTTTGACTGCCTCCATCGTGACAACTCCATCTGGAGCGGAGTTGCTCACCGACACCACCAACGTCTCTCAGCTTTCTGACAGATTACTCAAAAGCAAAAGGGCCTGAAGCTCATCCTCAATCACCATATTCATTGTAGACAGCTGATTGATGATGTTCTGAACCTCGTTCAGATGTTGTGCCACCGGGGCACCCTATGTGTACTTCAAGTTGATGAGTAGGCGAATCAGAAACGTCTTGTTGTCAGCCATCTTTCTTTCGTACAACGAATGCAGCTTCTCCCATAATGCTTTTGTAGAACTCTCTATGGACACGTGGTGAAACACTGAGTCGTCCAGCCATTGGCGGATGAATCCAACAATCTTCTGATCCAGTTGTTTCCAATCATCAACACCTTTGTCCGTCGGTTTGGCGTTGTTGTCCTCCAATGGACCATGCAAGTCCTTGCACCAGAGTAGATCCTCCATCCTTGGCTTCCAAATCGTCCAGTTCCCCCATGTGAGGGTGATCATACGAGTGCTCATCTTTTCCGTAGACATAGTTGTACCTTCCCTCTCGAGAAGAACTTGGCTCTCTGATATCACGTGTTGGGCGCGCCGCGAAAGCGTTTGCCAACCCACATGAGATAACCAACCAATCTACGAACACCAAACACAGATGAAGACAAGTATATGACGGTGACTACGTCATCTGGACAAATTATAACATTTATAACTCAGATGAAATTATAATATTGACAAAAAAACTGAGGGTAAAGTGCAAAAAATTCCTCCTTAGATTTGCGTTTTTGCAATTAAAGACCCCTGGATTTAAAAAATTCTTGCATTTTATATTTGGTGCATTTTGCACAAAATTTAATTTTCTGCCGTTAACGGACGTCAAATTCGACGTCATATGACTAATATATCCCTCACTAACACTAATCCTAATCCAATCATAATCCTAACCCTAATCCTAACCCTAACCCTCTCCCCCTCTCCTTCTTCGGCGGTGGTGACGGCGACTCGGGGAGGAGAGGGGGTGAGGCGCGGGGTGTAGGGGGCTCGGGCCGAGGGGGCAGGCACGGGAGAGCTGTGCGTGAGGGAGGGCGGAGGAGCTGGGCGCGGGGGCGGCCAAGGGGGAGCTGCGTGCGGAGGAGGGCGGAGGAGCTGCGCGCGGGGGCGGCCACGGGGGAGCTGCGCACGTGGGGGGGCGAACTCGGGGGAGCTGAACGCGTGTGGGGGCGGCCGTGGGGGCGCTGTGGGGGGCGGCTACGGGGGAGCTATGGGGAGCGCAGTGGAGGAGGGGGGGGCTGATGGGGGGTTGGTGGTGGTGGTGATGGTGAAGGTGGTGGTGGGGGAGGGGGGGTTCGAGCATGGCGGGGAGGAGGGGAGGTGCTCGGGGAGGAGGGGGAGGGGGGCGAGAGGAGGAGGAGGAGGAGGCCGGCGACGCAGGGAAGAGGAGGAGGGGAGGAGGAGGAGGAAGCAAGGTAGAGGAGGAGGGAGGAGCTGGAGGAGGGAAGAGGAGGGGGGTTAGGGGGGGGGGGGAGGAGAAGGGTAGGGTAGTTTAGGGTTTTCGTTTTTTTTAACGGTATTTTTAACGAAAAATGAACGGGAGGCGCTATTTTGATCAAAAAATTAGGGGGTCTTAATTTGCTAACGAGGCAAATTACGGGAGATTTTTTTTGCACTTTACCCAAAAACTAATGTTGAAACCCTTTGCCCTAATAGGTTCAACCCCCTCACTACACTCAAGAAGGAACGACAAATATTACAATTGAAATCACTCATCAACCCATAGCAATTTTCCTAACCGAAGTTGACGACTCCTCGATTAGATCTCTTTTTCCTTTTGTCTTTTATGGAGATGAACCCTAAGAGCAAAACACGGACTTTCTCTTAGATTTTCTTTGGACGAGCACCTTGAATCTCCACATTTGTGCATGCTTTGTGCCTCCACCCTCCTCCTATATTTATAGGACGAGAAATCATATTTTAGGTCATAATAGGATTTTCTAAATAGGAAACCTTAAAATAAGAATCATATTACATCTAAAATAGTCCAACATCAATTATAGACGTCCAAAAATGATCAGATTAAATATTTAATACAAATTTGAAATCTCTCCAAAATTTACCAAATCCAGAATGGATCCCAACATTAATTATAGTCAAGCTCCAGACATCGTGGTTGTAAGTGATAATCAGGTTTCCTTAAATCAGTGGATACCTGGTCGGACACCAATGGGGGCCAAGATACTGTAGTTGAGGGCATTAATCAGGTTCTTGTAAATCAAGGGATACCTGTTTATATACAACCAATGCCTGCAAATGGTAGAAGATTTGGGAATGTACCTCAGGGATAGATTGCAGGCTACTAGTACCCGGCCACATAGGTATCCCTTGATTTAATCCAGTGATCGATAAAATACCATACAACTTAAGAAATCTCGATTGTACCTCAGCCAAATATTTATCGAAAACTATATCCAAGCATATTATATTGCTTACAATTTCGAGAAACATATGTCCTGTAATTCGCTTTTTTCTTTCTTTCTGGAGATGGTACTCAAATGGCCGACATGCACATAGCTTGATTTACTATACAGTACCGAGAGGCTGGTTCTAACGGGTATCTCAAATTATGTTATTTCGTAATTCTTTGACTATGTAGCCTTTGATTGATACCGAATACTGGCTTCTGGATCTATTCCAGATTGGCCGGCTATGGAGTGTTTATTTCGATGACACTTAATAAAGACCGATGTTGAAGTCACTCTTGTAGATTTGGCCCAAATGAGCCAAAAGTCTGAAGAAGACATCGAGCAACTTGCTAATCGGTTTTTGAAAAATAGATGAGTATGCAAAATTTTGCTTACAGAACCGGAGTACTCTAACATGATTGTTGAGAATATGTCTTGGAAATAACATTCCTACATTAGTGAAAAGTGTTTCTGGCTTTGAAAATTTTCCTTTAAGTGCGAGTTGTAAAAAGAACATCATCCAGACTAATATCATATCGAAATAAGTTTGTAGTAGTAGTCAGTGCGCTTGAGGACCCTGATTATGATGAAGACCTTTATGAGGTTGGGGTGTTAGCATCTGAATTACTTGAGACTTAGCAAAGGTCGACCAAAATTTTGATATATTTTTGCAAGACAAGCAAATCAAATTACAGTCAGACCATATTATATCGTCTTCCAAAGAAATAAAAAATGACGATATTGTAAGTGACATAATACTCGTACACATGACACAAATAACTGTGTTAAATTTCGCAATGTCTTGCAGAAAGCTATTAAAGAGGGTTGGCTGAAGTTTGAAACATAGAGAAAGCAGGACCAAGTGGAGAAAGATCTTTTCTCTAACAATGTTCCAGTTAACATGGTCGACACCAGATTTGAGGATATAGGAGGTGAACATGTTCTCCAACAGGAATTGTCCAACTTTGATAATGTATATGATCTGGAGGACTATGAAGCTGAAGAACAAGTCAAAGAAAAAGAAATTTCAAATATGTATTCATGAACGTTTTCTGATAATAAAGGGTAACATGTATGTTCTGAATTGAATAATAAGACCCTTGTTTTCATAGAAAACACATGAACAAATACTTGGTCAAGAACGTAATCAGAGAAGGATTCGGGGTGGAAGAGATTTCTCTTTTAGTTTGTAAAAGTTGTATCTTAAAGTGCATCAAATGCACTAATAATGAGGCCGATGCTGATAAAATAATTTCTTTAAAACGCCATTTGGGTAAAAAAAAAAAAAAAAATTTACAGAAAGATGTAATTTTCGCAGAAGAGGAAACGCAGAGCCGGCTCCAAGTCTAGGCGACCAGGCATAGGCCCAGGGGCCAGGGCCCCAAAATTTACAAAGGCCCCAATTTTTAGCATCGGTCGAAAATTTACAAGGGCTCCAAAATATGTTGAGTTAAAGTTATATAATGAAATAAATAAATACAAGAGTAATTTTAATATTCCATTAAAATATTTAAGTCTAAAAAATTCGCAAAGTTAAATTAATAAAATTTTATAATCTAAAATACGTATACAAATATTTTATAAAAATTGCAGGTGTTACACTTAGTATCTCTTGAGGTGCCAATCCTTGTATATTGGGTCGTTGGTTCTCAGCCATTGGTGTTTCTGTAGAATATTTTGGAGTAATTGTTATATTTTTATTGATAATCTCTTGGCTATTTATAGCCTTACAATCCTTCATCTTACATTAATACCCCATTAAAACCTCCTGTAGAATATTCTAATATCCTAATAAATATACCAAGAATATTCTAATATACCAACAAATATACCAAGAATATTCTAATATACCAGCACTCCTCCTCAAGATGGGCGAAAGATATTCACTAAGCCCATCTTGTCACGTCCTCTAATCATATCTGCAGAGCTAAGTCCCTTGGTCATACTGTCTGCTACTTGCTCCTTGGTTGGAACATGACCTAGCTCCAGTAGTCCAAGGTCCAACTTCTCATTGATGAAGAACCTATTGATCTCAATGTGTTTGGTCCTGTCATGCTGCACTGGATTGTTGGCGATACTGATGGCTGACTGGTTGTCACACCACAGCTTCATCTTGGCTCCTTGATCCAGCTTCAGCTCCACTAACATACTCTTCAGCCATAGCAGCTTTGCAACTCCCAAGGTCATAGCTCTGTACTCCGCTTCAGCTATCGATCTGGCCACCACCGACTTTTTCTTACTCCTCCAAGAGACCAAGTTGCCTCCTACAAATATGCAATAGCCCGAGGTAGACCTCATGTCATAAGTACAGCTAGCCCAGTCAGAGTCACAGTAGCCCTTGATGCTCAAGTGATCATTCTTCCTGATTATCAACCCCTTTCCGGGGGCACCCTTCAAGTATCTCAGAATTTGGTACACTGCGTCCATATGACCCTTCCTTGGGTCATGCATGTAGCGGCTCACCACACTCACTGCAAAGCAGATATCAGGACGTGTGTGGCTCAAATAGTTTCCTTGATACCAACAATTTCCTTGTTGTGTCAGGGTATCAAGTTGGTTTTGTGACACTACCTCTTGCATGCAGTTTGTCCTTTCAAGTAGCTGCTCCTTGCTGTCTACAAGTAACAAAAACATAGTTCTAAGTTAAGACACATAATTCTGGCATCAGCGTTATGGAAGTTCTGCAGTACATGTATTACAGGCTTTGACTTATACTATTGCAAATGAATTAGTATGAACATCTTGGTGAATTGCTACAGGGTATTAGAAAACTTGCTATATATATAAAAATAGAAATTTAGTAGAATACTTCGCTTGTTTATTATTTAGGTGGAGCTACATATATATATATTATATAGGAGAGGCTAACCCATCTCTCTATTATTCTACTCATGTGGGACTAAAATTCCATTAATACTCTCAACACTCACACTCAAGATGGGAGATAGATATAAATCATCCTCATCTTGCTACATAGTTTAGAAAATGAATTAAGTCCCTTAGTAAGACAATCTGCGACTTGTTCTTCTGAACGAACATGATCGAGCTTTAATATCTCTTTTTCTAGCTTCTCTTTGATTAAGAACCGATCAATCTCGATGTGCTTCGTTCTGTCATGCTGAAATGGATTGTTAGATATACTTATTGCAGCTTGACTGTCACTCAGAAGGCGCAATGGTGTTCCCTCGTCCAGCTTTAACTCTATCAGCAGTGCTTTCACCTACAACAACTCTGACATTCCCAGAGCCATAACTCTATTTTCTGCTTCAGCGGTCGATCGTGCTACCACAGCCTGTTTCTTGCTTCTCCATGAGACTAGGTTATCCCCCACAAAGACACACTACCCTGAGGTAGACCTTTTGTCGTTCATGCAGCTTGCCCAATCTGTATCGCAGGATCTCTCAACACCCAGGTGTCCATTGTTCTTGAACCATAGCCCTCTTCCAGGCCCCCCTTCAGATATCTCAGAATATGAAAAATTGCATCCATGTGGCCCTTCCTTAGATCATGCATATAGTGACTCACTACACTCACAGGAAATGAGATATCAGGGCGAGTGTGGCTTAGATAAATCAATCTGCCTACAAGTCTCCGATATCTCTCACGATCAACCGGCTCTCCTACCTCTGTTCCCAACTTATCTTTCTGATCTTCTGATTGATTGGAGTGACTGCCGATCGATATCTCAGCATACCAGTCTCTGTGAGCATGTCTAGTACATACTTCCTCTGAGAGAGGACGATCCCATCTCTTCCTCGAGCCACCTCGATCCCAAGAAAATACCTCACCATTCCCTTTACTTCAAATTCCTTGGCAAGTTTTGACTTCAACTGGGTAATCTCCTCCTCCTCATCACATGTGATCACTATATTATCTACATATACTGCAAGTACGGTGACGTGGTCTCTCGCATGTCTGAAGAAGACCGTGTGATCTGCATTGGTCTGGCTGTACCCCATGTCTGTGACAGCTTTCCTGAATCTTTCAAACCAGGTCCGAGGAGATTGCTTGAGTCCATACAATGATTTCTTCAGCTTGCACACCTTTTCTGTCGACTGCTTCCTGCAAAATTTCGGGGGCGTCTCCATGTATACTTTTTTTTGTAGATCTCCATGAAGAAAATCATTCTTCACATCCAATTGATGAAGTTGCCACCCATAGTTTGCTGTAAGAGAGACCAGGGTTCTCACAGTGCTCATCTTTGCTACTGGAGCAAATGTCTCATCATAGTCGATGTCATATGATTGAGTGAATCCTTTTGCGATAATTTTGCCTTGTATCGCTCTATCTTTTCTTCTGGCGTCTCTTTTACTGTGAAGATCCATTTGCATCCAACTGCTCTATTTCCTTTAGGTAATGGAACAAGTTTCCATGTCCCATTTATTTTGAGTATCCAAAATTCTCCAACATTACAGCTTTCCATCTCGAATCTTCCTTCGTTTCCTGCCAACACTTAGGCACAGAGGTGGTATCTAACGATCCAATGAATGCTCCATAAGTAGGGGATAGATTAGAGTATGATAAAAAATGGACAATGCCATGTTCATAACCATAACGACGAGAAGATCTCCTTAAGGGAATATAAGATAGTGGAGGAGAGATCATACCATCCGAATCAGAGGGATCCGTATCCGAATCAGAGGAATCCGATACGGGAGGTGCATCTTCAGGAGTTGGGGCAGGGTTAGGCGAGGGACATGGCACAGTAGGGATAATAGGCACAGTAGTGGACTGTTGCTTTCTCCTTCTATAGACTTGGAGCTCTGTAGATTGTTATATAGTCTGTTCCTCCCCCTGTACTGGAGCATGCATTTCTTCCTCTGATTGTGTGCATCCTCGTCACTTTCCTCACCCTCGCTATCTCCCCCTTGTTTTCTTGGACCAACTTCTATCATTGGACATGGAACTGACCCGACAATCACGTTTGGGCCCATCTCCCCCTCACTCCTAACACCTCCTGTGTTAGGCGTGTCACCAAATGCGGAGCCTTCACCTGAACCATTGTGGTAGTATGGTTCCATCTCTCTGAATGTTACATCCATGCTCACAAAAAGCTTTCTCTCCACAGGACTCCAGTAAGAATATCCCTTATGAGTCCCTGAGTAGCCGACAAAGACACACTTCACTGTCCGAGGGTCTAACTTTCCCACAGCAGGCCTATTATCCTTCACGAATATACGCATACAAATACCTTTGGGGGATCAATGTACCTGTTCTCACCTGTAAGCATCTCAAATGGTGTCTTCCATCCTAACACCTGAGAGGTTATCCTGTTGATGAGATATGCAGCCGTCAACACGGCATGCCCCCACAAGTGTTTAGGAACATTCATAGCAAACATCATTGACCGTGCCGCTTCCAGCAGGTGCCTGTTCTTCCGCTCCACCACGCCATTCTGTGCTGGTATATAGGCACATGAAGTCTGATATTGTATCCCATGGGCTAATAAGTACTCTTCAATAGCCTTGTCGGTATATTCTGTCAAATTGTCAATCCTCAAAATATGTACCTTAGCACCGTACTGTGTTATAACCTTACGATAAAAATCTTGAAAGCATGCAAATATATCACTCTTACTGTTCATTAGGTATACCCAGGTGACACGAGTGTAGCAGTCAATAAAAGTGACAAACCACTTAAAACCATTAACAACAATTGTAGGACAAGGTCCCCACACATAAGAGTGTATCATATCAAAAGCAGCTAAACTTCTATTTTCAGAACTCACATAAGAGCTTCTTGTATGTTTTTCAAGTTCACAAGCATCACAAACCAATTTTTGTTTATTAGCCTTTTGATACATAGAGGGATACATCTGACTTAGTAGACTGAATGAAGAGTGTCCCATGCGCTGATGTTGGAGTAATAATTCTGCTTCCACAGTCCTTCGCGGCTCCTCCGGTTGTGCTTCATCCACCAGTGATGCCAGCGCCGCATCCAGCCCACTCCTGTCCAAGTACCATAGCCCTTTATGCCAAGTGTCAGTCATCAACTGTCTTCTTGTTCCCTTCTCCTTAAAAATTACCTTAGGAATGTCAATGAAAACAACACAATTAAGTTGAAGAACAATGACACTAATGGGCAATAGATTAACAGGAAAAGATGGAGGATGCAAGACATCAGTAAGAGTCATGGAAGGGGTACATTCAACTGTGCCTTTACCCACAATAGGTCTAGCAGTACCATCAACAGTCTGAATGCTTTCAGGCGTCGCCAGGTGAGTATAATTTTGGAACTCATCATGGGCACCCGTGATATGGCGGGATACTCCAGAGTCAATTATCCAATTTGGACTTCCTGGTCTGTGGGTAGATGCAAGAGCATGTTGTATGGACATAGTAGGTGATGTTACCGCAGGAGGTAGTTGGAGTCACGCCCCAATGGTGTTGGCTCGACCGTCTTTAGTTCCAATCTTTATGCTCCATATTTCTAACATTTTTCTCTCACTAGGGGTCATATCGGATGACTGACTCATTTTTTCCTTTGTCAGGTTTGTCTTGTGTCCTACAGAATAATTATCCCTGCCACCGACATAGCCTCCTCTGCCACCCCTACACCCTCCACGACTGCGTCCGCAGCCACTGCACTGGCCTATCAGAGGTTTCGTACAGAATTTGTTTAAGTGTCCAGGGTTTCCACAGTTGTAGCACCCTCCCCCTCTGGAAGGATTTGGGTTAAAAACTGCTATAGCTAATTTTTTCTCCCGTAGAGCTAGTGGTGCTAGGCATAAACTTCAGCCATGCCTCTTCTTGTGCCATAGCAGCTTTGACCTCCTCCAGTGATGACAGCCTGGGTTGTGCAAGTAGGACATTCCTCCTCTGCTCGAATGCTGGATTGAGTCCCTTGCCATCCTCTGTCGCGAGACATACTCCATGAACTTCTGTTAATGTTTCGCAAATCCGGTTCCACTTGCTCATCCTCTACGCCAATGGGATCATAGTGGTCGAGATCTGACCAATACTTCTTCAGCAGAGCCGCATACTCAGAGATGGTGTGATCTTCTTGGACCACCTTATCAAGTTTATCCTGCAGTTGGAAGACCCTCATAGGATTGTCCGACCCTGAGTACATGTCTCTCAGCGTCATCCAAATGTCACCAGCACCCTCCATCGCTTTCACGTTGTCCGACACTTGGTCGGTCAATGAGGCTGTCAACCATCCAGTTACAACATTGTTGACGATTTTTCACACAGCAAACTCCCGTGAGGAGTGATCTTCAGGTGCCTTGGCACCAAGCTCCTTGCCTTCAGAGTCCGCATCGCCTGACGCTACCACTTCAAGTAGTTGGAAGTACCCTCCAACTTTACCTCAAGTTTTTCCAACTTTCCCATTTTGTATTGTGAATGATCCACATATGCGTGTGCAGCACTGGAGCTTGTCTCGGTCAGCCTCCTGGATAAGAGATCGTCCACCAAAGCCTTTATCTCTTTGGCCGTCAGCTTGCCGTAGATCGTCTCCATCGTCTTCTTTTTCTTCTTCTCCTCTTCCATCAGCAAGACGGTGGAAGATCTAGATCATCTCCACCTTTGATCGCCGTCCTCTCTACGTCTACTGTTCTTCCTTCAGCGGCAGCGACGTCCCCGAGAGCCGCTGCTCATGTCCCGTGCATGGCTGCGACCCGAGGTCGCATGGCCTGACAAGAAGGAGGAAAAGCCTGCGCTGGCGGCGATGGAGAGGGTGCGGGGGCCGGCACGAAGAGAAAGGGGGGCGGCTGTGCAGGCGACGGGGAGGGGGGCCTACTGCCGGTGGGGTGACGGCTGTGCTGGCGGCAGAAGGGTGGGGGGGCCGGCGTGGAGAAGGGGGAGAAGGGGGGGGGGTTTGGCGGAGGCGGGGTTTGGATGGAGTGGGCGGCTGTGGAGTAGGATTAGGATTAGGGTTTGGTGGAGAAGGGTGGCGGTTAGGGTTTGGGTTTGGTGGTTCTGATACCAAATAGAAATTTAGTAGAATACTTGACTTGTTTATTATTGAGGTGGAGTTACATATATATATGAGAGGCTAACCACTCTCTCTATTATTCTACTCAATGTGGGACTAAAATCCCATTAATACTCTCAACAATATATATAGCAGATATTTTACAAAGGTTACATCCAGTTAAGAAGAAAATGTAAACCAAGTGGCTGAACTTTATATCAAACTAATAAACTTACTAGGTTATGAATTTTGAATGCTTTAATAATTACTGTAATGCTAAAAAGCTATTACAGTACCCTTTTATCACCATAATTAACAATGTCAGCTATTTAATTTGAGCGTGCTTGAGGGTTCTCTTAGCATTTTCATATTACATTGAAGGGGGTAATACTGCACCTCACTTATTAGTGTTCCTTGGGTAATGTCACCCTTGTGAACTGGTTTAAAAGTATTTTGTAGCAATATAATGTGATTATGATTTATCAGCAGTCTCGGATTTATCAGCAGTCTCGTGGGACCGAGACGCCTCTTTTATTGCTTTTAGAGGCTAATGAGTTCTGTTTGACTGTAGGATGCCGATGGGAATTTTCCACCTGACAAGAAAATCACAGTGGTGTTTGTTTTGGGTAAGAGTACTTGATCTAGACTAGGTCATCAAGCTCTTCTGTTTCTCAGCTTTCCTTGGAGATTTCTATGCCTCTCTAATCTCAGATTCCTCAAAGTTTTTTTCCCTTTAATATTTACCTACCAGGAATTGGGAAGTTTTAAGTTTTTCGGTCAAGGTTTGTGAGAATGCATCTCATCTTATCTTATGAGATTAGACACCAATGCAAGAAAGTATTTCACCTGTTTTTTATTAAACGTTCAATCTTTTCTTATATAGGATCAAATATTGCTAGTACCACTTAAAAAGCGATATTTTGTTTTCAATCATGAACATTTCAAGATGGTTTACCTTCTTTATCATCGTAGTCACTTTGCTTAAAATTCTTTATAATGAAATATGTACTGCTTGTAAAGAAGGAACACTTTGTTCACATTGACTTAAGCAGCAAGAATAGTTCCTTTGCTTTAGCTTATCTTCTTCCATTTCTCGTACGAGATTTTGAACTTATTAGCAACATACGTAATTTATTTCCCCCCTTCCCCCAACATAGATCATTTCTGCTATCTTATTACCTATTTCTGGTTTTGGTAAGTAGTCATTCCTGGTTGATTCTGTTTCCTGAGTATATGTGTGTGTGTGTGTGTGTGTGTGTGTGTGTGTGTGTGTGTGTGTGTGTGATTTTAAGTTTCAATGAGTCAGTGGCATCTGAAGGAAGCAGTATGTTTGTCTATTTTTTGATTGATTTCCCCCTATCCTCCTTGTATCCTCTGCCCTTTGGTCAGTTCATGCTAATTATCTTTACCACCTTCACGAGCTAATCGTTAGTTCATTTGTATGATATATATTTACAGGAGGACCTGGCAGTGGAAAGGGCACACAATGTGCAAAAATTGTTGAACACTTTGGATTCACCCATCTTAGTACTGGTGATCTTCTGCGTGCAGAAAGTAAATCTGGATCTCCAAATGGGTATTGAACAAACTCTTGTTGTATTATAAAGGGTTCTTTCTTTAATGTGAAAGCATGTACCACCTGTCTTTTAAAAAGTTTTTATTGATTACCATCACCCTCTACCTCCTTTTGGTGATTTTATGGTCTTCCGGTGGTAACTATTTTCCATTTTCCATTCATAATTAAGACATGTTTACCATCTCCTGCCGGTTCTCTTTATATCTTTGCTATCCAATGAACAATCATTTTCATCATCACACCACTTGTGTTCTTCAGTATCATGATACGTGACATGATGAACGAAGGCAAGATCGTTCCTTCTGAGGTCACCATCAAGCTGTTACAAAAAACATTGCTTGAAAGTGGAAATGACAAATTTCTTATTGATGGATTTCCCCGGAATGATGAAAATCGTGCTGCATTTGAGAATATTGTATGCCTACAAAGTCCCTAGTTGTTTCTTGGATATGCATCTCATTTTCTTGTGTTTATCTAACCAATTTTTTTTTGTAATTTTTAGCATGATAATTAGTGTGATTTTTCGTGTTACAGATGAAAATTGAGCCAGAATTTGTACTATATTTTCATTGTCCAGTGGAGGAATTGGAACGACGTCTTTTAAACCGCAATCAGGTTTTATATTCCTCTTACCTGCATGCATTTTATTTAGTTGATACTTCAACACTTTCTGAGGTCGTCTGTTATGCAGGGAAGAGATGATGATAATGTTGAGACCATACAGAAACGTTTTAAAGTTTTTACCGAATCGACTTTACCCATATTGGAGTATTACGACTCAAAGGGAAAACTTAGGAAGGTAATGTGTATTTCTCTGTAGAACTCATTAATCATTGGTTATGTATCATTGATTATATGTGGCTATATTTGGCCGTAATTAGTTATAGTTGGCTCCAATTTGTTATATCTGGTAGAAATGTCAGCAATTTGTTATATTTCAGGTTTTGTATGTTACAGTTATGTTTACTTGGTTATATTAAAGTATGGTCATAATTATAACAAGCTATCTAGTCATCAGACTCCTAGTCTTCGAATTTTCTCTTCTTACATTGTAATTTTTTTTTGTAGATAGGTTATAAATAAATTATGAAGGTTTTTTATAATTGCCACAATTTGCTACAAGTGCTATTGTTTTTTCCCCCACAATTTACTATGAATGGTTATAAATGTTACAGTATGTTATAAATAATCCTGATTGGTTGCAAACATGAATATGTGGCTGTAGTTAATTATAAATGGTTAATTCATTTTGTTTTTGTTGAAGAGGGAGAACATAATATATAATTTCATATCCAATTAAACCAAGGTTGTGAAAAGCGATAGGCGCTAGTTGGACGGATACCCGCCGCCTAGCGCCTAGCCCGTCTAGGTGGCTGCTTAGATGTAGACTGTTCAAAAGATATAAAATAATTCAAAAAACATAATAAAAATTGCATAAAAGTCCATAAAATCCCATAGCATGCATAGTCGGGGGGACTAGGCAGACGCCTAGGCGGGCATCGGGCGGACACCAGCCGCATAGCGCCTAGGCGACCGCCTTTTAGAACAGTGAATTAAACACAAATTTGCATTTGGGGAGAATAGGTGGCCACAACTTATGTTTTAAATATAGGGGTTTTACAGTCATTTCATATATTTTTGAGAAAAAAAACTGAATTATGAAATAAAGTGGGTAGAGGGATGGGGTTGTAAGGAAAAGACTTGACAAACGGGGTGGGGGTTTATGGGGGTGGGGGGTGAGGTGGCAGAGGGGATAGGATCATACCAAACAAAATGAAGAGATTAAAGACTGAGGGTCCATTTGGATATGCTTTTTGAAATTTCTTCCTGAAAACAGTTTTCTGAAAGAAAGTTATAAAGTTAATTTTTTGAGTATAGAGATTTTGAGTTTGCGTTTGGTTATTTTCATTTGAAAATTGATTTTTGGAAACCAAAGTTTAAAATTATGTTTGACAAAAAAATTCAAAAAATTATATTTTTAATGAAATTATATTTTTAGAAAAGAATACGTCCATGTGTCCGGGGTTTCCGTGTCCGTCCCCACCACAGTCCCTAAATCGAGGTCGAGACGACTCGAGTCTTCGTCTTCGTCCAGACACGCCGACAGAACCCTAACCCTCGTCGAGGAGGCGCTGGCCCCTCCACCTCCACTGCAGCCTAGGGCTCGAGCAGAGGAGGGCCAGCGGCGGTCAACGAGCTCGAGGCCTTCCACCGCAGCCTAGGGCTCGACGAAGGGAGCCGTGGGGCTCAAGGCCTCCACCGCAGCCGCTCGAGGCCTCCTCTGCTCGAGGCCTTCTCCGCAGCCGCTCGAGGCCTCCTCCGCTCGATCTGGTCGTCGTCGTGGTCGAGTCGTCGTGCTCATGTCGTTCCCTCTGTGTCATGGTCGAGCCGTCATCGTGGCCGAGTCGAGTCCGGTCGAGTCGTCGTTCTCCCTTCACTCCCTAAATTTTTTCCATTCTGGAAGAGAGAGAGAGAGAGAGAGTTTGGGGCAAGGGTTGTTGGTGGGTTCCGCCAAAACCAAAAAAAAAACTTTTAGGAAAGAGGTTTTTCCTCGGTTCTAAAAGCAACGTTTAGACGTTAGCTCCCCAATTTTTTTTTCTGAACATCTCTTCTCAGTGTGATTACCCAAACACGTTTTCCCCCTCCTGCTGCTTTATAACTCAGAAAGCTGAGTTATAAAGGAGATCCAAACAGGCCCTGAATTGCCTCCGAAAGTTCACCTAAAATGACTGACGTGTGTTAAATAAAATTGAAATGATAATCCCATGACCTGTCATGTCATGTTTGAATGCATCATCTCTAAAATATATATGAAGTGCCCTAAAAGTTATAGGTTAAAAATCAAAAGCTAATGGGTCAGTGAAAGAACAAACACCTATCGCAAGGTTTCCGGTCAATTACTGTCCATACATATATTTTAATATCACTATGATGGGTTCCAGAGATGTGGTAAAATTACACGGGAAATTTTGTACGAAACCCTCCAAATTACCGAAACACGGTAGCCTCCCCCCCCCCCCCCCCCCCCCTTTCATATTATGTAGATGTATTGTTGAGAGTATTAGTGGATTTTTAGTCCCACATCTAGTAGAATAGTAAAGAAAGGGGTTAGCCTTTCCTATATATATGTAGTCTCATCCATCAATAAAATTAAGTCAAGTATTAAACCAAGTTTCTATTTGGTATCAGAGCCAAATTATCCCACCCTTCTCCAAACCCTAACCCTAACCCTCTCACAGCCGTCCCCTCTCCCTTCTTTTCCCACCGGCCCCGGCGACCGCCTGGCCACTCGCCGCAGCGCCGCCGGCCTGCCTCGCCCCCGCAGCTGCTGTTGCTGCTACTGTCGCTGCGTTTGCTGTTGTCGCTGCGATCCCGACAACCCCCGACCCCGACGATCTTCTTCTTCGTCTTCTCTCCTGCAAGTTGTAATTTGGTTCTGTCCATATGCAACTGCGATTGCAAGGAAGACCGAAAATTTTAATTTTTTTTTATTGTTTTGTAGCAGTAAGTTGTAATCGGGATATTAATTATATAGTTGCTTATAGGATCAAGATATATCAGTGAGGGAACTCTTGTGTGAACTCCTGATCTCGACTAAAACTGTCGGTTCCTCCTTCTCGTCAAGCCATGCGACCTCGGGTCGAAGCCGTGCACGGGACGTAAGCAGCGACTCTCAGGGACACCGCTGTCGCTGAAGGAGGAACAGTAGACGTGGAGAAGACGGCGATCAAAGGTGGAGACAATCTAAATCTGCCACCGTCTTGCTGATCTTGCTGATAGAAGAGGACAAGAAGAAGACGATGGAGACGATCTACGACAAGCTGCAAGAGATGAAGGCTTTGGTAGACGCTCTCTTCTCCAAGAGGCTGACCGAGATTAGCTCCCGTAGTGCACACGCAAATGTGGATCATTCACCAAACAAAATGGGAAAGTTAGAGAAACTGGAGATAAAGTTGGAGGGTATTTTCAACTACTTGAAGTAGTCGCGTCAGGCGATGCAGACTCTAAAGGCAAGAGGCTTGGTGGGCTATGTGAATGGCCAAACCAAGGCACCTGAAGATCACTCCTCACAGGAATTTACTGTGTAGGAGATCGTCAATAATGTTGTTGCTGGATGGTTGACAACCTCATTGACTGACCAAGTGTCGGACAATGTGGAAGCAGTGGAGGGCGTAGGGGTGGCAGAGGAGGCTATGCTGGTGGCAGAAGTAATCATTCTGGAGGACACACGACAAACCTGACAGAAAAAGGAAGCGAGGGTCAGTCACCCGCTATGACCCCTAGTGAGAGGAAAATGCTAGAGATATGGAGAAGCATGAAGCTTGGAACCAGCGACAGTCGAGCCAATACCTCTGGGACATCAACTCCAACCACCTCCGGGGGTAACATCACCCACTATGCCTATACAAGCACATGTATACCTGCTCATGTCCTGGCATCTATCCACAGACCAGGTTGGATAATTGATTCTGGGGCATCTCATCATGTCACGGGTGCCCATGATGAGTTCCAAGATTACACTTACCTGACGACGCCTGAAAGCATTCAGACTGCTGATGGTACGGCTAGACTCATTATAGGTAAAGGCACAGTTGAATGCACCCCTTTCATAACCCTTACTGATGTCTTGCATGATCCATTTTTTTTCGTTAATCTATTGTCCATTAGTGCCATTGTTCTTCAACTTAATTGTGTTGTTTTCTTTGACATTCCTAAGGTGATTTTTCTGGAGAAGGGAACGGGGAGACGGTTGGAGACTGGCACTTGGCATAAGGGGATGTGGTACTTGGACAGGGGTGGGGACACAGCACTAGCGCCACTGGTGGAAGAAGCACAACTGGAGGAGCTGCGAAGAACAGTGGAAGCAGAATGATTACTTCAATATCAGCGCATGAGACACTCTTCATTCAGTCTACTGAGTCAGATGTATCCATCTATGTATCAAAAGGCTAATAAACAAAAGTTGGTTTGTGGTGCTTGTGAGCTTGGGAAACATACCAGAAGCTCTTATGTGAGTTCTGGAAATAGAAGTTTAGCTGCTTTTGATATGATACACTCTGATGTGTGGGGACCTTATCCTACAACTGGAGCTAATGGTTTTAAATGGTTTGTCACCTTTATTGACTGCTACACTCGTGTCACCTGGGTATACCTAATGAAGAGTAAGAGTGATGTCTTTGTGTGCTTTCAAGATTTTTATCGCAGGGTTACAACACAATACAATGCTAAAGTGAAGATTTTGAGATATGACAATAGGACAGAATACACCAACAAGGTTATTGAAGAGTACTTATCAACCCATGGGATACAGCATCAAACTTCGTATGCCTATACACCAGCACAGAATGACGTGGCAAAGCGGAAGAACATGCACCTGTTGAAAGTAGCACGGTCAATGATGTTTGCCATGAATGTTCCTAAACACTTGTGGGGGCATGCCGTGTTGACGGCTGCATATCTCATCAACATGATGCCCTCTCAGGTGTTAGGATGGAAGACACTGTTTGAGATGCTTACAGGAGAGAATTTGTACATTGTTCCCCCAATGATATTTGGATGCGTATGTTTTGTGAAAGATAACAGACCCGTAGTGGAAAAGTTGGACCCTCGAGCAGTGAAGTGCATCTTTGTTAGCTACTCAGAGACTCAGAAGGGATACTCTTGTTGGAGTCTGGTGGAGCAAATGCTCTTTGTAAGCATGGACGTTACATTCATAGAGATGGAACCATACTACCACAATGGTTCAGGTGAAGGCTTCGCATTTGGTGACACACCTAACACAGGAGGTGTTAGGAGTGAGGAGGAGATGGGCCCAAGCGTGATTGTCGGGTCAGTTCCATGTCCAATGATGAAAGTTGATCCAACGGAACAAAGGGGAGATAGCGAGGGTGAGGAAAGTGATGAAGATGCACATAATCAGGAGAAAGTAAGTGATGCTCCAGTGCAGGGAGAGGAACAGACTACAGAACAATCTGCAGAGCTCAAAGTCTACAGAAGGAGAAAGCAGCAGTCCACTACTGTACCTATTACTGTGCCTATTGCCCCTACTGTGCCATGTCCCTCGCCTAACCATGTCCCAACTTTTGAAGATGTACCACCCGTACCGGATTCCTCTGATTCTTATGCGGATCCCTCTGATTCTGATGGTATGATCTCTTCACCACTTTCTCATATTCCCTTAAGGAGATTTTCTCGCAGTAATGCTGGAAAAGCCCATAATCGTTATAGTTATGAACATGATATTGCCAATTTTTTATCCTACTCTAATATATCCCCTACCTATCGAGCATTCATTGCATCGTTAGACACCATCTCTTTGCCTAAGTGTTGGCAGGAAGCGAAGGAAGATCCAAGGTGGAGAGCTGCAATGTTGGAGGAACTTGGGGCATTCGAAAGAAATGGGACATGAGAGCTTGTTCCATTGCCTAAAGGAAAGAGAGCAGTTGGATGCAAATTGGTATTCATAGTAAAGGAGACGCCAGAAGGAGAGGGAGAACGATACAAGACAAGGTTGGTTGCAAAAGGATTCACTCAATCCTATGGCATCGACTATGATGAGACATTTGCTCCAGTGGCAAAGATTAGCACTGTGAGAACCCTGGTCTCCCTTGCAGCAAACCATGGGTGGCAGTTGTATCAATTGGATGTGAAGAACGTTTTTCTTCATGGGGACCTACAAGAGAAAGTATACATGGAGACCCCCCCCGGGGTTTTGCACGAACCAGTCAATGAGAAAGGTGTGCAAGCTAAAGAAATCACTGTTTGGGCTCAAGCAATCTCCTCGATCCTGGTTTAATAGATTCAGGAAGGCTGTCACAGGCATGGGGTACCGTTAGACCAATACAGATCACACGGTTTTCTTCCAGCATGCAAGAGGCCACATCACCATACTTGCAGTGTATGCGGATGATATAGTGATCACAAGTGATAATGAGGAGGAGATCACCCAGCTGAAGTCAAAACTCGTCAAGGAGTTTGAAGTGAAGGACTTGGGAATGATGAGGTATTTTCTCGGGATCGAGTGGCTCGAAGAAGAGATGGGGTCGTCCTCTCTCAGAGGAAGTATGTACTAGACCTTCTCACAGAGACGGGTATGATGAGATGTCGATCGGTAGTCACTCCAATCGGTCAGAAAGATAAGTTGGGTGCATAGGCAGGAGAGTCTGTTGATCGTGAGAGATATCAGAGACTTGTGGGCAGATTGATTTATCTAGGCCACACTCGCCCTGATATGTCATTTGTTGTGAGTGTAGTGAGTCGCTACATGCATGATCCAAGAAAGGGTCACACGGATGCAGTTTTTCGTATCCTGAGATATCTGAAGGGGACTCCTGGAAGAGGGATATGGTTCAAGAAAATGGACACCTGGGTGTTGAGGGGTACTGCGATGCAGATTGGGCAAGCTGCATAGACGACAGAAGGTCTACCTCATGGTACTATCCACATGGTACTATGTCTTTGTGGGGGGTAACCTAATCTCATGGAGAAGCAAGAAACAGTTTGTAGTAGCACGATCGACTGCTGAGGCAGAGTATAGAGCTATGGCTCTGGGAGTGTCAGAGTTGTTGTGGGTAAGAGCACTGCTGACGGAGTTAAAGCTGGACCAAGGAACACCGTTGCGTCTTCTGAGTGACAGTCAAGCTGCAATAAGTATAGCTAACAATCCAATCCAGCATGACAGAACTAAGCACATCGAGATCGATCGATTTTTCATCAAAGAGAAGCTAGAAAAATGGATATTAAAGCTCGATCATATCCGCTCAGAAGAACAAGTTGCAGATTGTCTGACTAAGGGCCTTAATTCATCGAGTCTTTCTAAACTATGTGACAAGATGGGGATAATTGATATCTATCGTCCATCTTGAGGGGGAGTGTTGAGAGTATTAGTGGGTTTTTAGTCCCATATCTAGTAGAATAGTAGAGAAAGATGTTAGCATCTCTTATATATATGTAGCCCCACCCATCAATAAAATTAACCCAAGTATTAAACCAAGTTTCTGTTTGTATGTATCCAAAAAAAATGTATGTATCCTATTAAATACTTGATGTTTATAATGAATTCACAACTTAGTAATAATCCAAGCAGTAGGTATACATTTTTTTATCCAAGAGGTCCCAAGCTCAATCCTCATTGTCTACTTAATTTTTAATTTATGATATTTTGGTACTCCCTAAAAAAAAAATTCTGTCTTCCCCTATAGTGCTATAAGGGCACAAATAAAACATGATGTACGTTGCAGAGACAAGAAAAAATGGTTTTCGTTTCCATATCTTGTCCTCACCCGTATATGTGGCAGTACACATGCAACATAGGATTATACCTAACTAAAAATGTTCATATCCTGTATCTGTATCGCGTCCTTATCCGCATTCGTGCAGCATGCCAACATATCATATGATTAGTTTCAAGTTATTTTGATGTCTAAAGTGTTGATATGGTATGTTGGGTGTCATATTTAAGTATAGTATAAGCACATGGGAATATCCTGAGGACATATTTGGGATGCCAGAATATGTCACAGGATATTCCATTATGAGATTATTGTCATAATGATTGAGATCATTGTATTAATGACTGTAAGGCTATATAATGCCAATGAGACAATCAATAAAATAATCAACTAATTTCAACATGGTATCAGAGCCAAGTTTCCACAAACCCTAGCCGTCACCAAGCTTCCACAAACCCACAGGAGGATTTCCTAGATCTCCTCCACCGAACTCTTCCACGCCCTCCCTTCTTCCCTTCTCCGCCCTTCGCTGGCCGCCATTCGCTGTTGCTGCCCCGTCCCGTTACTGCTGCGGCTACTACTGCTGCTGCGACTGCTGCTGCTGCAACGGTGGCTGTGACATGCGTGTTGCCGCCTCCTCCGCACCAGCACGAGACAACGCCTAATAGGGATGCCTAGATCTGAAAAAAGGGGGGACATGTTCGGATCTAGGAGCGGACGACGAGGACGAGCGTGGGTCGTGGAGAGGACGTGACGTGATTGGATAGACGACGCATCGATGGAGGAGATCATCAAGAAGCTAGATTCTGCAGAGGTGGCGACGTTGATGAAGTTGTTGACGATGTCGGCTGGTGAAAACACGACACGAACGTCGCCGGAGTTGAAGCTTCCCTCCATCGATCTGAAATTAGATGGACCAGCCACCTATCTGAGTTGGTCACGGCGGGTGAAAAGAACCCTCGCAGGAAAAAACATGGAGGGGTTCCTGACGGGCGAGGCGACAGAGCCGGACGAGGGCTCGACAGGACGCGATGAGTGGAAGTCCACTCATATGGTGATCTACATCTGGCTTCTCAACTCCTTAGTCCAGTCTATTGCCGCCACAGTAAACAGTATTGAGATGATGAAAGATGTGTGGGAGAAGTTGAGAAGGACCTATGATGGTGTGGGGAACAACTTACGGGTCTTCCAGATAAAGGGGGAGATTGATGACACCGTACAGGGAGAGAAGACGGTGCAGGAGTATGCCACGGAGTTGGAGCGTCTGTGGTTGGATTATGATCACTCCTCAGATCGGGCGAGCTGCGGGGACCCTAAGTGTAAGGAGAGACAGGTGTGTCTGCAGGAGAGGACGATGAAGTTCCTCAAAGGGCTGACTGCAGCTTTCGCACAGAGGACGGCCCTACTTCTAGCCCACCCAAAGATCCCTAGCCTTGAGGAGGCTATCTCAGCCATGATCCAGGAGGAGACACGCATCAGGCTGCAAGCCGGGACAGGTGGTCCCCCCGAAGCAAAGTCAGCACTAGCGATCACTAGCTCAGGAAACACAGGATCTAAGGGAGAGCCCTGGCAGCATAACCGGCAGTGCTACAACTGTAGGGAGATCGGTCATCATCGGTATGCTTGTACCAAACCACCTAGGGAGGGAGATTCATGTGGTGGACGAGGACCGTTCGGCGGACGAGGATATAATGGAGGACGTGGTCGTGGTCGAGGGGGTAGACGAGGCGGCCGAGGAGGTTATCGGGCGAACCTCCTGATATCAGAAGGGAACGGAGAAGCTGATGGCACCTTTACTGTGGAGGACCAGGCACTGGGAGACATGAGGAGTAGAACAGAGGAGGCGTCCACCTCATTCTTTGTTAGGGGCAACGCTGCCATGTATGTCCATCCATCAGAAGGTACTGACGAATCACTTGCCCTTGCGTCTATCTCTTCCCTTAAATCATCAGACTGGATTATCGACTCGGGAGCATCTCGGCATGTGACGGGGAATGCTAGTAAGTTTTCTTCCTACACTCACCTAGCATCAGCAGACAACATTCAGACAGCTGATGGCACTTTCCAGCCAGTGGTCGGTAAGGGTACTGTTAATTGTACAGGTTCAGTAAGATTATCCAATGTTTTACATGCTCCATCCTTTCCAGTCAGTCTCTTGTCCATTAGTTCTATAATCCTCCAACTTAAATGCATTGTTTCTTTTGATATTCCTAAGGTGACCTTCCAGGAGAAAGGGACAGGACGAAGACTTGGGACTGGCACTTGGCATGAGGGACTGTGGTACCTAGATCGAGAAGGACTGGACTCAGCATTGGTATCTATGGCAGAGAAGGCTGGCATGGAAGGACTGCAGCAGAGGACTGAGGATACCTTGATACTGCATCATCGGAGGATGGGACATTCTTTCTTTGATACTCTAAGTAAGTTGTATCCAGAGATTTATGCAAAAACAAATAAAGAGAAATTAGTATGTGATGCGTGCAAGTTAGGAAAACTTACTAGGAGCTCATATGTTGGCACGGGTCATAGGAGCACTTTTGCTTTTGAGGTAGTACATTCTGATGTCTGGGGTCCATGTGCTACTAACACTATGAATGGTTATAAGTACTTTGTTTCTTTCATTGAGTGTGCCTCTCGTGTTACCTGGTTATATTTGATGAAAAATAAGAATGATGTACGTGCTTGTTTTTGGGATTTCCATAAGCATGTCCAGACTCAGTACAAAGCAGTTGTGAAGGTACTGAGGTCTGACAATGGAACGGAGTATACCAACAGGACGCTTGCAGAATACCTGTCCACACGGAATACAGCATCAGACCACCTGTGCATACACACCAGCACAAAATGGAGTTGCAGAAAGAAAAAACAGACACCTTCTGGAGGTCGCAAGAAGTATGATGATCGACATGAATGTCCCACAGAGTCTGTGGGGGCATGCAGTATTGACAGCAGCTCAACTCATCAACATGATGCCCTCGAAGGTCCTCGGATGGAAGTCCCCATGTGAGGTATTGCAAGGCAATAATAGTGGGATACTCCTACTGAAGGTGTTTGTGTGTGTGTGTTTTGTGAAGGACAACAGGCCATCAGTTGGGAAACTTGACCCTAGAGCGGTCAAATGCATCTTCGTAGGCTACTCGGCGACCCAGAAGGGGTATGTGTGCTGGAGTCCAGTAGAGAAGAAGAAGTTTGTCAGTATGGATGTCCACTTTCGGGAGCATGAGCCATACTACCGACAGGACGGAACTTCACACAACACGTCTAATACTGCCAGTATTAGGCGAGAGGGGGAGATGGAGAACTTGGTGGTAACCGATTTAGAAGTTTGGCATGGAGGCACGGAGAAGGGACAAGAAAGTGAAGGTGTTAGTCCTACGGCTCAGGGAGAGTTACTTACCTACAGCATGAGAGAGAAGCAAACTGCAGGACCAGTACCGACAGTGCCAGTGCCAAGTCCCTTGCCTGCGTTCGTCCCAACTCCTGAGGCACCGACACCAACCCCCCTTCAGGTGATACCCCCTCCTTCACAAGATATCATTCCTCCTACTTCTACTCCCACACCACTATCTGTACGGAGGACTACTCGCAGCAATGCAGGAAATCCTCCAAACATATATGGTTGGGATATTGTTCAGTTTGTTTCTTATGACCATATCCCTTCTTCTCATGGAGCATTTATAGCATCTTTGGATAGTATTACTGTATCTAACAATTGGCATGTTGCCAAGAACGATCCAAAGTGGAAAGCGGCAATGCACGAGGAGTTGGGAGCTCTGGAGAAGAACCACACTTGGGAGCTTGTGAGACTGCCAGAGGGGAAGTGAGCAGTTGGATGCAAGTGGGTCTTTACCGTGAAGCAGAACCCAGATGGACAGGTTGAGCGCTACAAAGCTCGACTAGTAGCCAAAGGATACAGTCAGACGTACGACATCGACTATGACGAGACCTTTGCACCAGTTGCAAAGATGAGCACTGTCAGGACTCTGATTTCTCTGGCAGCGAATGGTGGATGGAAGCTACACCAACTGGATGTGAAGAATGAGTTTCTTCACGGAGATCTAATGGAGGAGGTGTACATGGAGATACCACCAGGATTTGGCACAAATCAGACAGTAGGCAAGGTCTGCAGGTTGAAGAAGTCCCTCTATGGACTGAAGCAGTCTCCTCGAGCGTGGTTTGACAGATTCAGAAGGGCGATGATAGGAATGGGATATCAGCAGATCAATGCTGATCAAACTGTGTTCTTCCGTCGGAGTGGAGGCCACATCACATGCTTGCGGTGTATGTGGACGATATGATTATCACAGGAGATGATGAGCATGAGATCGCCCAACTCAAAGGAAAGCTTGGCAAGGAATTCGAGGTGAAGGATCTCGGCCTTCTTCGATACTTCCTTGGGATTGAGATTGCTCGAGAAGCAGAGGGGATTGTTCTCTCTCAAAGGAAGTATGCACTGGACCTTCTCACAGAAACTGGGATGTTGGGGTGCAAACCTGCAGCGACACCAATAGATCAGATGTTCAAGATTGATGCTGAGGCTGGAGAACCAGTTAATCAGAACAGATACCAGAGACTGGTTGGCAAGTTGATCTATTTGAGCCACACACGTCCTGATATTTGCTTTGCAGTAAGTGTGGTGAGCCGCTACATGCATGACCCACGGAAGGGTCATATGGATGCAGTGTACCAGATTCTGAGGTACTTGAAAGGTGCTCCCGGGAAGGGACTAATATTCAGGAAGAACAATCACGTGAGCATCGAGGGCTACTGTGATTCTGACTGGGCTAGTTGTGCTGATGACAGGAGGTCTACCTCGGGATATTGCATATTTGTAGGAGGTAACTTGGTCTCCTGGAGGAGTAAGAAGCAGTCTGTGGTGGCCAGATCGACAGCTGAAGCAGAGTACAGAGCTATGGCCTTGGGAGTTGCAGAGCTGCTATGGTTGAAGAATATGCTGGTAGAGCTGAAGCTGGATCAATGAGCCAAGATGAAGCTGTGGTGTGACAATCAGTCAGCTATTAGTATCGCCAACAATCCAGTACAGCATGACAGGACCAAACACATCGAGATTGATAGATTCTTCATCAAAGAGAAGTTGGATAGTGGATTACTGGAGCTTGGCCATGTTCCAACCAGGGATCAAGTAGCAGATGGACTAACCAAGGGACTCGCCTCAGTGAGCATGATTAGAGGATGTGACAAGATGGGCTTAGTGAATATCTTTCATCCATCTTGAGGGGGAGTGTTGATATGGTATGTTGGGTGTCATATTTAAGTATAGTATAAGCACATGGGAATATCCTGAGGACATATTTGGGATGCCAGAATATGTCACAGGATATTCCATTATGAGATTATTGTCATAATGATTGAGATCATTGTATTAATGACTGTAAGGCTATATAATGCCAATGAGACAATCAATAAAATAATCAACTAATTTCAACATAATGTATTTTGTCTTTACCTATTAATTGGTGACTATCCTGATCATTGATTGCTATGCTTCTTCAGGTTGATGCTGGAAAACCAGTTGATGAGGTTTTTGAGGATGTTAAGGCCGTTTTCTCCACATTTGCTGTAAAAGTAAGACCTATATTTTCCATTCTTCATCTATCAATAAATATGCAAAGAAGATGTTTAGAGAGTCCTTCCTTTTTGGTGTTTTTTCTCTGATAGGCAGACACTTGCAGCAAATCAAATGTCAGTATGGTTCTGAGGCTGGAGTCTTTGATCCATTTTGTAAAACGGTATTTTCTTAAACTAATAATCATTTGGGTTACAACAAAAATGCTCTTGTTCTAAGTAGTATCATACCAACTGATCAATATTGCATGCTGGGATCTGGATAATGATGCTTAATATCCTGAGAATACATTTTGACAACTACATGTCGAATTAGAACTTAGAGCACATGCATGCGTCCACAAATACAAACGTCTCTCGAGTTACATTTGATCTCACTGTGTTACATTTTGACAGGCTGTTTAGAGCTGCAAGGATGCTATTAACCCACTTATTCCAGGGTAATATTCTCTCTGATGGATTGGGTTCCTCTATTTACAAGCATCTGATGAATCTTACATTGTATATATTTCCGTAATGCATATGTAATCCCCTTTCCTGATTATAATTTTTGGAAAGTCCAGGAAACATTCAGTGTTAGATCAAAGTTTCGGGTCAGCCAATTTCCAGTTGTCTTCTTTAACTAATCAAAATGCAAGAGAACTACATTCTATGGTGGGTGCATCTTGATCGGTGTCCATCCTGCTTATAAATAAAGTATTGCCCACCTATTTTCCATAGTTTGCTAGTTTGCAGTATTGGCCGATACAGCCGATACCGGTATGGTTTGGCATGTTCCGATCCGATACCGACCGATATCGATACTGACCAATACCAACATTGGGTTTGGGGGGGGGGGGGGTTGGGTTCTCTTTTCAGTCAATTCGGCAAATAAAATACCAATTAACAAGTGTGTAAAAGCATAGTAAGACTATCAAACCATGTAAAAGAAGAAAACTTATGGATCGTAAGTAAACCAATCGAAAAATGTGACTATTATTTCATTTAATTTCAAAACTACTAAGAACCAACACTGAAAATACTTTAAGTTATATCAAAATGTATAAAATATATTTTTTTCTAAAATTTAATAATAATTATTTGTTTTCTGATATCCAAAATAGCTGATACTGCCGATATCGTTGACACCGATACTCATAGGAACAGTCTCGATTCCAACTATGCGAACCTTGTTATTTTCTTTTATCATGTATTATAACCTACTATCAGTACCTCTCCTAGTTTCATCAATTCCGAGTCCAATAGTTCATGTGTTTACATTTTCGCTTTATTTCAAATTCATTGCAATGTATGCATGTACGTTCACTCACGGATGTGTGCAGAGAGATATCCACTTGCTTTTGTGCTCCTGATAGTTTTCAATTTTTTTTTTTTTTTTTGCAGGCACTGCAGTGGAAGAAGGCCCGCATGCTCCTTTAATACAAAAATAGAAGAAAGTTCTAGCATATCTAAGATGCATGAATGAAGTTTGGTTGCGGCCGTTAAATAGTGCAACAAAGATGATTCTTCCTTCTTTCCAGATGACGTGATCATCCTATGTTGATTGCTTGAAGTGTGCTCTTCACTGCAGATGTTCAGCATTGTTGTTTCCTCATTTGTATGTATATATTATATATCATACTCATGCTGATTGCTTGAAGTGTGCTCTTCACTGCAGTTGTTCAGCATTGTTGTTTCCTCATTTGTATGTATATATTATATCATACTCATGGTTTCGTATTCCATTGTGCATTATAAAAGTGATACTCATACGCTGTTCTCTCCAGTTACTCATAGAATTAGTATTCCAGTGTGCACTGGCAAATTAGGGATGCTGGAGAAACAGTTTGGCGATATCTCGCCCAAACCTTGTTCATCTTGATGGATCTTAATGTGTATGTTGTCTTGAATATTGAAGGGTATCTTAACCCTATCCCTTCAATGGTTTAGTGTAACATCCTTCAACTTGAAGATATTCCTATGAATGCCCAATTTGTGAAATGGATGGGTACATAAATATGGTAATGAGAAATGTTTTCTGTATATATATATAAAGTTGATGAATGATATGAAACATAAAAGTTTCACGGTAAAGTCTAGATGTTTTCATATCTATACTACTATATGATAAGAAAATTTGATCTCACCGTAATTTTTTTCTTCCAAATATGTCCTTATCTAACTTTACTAATTAAAATTGTTCATTAAATTTAATGAGAAAAACTAGGTAATTATGTATAAAAATTTTTTTATATCTCTGGTGTCTTTTGTAAGTTTCAAATACATAAGAAGTTAATTAAAAGACGGTTAAAATATGTGCAATCTACGTGCATATATGTTAGTTATACATAAGACTAGAAGTCGTGCACGTGTCTTTTGTATGTGTTTTTTTTTCACATTTTAAACGTAGTCTTGCATGACAAATCTATTTTAAAATTGTATTAAATATTTTGAAGTTTTTTTTTTTTTTGAGATGGTGAACATTGGCTGTAGTTTGAAGTGTCAGGGGCGGAGCTAGACATTTCGCTCCGTGGGGGCCAAATGTATATAACATAAACTTGACTCTAGCCTTGGGTCTATTCCTCTTCTTTTTCTTGGGTTGTGGGACAGACCTAAAGGATGATTAAAAAAAAGAATTTTTTGACTTTCGTCCTACTTAATAATATAATTTTAGACTTAATTAGATCACACTTTTTTATTTATTAGACTTACATTCTATTTTTTGTTGCGAAAAAATATTTAACGACAGTTTTTCGTGACAAAAATAAATATATATTTTTGACAAAAAGTGAAATTTAAGTCTAATAAATACAAATGTGTGATGTAAGTCTAAAATTATATTATTAAGTGGGACGTAAGTCAAAAATTTCCTTAAAACATTACATACAAATTTTATATTATTAATTAAAAAAATTGCAGAGGCAATGGCCCCAATTTCCACCATATAGCTCTGCACTTAGAAGTTTGGAGAAGGACACTTTTGGAATATGAAAGTTTTACGTTGAAACAAATTTTTTTTTAGTATTATCTATTCTACTATATAATGATGAAAGTAGACTTCACCGTGAAAGTTTTCTTTCCAAGAATACCCTTCAATATATTTACTAATTAAAAAAAGAGAAAAATTAAGTTGCACCCCACTATATTTATCCATATTCAAGGTGCAATCTACACGATTACCATAATATATGGCACCCTCCACTTTTGACGGAAACCGTCTTCAACTAACGATCAACTCCTTTGACCAAAAAATTTGGACAAAAATATCCTCTTTCGTACACGACAAGGGGGGGGGGGGGGGGGGGGGGGGGGGGCTGGGAAGAGAAAAGGGGTATTTCGGTCAAAAACTAACAATCAAAGTAGTTGACTGTCAGTTTTCGTTAAAAGTTGGGGATATTATACATTATGGTAATCGCGTGGGGTGCATCTTGAATATGGATAAATATATCTTAAAAATAATACCTACAAATTTATTAGTTTTAACATAATCAAATTTTTATTTACTTTTATTTTATTTTATGAGAAATCTTTTATTTACTTAATCTAAAAGCTTACGAAAACTTTCGGTTTGGTTTCGGTACCGGAACCAGGTTTTAAAAAAATGTTGGAACAAGGAACCACATTTTTTTACTAAATTGTCTCAATAATTTTTTTAGGATACTATTCATTTACTGGAGTTGTATTTATTAGAGACAGTCTCAGTAATATGGATTTCTACTTAATTTTTTTCGAGTTAATTAATTTTATTTAAAATTTGAGTTAGTTATTTTAATTTAGGATACTGAGTTCGGAATTGCTACTATTTTTCAAAAAGTCACAAAAAAAGCAAGATTTTAACAGTAAGCAAAGTTGATTTTTTTAGATTTTTTACTAAGCTATTGCTACCTAATATACAAAAATAAGCATGAAGTGTTAGGTTTGATTTGGAATGCTAAACACCAGTTTTGTTAGGTTTGATTTGGAATCACTTGTTGTTTTAATAAAAAGGAGATTACTAGCAACACTACATTTTATGATAGGGATCACAAATTTTGTAATATTAGAAAATTTTGACAAATCATATTTTTTTTTCTTTTTCTTTTTCATTTTTTGGCAGTCGTGGAGATGTACAATACTGTCAAAATTTTGGCCGTCCATGATATAATAAGGATCGCCAAAAATTGGTAGTCTTATACATATATAGAACCGCCAAAATTATAATATTCCTTATAAAAAATATAATACCATACAAAATGACGACACAAATAACCAGCGAATGGTACAACTATTGGCTGGGGTGGAAAAAAAAATCCAACTTTTTTACCATATTTTTTAATTTTTAATTTTTTTTTTCTTCTGTGAGCTAGTCCACTCTAACCATCTCACTTTAAATTTCTGGATCCGTCCCTCCAAAATAACAACTTTAGATATCACATATTCACATATGTTTATTTCAAACTTAAAATTAATTTGATAAGCTGTTGTTTTTTAAAAAATTAAGCAGCATATAAACCCACCCTTAGTTTAAAGAGTTAATTATCGAAATGGTACATGAAGAATGTAGTGTTTGTCACTTTGGTGGTCGGTTTTTTCTTTTCTTTTCAAAATGGTGCATGAGCTTTGCATTTTGGCTCAATTAGTGTCTGGAGTAAATTTTATTGATATTTTTGGATGAAAATCGATAAAAATGGACATGTAATGGTAATGTGCTCTATTTTTAATGTTTCTTTTGTCAAGTTTTTTGTTTTGGACTATCATTTTTAGAAGAATATAAGTGTCCAAAACCAAAAACTTGACAAAATAAACATTAAAAATAGGGCACGTGACCATCACATGTCCATTTTTATCTATTTTCATCCGAAAATACCAACAAAATTGACTTCATACACTAATTGAGCCAAAATGCAAAGCTCATGCATCATTTCTACAAAAAAAAGAAGTTCGATCACCAAAATGACAAACACTACATTCCTTATGTACCATTTCGACAATTAACTCTAATTTAAAAGGAAAAATTCTATAGGCACTCTATAGTTTGCTTATGACAGCTCAATTTTTTTTATTTTTTTACAAGTTTGCCACTAGTTTTTTACTTGAGGACAGTCTAACTTCTCATATAAAAGCCAATAACTTATATTTTTCAGCCCAAATTTTTTTCAGGACTGTCACAATATTGACAGTCCTTCCTATTGGAAGGACAGTCAACATTTTTGACAATCATAATTATTTACAGGATAAATAATTTTGATTGTAAAAAAATTGACAGTCCTTCCAGAGACATAGAAGAAGAAGAAGAAGAAGAAGAAGAAGAAGCGGCAGCAGCAGCGGTGACGACATGGGACGGCGGGAGGCGGAGGCATGCGCTCGCAGGGTGTAAACCCCCAGATTTTTGCAAAAATTTTAAATTGGGATTTTTCGCGATTTTCTGGAATTTTCTGGGAATATTCTGTAATTAAAATCAGGGTTTCTAATTATTAAACGATTTTTAATTGATAATAAATAATATTAAAATATTATGGAAATAATATTTTTTGGTGTAAAATGGAAAACTGAACTTAGGGTAATTTTTCTGGAATTTATTGGACCCCGAACCTATTTTTAAAACACCTAAAACTATTTAATTAATTAATTAATTAATTAATTATTAATTGTTTTATTATTATTATTATTATTATTATTATTATTATTATTATTATTATTATTATTACCGGCCCAGCCCAACCCCGAGTCCGGCCCAACCCAAGCCGGCCCAACCGAGCCCACCCGCCTAGCGGGTCGGGTCGAGTTCGCATGGCCGAACCCGACCCGCACCCGAACCCGAACACCCCAGCCCCACGACCCGGTCGCCTCCCTCCCCGCGTCCGGCGCCGCATCCGCCGCCTGCGCCTGCGCCTCTGGCCACGCCTCGCTCCGCCGCACCTCACCCCACGACCTCCTCTCCCCTCCGCCTCCTCCGCCTTGCCCGACCGCCTCCTCCTATATAACCCCTCCCCCATTCTCCCTCCGGCCACCGTCGAACACCCTGGCGCCGCCCTAGCCGCCGTGCCGCTCCGCCGTCCACCGCCTCGCCTCGCCCCGGCCTTCCCCTCCTCCTTCTCCCCTCCTCGAGCACCGCCTCCGGCGTCCCCGACTCCAGCGGCCGCCGACAGCAGCAGCGGGCCAGAGCCGGCCATCCTCGGCCCGTCGTGCCGGCCGTCCCCGCACGCCCCGCACCCCGGCGAGCCGCCCTCGGCCTCCGGCGTACCTCCGACCGGCCTCCCCTCGCCGGAACGACCAGAACCCTAACCCTAACCCTAAATTTCCCAATTCCTCGTGTCGTGTCGGACACGACACGGACACGGGATTTTCGGGTTTTTAGACCCAGTTCAGGTGCGTGTAGTTTCTTGCTCGTAGCTCGGTTTTCAATTCCGTAAATTGCGTTGCGAAGCCTGTATGACCCTCTCGGTGCCCGGACAAACCGCTCGGGGCATCGCGTCCTGTGGTGATCGCACACCGCGATCCAAAAACAGGAAAAACCAGACCCTGTTTCACCCCGGAACTGAGTACGCCCCGCCAAACGGGACGACTTGGTCTCGTGCGGTCTTCACAGATACGTGCGCGTCGTCGATACGGACGTGTGAGTTTTCGTGGAAGCTGATTCGGGTGTGCGTGCACACCGGAACCAACGCGTATCCGCGAACATCGCCCCGTATCCGCCTTTTCTGCAATTCACCCTAACTTCGTGCACACACGTCGGATCGAAACGAAACTTGCGCCATCAGACTCGTAGCGATACGCTGGTCCTGTGGGTCAAGTTTGGTTCGATTCTGAGAACGTTGACGAAATCGCGTGTCGTGGGCCCCACAGGCCCCGCTCGACGGGCGATTTTATGATCGGCTCATCGGAATCCAAATCTGGAAGTTCCGTTGGGTTCGTATCATCGTTCCTGACCTGTTGACACTAAGTTTGATAAATTTGGAGACCGTTGACCCGGACACGTTTTTCGGTGCAAAGCGGGCCCACCGGCGGACCCCGTTTTGACCCGAAACTGCCGTTTCTGCCATTGTCTCCAAATTGGACCCAAGGACAGGCGTTTCTAGCTATTTGACATCTTCTGAGCGTGATGGTAATGTTTATTTCAGCTTTTGGACTCATATTTTCCCCAAGAACCAATTAATCAGATCCAAACAACAGGCAAGTACCTGCACTTCAAGTTAAATCTTTATATTGTGATAATTAATTCTCTGCTTTACTAGTACCCTTGATGATTACACCTAGTGTTAGAAATGCTGGATTTCATGTCTTGAATATTGGAGTTCATGTCTTATTTTTCATGTCGGGTGGGAGAATACTAGAAGGCATGTAGTTTACCATTTTCCCTTGTCATGTTTAATAGCTGTTGGTACGCGACTGTACCTCAGCCGGATCTCGATTGTTCATGTTTAATAGCCGTCTATGACGGCCGGATTAGCCTTATAAACCCCTACATGCCAACTATGTATTCTAAAAACACGTGTTCACACACAATAGTTCTTCTCGTGTTGCAGTTCTTGTTGCCTGGTTATAGTTACATTCCCTGTCACATTTATTCCTGTTTTACTCTTATTCCTGGTTTAGAGAAATTAATCATGTTTCACTTATAGCCCTGTTTTACAGCATTAATTCTCAATTAATCTTACTATTCATTATGCATACTCTGATTATGATACTTAGCCAGTCTTTTCCTACTTGTCACCAATATTTAGTTTAATCTTGAATGTGCATTGTGTACTTTGCTCCTTTCCTGACTGGATCCGTTGTTTTAGGCGATGATGAGAACTATGCCCCCACCTATTTATGGCCACTATGAGTTAGCAGGTGACCCATATGAGGAGCCAGTTCCCACCCAGGAGGCTACTTCTGCAGAGTAGTTAGCAGTAGCTGCTTATTTTTTTCCTTTCAGCATATACTCGGGTTTGTCCCCGATTTATCTTCTGGCTTGTATTAACTGTGGATCTGTTGTCACAATTTGTTTTATAAAAGTTAGCATTCCTATTTCCTGTTACTTTCCTTGTCTATTTATTGTGGATGAGATAGATTTAAAATTACCTGTGATTATGACCTAGACAGCGTACTACCGCCGACACTGCGGCGTAGGCTGGACGTGCCCACGTACTCGTGTCCGAATTTCCGGGTGCGGGTCGTGACACAGGGGCTGTGCGCGACGGAGGCAGCGGAGGCCCCCTCCTCCTCCTCCTCCCGCCGCTTCCTCCTCCTCCAACCTCGGCCTCCGTCTCCTCCTCCTCCTCCTCCGCCTCCTCTTCTAGCCTCCGTCTCCTCCTCCTCCTCCCCTCCTCCCCTTCTCCGACGAATTTGGATTAGGGTTAAGTTTAGGATTTGGGGTTTGAGAATTTGAAGAGAGAGAGAGAAATAGTAGAAATTTAGAATGAATAATTTTGAAAATTTTTGGAAGAATTGAACTGTTTTAAGTAAAAAATACAAAAATATGAACTGCCCTGAAATAATGAATTGTTATAAGCAAACTATATAGTGCCCTTGTGAACTCAAATCTAAAATTAAACCCAAACCCTATAATAACCTAACGTTCCTGAACTCCAACGAGAAGAAGTCTCGGTCTATATATATTTTTCTTCTCCTTCCGCCCCCTTCGCGACCGAATCCCAAAACTCCCAGAAAAATGGAGGAGGAGGAGGAGGAGCCCTCGTCCCCGTCCCGGCGCCGGCTCTACTGCGACTGCTGCGGCGACCTGCAGGACTTCGACGACGGCGACGACGGCTTCTTCTACTGCTCCCTCTGCGGCTCCCAGAGCCAGGACCTCATCGTCACCCAGACCGCCCACGAGGACCTCAACCCCGAGGGCGCCGGCATCTACAACCTCCACCTCACCCGCTCCAAGCCCAGAAACCCTAACCCTAACCCTAACCCTAACCCCAATCCATCCTTCTCCAAGCGAGACCTCATCCGAGCTCTCACCGGAAGCATCGACGACGACGAGTACGTCAAGAAAGGCGCCGCCTTTGGGTTCCGCGACGACGACGGGGTCGAGGAGCCGAGGGATTTCGGGTCCGGTTCGGGCGATGGTCCGCAAGGGGAGGCGCTGGCGGTGGGGATCCGGACGAGGTACGTGGAGGGGCTGCAGGTGATGTTGGAGAGCCAGTGCGAGGCGCTGGTGGAGAGGTTCGGGGCCAGCCCGGCGGTCGTCGGGATCGCGCCGGGGGTCTGGCTGAGGTTCGTTGCGGCGGCCAGGTTCTTTGCGGATGACTGGGCCGAGAGGGTCCTTAGGGAGTCGGAAGCCAAAGAGAGTAAGCTCTTCCTCATTTTTCTTTTTCTTTTTCTTCTTCGGAGTTTAGTTAAAGTTGGGATCTTTCTCTTGTTATTTTGGTTATTGGTGAGTAAAAAAACCATAGTTTGTAGTTTCGTCCGATACGGCCGATACTGATACCGTTTGGCATGTCCCAATCTGATACCAATCTGATACTATCTGATACTGACTGATACCTGATACCAACATTGGGGTCTCTTTTCTAGTCAAAACTTGGATTTAATTTGGGCGAGCACATTTGGGATTTGGTTTTTGCTTGGTTATGGTAAAACCAAACCAAGAATTAAGAAAAAGCTCTGTTTATCAAAACCAAACTACAAACTAATAAAATCTGACAAAATTATTGCTAAAAATGTTCTCCTTTTTCTTTTTTGTTTTCTCATATGTACGTAATTTTTCTTAAGATATGATTATATTGGGCATAAACTATTTTACACTATACAGATTAGAATTAGATTAGATTATGGGTAATTTTTGGATATTATATTCGAATGAAATTTTAAATATAAGATTAGGAGATGAGATAGTCTATTAGAAAGATAACATTCATGACTCAATTGTTTGGTAATTTTAACATACAAAACATTGTTTTTATTATACGTGCCCGAACATTTTCTGGTTCACAAAACCAAATCCCAAAGGCAAAAATTTCATTTATCTCTGTTTACTCTATCTAAACTCTGTTTAACAAAACTCAGTTTTCAAAACTAATCTCAAATGCGCCCTTAGTAGAATCCTGAAACTCAAAAGCCTAAATGAAGAATGAAGAAACATGAGAAAACCTAAACTCTAATCCCATTATTTTCATTGCTAACCCAAATCTGTAACCCTAATTCTAATTTCTTCACTGAAATCACAATGTTTTCACTCAAATCTCACTTCTTAACTTGATACTTTCTCCAATGGAGAAATAGGAGGAAAGTCGTGCTTTTGAAGATGTTTCTTCTTGAATTTTTCTGCCCTATCTTCCAAATTCTATGAGTTAAATAACGAGGATGAAATGGAGGTTAGAGATAATGTATATACTTGGATAAATAGGAGAAATCTTAATCCTAATCCCAATTTGTGACGGACCACTAACGGGATATGGCAACTTGCAACAACATAATACTTGAGGGTATTTAGTTGTTAATTTTTATATTTAAGGGTAGTAACTTGCATTGTAGCGATACTTTAGGGCACCTTTGTCATCAATCTGCTTGCTGGGAAAGGTCTCCAAGAATTGTGGTTATTTTGATGTACTGAGGTTACATAAGACTTTGTTTCAGTATTGGAAGCACAGGCAATTTGAAAAAGTTGATACCAGTAAAAAGTTGATACACAAGAATTGTGGTACTTATTGGACGCAACAAAGATTTATTGTTTTTCTTCATTTCATAGTTGGATCTTTGTTAGTAAAAACTTCAGAAACATTCTTCTGCGACTGAGGCTAATAATAAGTTGTTTTCATGAAGTGAAGTTAAATAAGATTTAGTTTCAGTATAGGAAGCACGGGCAATCTGAAAATTTGGTACCGTCTCCATGTTGCAGTCATGCCATGCAGCGGACAGGACACCGACACACCAATCAATGTCTTGTCCATGTATGTACCATTTCAGACATTCGACATGACACAGCCGCCTCATGAAACCAGTGTTGTTGTGTCATGTTGTGTTTGCATGCACAACACAAATGCTGATATTATGAACGTTGTTGCAGTATTCGGGAGGTCCTTTGTGGCTTTTTATCCCCTGGTATGTGCAATATGTGTGTTATAGGGTGAAAGTAGGGATCTTTGTCTCATTATTTGGATTACTGGTTACATGGGAGACGTTCTTCTGTGATTTAGGCAAAAAAATTATTTTGATGAGTGGAAGTTAAATCAGACTTATCTCAATCTAGGATGCACCGACAACCCAAAAATGGTGCTTGTATCCGTGTGGCACCATGCTGGGCATGTATCGGACAGACACTCCAAAACACTCTTAAGGCACACCAAAATCAAGTATCCGTGTTTTGGTGTATGTATCGTTCTATTGACAGTGCAACTTTCAGATTTTATAGTTAAATCTTGACTATATTAACATGTATACTGCTTATTTTATCATTGGAAACTGATTCAATTGCTATGATTTGCTGAATAATGTTGCTTACTCTTTGCTGCAGAAAAACCTAGAAAGCTTAGGTACAGGTCGAAGTACAGGTCAGAACCCCACAATTCTGGTGGACAGAGAGCTATCTACATTTGGTTGCATGCTCTCAGAAAGGAGGTGCCATTATATTCTACTTTGGCGATCTCTTTTCTAGTTTGCCATATTGCAAGGGAGCCAATCCTGCCAACAGACATCTTCAAATGGGCGTTAGAGGGAACCCTTCCTTACCTTGTCTCATTTCATGACATGGATAAATTCCTCGGGAATCCTTCAAATGTTTGCCCCTTCAGTTCGAGAAGTTTGTTCAGGCCTAGAGGAATTCTCCAAGCAGATCAGTTAGAAGCAATGGCTGCTAAAATAGCTCAAACTATTGGTTTGCGCCTGCCGTCAGTGAACTTTTATGCAATATCTCGTCGCTATCTTAAGGATCTTTGCCTTCCGGTGGATAAGATTCTTCCGCATGCATGCCGCCTATATATGTGGACAATCCCTCCAGAGTTGTGGTTGTCCAGTAGCTGTGGACTTCCAACTCGTGTTTGTGTGATGTCAATCTTAATTGTCACGATAAGGATTCTATATAATATAAACGGCCAAGGAACATGGGAGACGAGTCAGTCTATTGTTGAAAAGTCGGCTCCATTCGGTCATGGGGCTCACTTGCATCCTGATTTGACAAACATAAGCTCCACAACAATGAATGGATGTGGAAATGGTGATCATCCTGATACCTCAGGTTCAAAGGCTGCTAATTGGTTTTCACGCTTTCATACTTCTAACTACAATGCTGTGGAGGTATTCGAAATTCTTGGAGCCACATATGACAAGATCAATACGACTTATGGTACGTACTTGTGCTGAGTCATTTTTGACATTGTTTTCAGTTATAATATAGCACAACATAAACTTGAATTTCATTTACCTTAGCGTGAGTTATATAGGGACTCTAGATATTAAGCTATTTTTTGTTTTCCCATGTTTAAACTTTAATTTCATTAACGAAGGGTTAAGTCCTGGTTAATATGACAACTCCTTTGAATTTCCTATATCCTGCCTTAAGGAATTAGACAACTAAAGAAGCTGCTTTCTCTGGGCTTGGAACATTAACTTTGTTATTTCTAGTGGTTGCAATTTTTGGTATAATATTGATATCTTTTGCTAATCCACTTGTGCCGGTTTTTTTTATCTGCATTGAGATTTGTACATACGTACTTCACTATGAATGCTAGCGAAGTTGAAACACCTCTGAGAGGTTTTTTTTTTTTTTTTGGCCTTGCCTTTAGTTTTATCACATGTTTTTCTTATAATGCCATTTATGTATTAGAATGGGTGATCTCTTGCCTGACTCTTAATGCTTAGGGGCTGTGAACAAATACAAACAATTCAATAAGATCTTGTCTTTAATATACATCTTAAATAATTTTGTTTCAGAAATTAAACTTTCTTTAGTTTTAAATACAAACTACTTAATTTTCGACTAAAATTGATCTGACGGCTATGGTGAAGAAATATATATATATATATATATATATATATATATATATATATATATATATATATATAAGGTTATTTCACACTTACAGTTAAGTCTCAACTTTAGAACTTTAGTCGTCGGATCACCCATTCACCGTATATATATATATATATATATATATATATATATATATATATATATATATATAAGGTTATTTCACACTTACAGTTAACTCTCAACTTTAGAACTTTAGTCGTCGGATCACCCATTCACCGTATATATATATATATATATATATATATATATATATATATATATATAAGGTTATTTCACACTTACAGTTAACTCTCAACTTGCAAAAACTAATAGTTCAAGGTATTTAACAAAGCAAAGTTTAGGGTATATAAGTGCTTATTAACATGGTACGGGTATTTAAGTGCAAAAGTGTGATAGTGCAGGTTACTTAAGTTAAACATAGCCAAGAAATAAATTCGACTCTCAATGGAATGTCTCAACCAATCTATACTTACTTTTCAAGATGTAAGCTCACAAAGATTATAAATGGTGAATAGAATTACTCTGTTATGCATGTAAATGTGCAAATTACAGACATGGTGACATAGATACTGCACCAATTTATTGGTTGTGGTGTTTTGTACTATTTCACGTATACAGGACCAATATTGAAGAGGAAATTTCGTGCTTCATAGGATTTACTAGCCTAGAACATGGATGTTTCAAGAAACTTAGGCTCAAATGTTGTTCAAGTGAAATTTGTATTTTTATAATATGAATGGAAAATTAGCCTTTGAATGAAAGCATAGGTTACCAATGAGTACTTACTTTATCTTCTGTACTTTTTGATGCCAGATTACTCAAAAGACTTGCTATCTTATCTCAAATATTGCAAGGATATTATTTTTGTTGGTTCAACAACATCGTACGAGGAGGAAAATATAATTGAAAGGCTGTGGGATATGTATGAGAAGAAAGAGGTAATACCAGTGTTTGACTGCTTGATCTACTTTATAATGTTTCATTACACACTTTCCTACAGAAATGGTGTTAATAGTATTTCTACTTCTCTAATTACTGAGAACTTATGTCCCAGAGTCTCTCTTTTATATAGCCTTTTAAATGCGCTTTTGTTATTATTTATCATTTACTTATGCAAAGGACTGTGTCAGATATTATGGTTCCAAAGCAAATGGATGACTGATATAGTTAACTAGCACCAAGTAAGGTAGTAAAAGAGAATTTATGTGTCATTCAACATCAATTATATGTTTCTTGCAACAAAGACATGGGTTTGGCTGCACTATATGGAAATGGAGATGGCACCATTTGTACTGTATGCTAATTCTCTATATAATTGACACAAAAGTAATGCGTTAGATTCTTGATATACATGGAATCAACAACAATTTTAGCATGTCTGTGCTTTCTAGATCATTATCTAAAGCCTTTTCTCGTCTGGATGTATCAAGAAAGTTTTACTTGACCATATCATATCATATGTAAGAACTTAATATTATTTGGTTAGATATTGCGTACACTTAGCTTTATGTATTATGCTGCAGATAGTAACATTTACTTAGCTTTATGACTCATATATGATCCTTCTCATTGTTGTGCTATGTTTCGGTTTCACATATTGCCTCTCATATCGTATTAACTTATTTTAACAACTATATTGGCTTTATGAAAGGAAGCTTCTTCATCATGCATATGATTTCTTTAGTTCTTCCAAACTTGTCATTATCTTAAACCAAACTTACGGTGTTAAACCTTTTTTTTTCCTTCACATTATCTGATACGTCTAATCCTTTGTTAGGATGATTGCTCGGAAGAGGTGAAACCCAATTTTTTTGATGTGAAAGTAAAAAGGCCAAGAGATGCAGCATCTATTTGCAGTCCCTTGGATCTGAAGGAAGAAAACACCAACGTCAATGGCCCCTCCAGCCCGAAGGAACCGCCTCATGTACCCGAGAGTTCTTCAGCTGCAAAAATGTTTGCATTGGAGAAGATGAAGCTTGACATGGAGGAAAATGGGTTTCAATACCTTTCACCAAGGGTTGAGCAGATGGTTGGTTATCTTCATTACAAGAGGCAGAGAATTGATGGTGGATTGGTTTACGTTGCACATGCCGATTATTATGTATTGCTCCGATCTTGTGCAAAGGTTGCCCATATCGGGGTGCAAAATATGCATCAAGGTGTACTAAAGCTTGAGAGGAGGCTAGACTGGCTCGAACAACAGATAGATTGTGGCTTGGGTTCATTATCTAACTCTCGTCTTCAAAATGATGATTCTGGTGACTTGGCGTGCTTGTAACAAGTTCTGTGAATGATCCTTGTATGGACCAAACAATTGGTCGTGTTCGTAGGAAGAGGCGGTTTGTACCAATTAGACCTTCGAGTTCTAGTTATGTTGCTGTCTTCACGTCTAACACAGACGCTTATGTCAGATTGCACCAGATCTTCTTCTTTTTATGGATAGAGGAGGTACCGCATGCCTCACAGCCAGTGGTAACAACTATCTTCAGTGTTTTGGTAGTGCCAGAGTGAAGCAGAAGGTGTTTTGACAATATTAGGATTAGGAGCTTACAACATTTTGTCATGCTCAAAAGGTTGGGCAACCTTACTAGTGATCACTGTATGTTGTACTAATGGTATACAAGGTTGTCAAATCGCATATCGGATTCCATATTGATTTTCAATTTTAATGTATCTTTTTTTTTCTTTCTCTTTTTCCTTTTTGTGTATCGTAAGTGTATATATATATATATAATTTGAAACATTTCAAAAGATGTCCATTAAAATCCTAGCATCCACATAATTAAATATTAGTGTTATTTGCCTCAATATCATTAGAAAGGACTGTTCAATATGTATTAAAAATCCTAAAATACGATACGATACAATTACTGTGTCGTACATATTGTGATGTATCATATGCTTAATATTAGGTATCGTTCGATAATGACAACCTTGATGGCAAGGGCGGAACTATTTTAAGGGCTAAGGCTAATGTGGGTTCCAGTTCACTCCAAAATATTTTTTTTCCACATGTTTTGTTTTTTCTTATACAAGTCCTATTGCCTATTTTAAGGGCTAATGTGGGATCATATATAAGTCATAAAGCTAAGTAAATGTTACTATCTGCAGCATAATACATAAAGCTAAGTGTACGCAATATCTAACCAAATAATATTAAGTTCTTACATATGATATGATATGGTCAAGTAAAACTTTCTTGACAATCACTCCAAAATAGGCAATAGGACAGACTAAAGTGTGTCGAATCAGTGTGCCCGTGTCTGAAACATGTGTCCTATTTGTACCGGTGCAACATAGCCTAGAGGAAATGGTGGGCTAAAGAAACTTGAAAGGTTAGACAATGTTTGGAGACCTCAATCGAAAATAAGAAGCTTAACACAGGAACTGTGAGAGAAGAGACAAGACTGCTTTAAACGAGATACAATTGGATTACAAAGAATGGTTTAATTTTCAAGAAATTAATTTTGCTTCAGTCAAGAAATTTCATCTAGTCCTTAGCATGATGTTCAGCAAAGTGGTACAGTACTTTATGCTACACTGTATTCGACTTAACATGCAAGAGATTTAGGATTCATCTCCTGTACCACTTATACTTCCAGGGAAAATTTTGGAAAACCTCCAACAAAAAAACCCCATAATAATTTGAAAACTTTTTTTTTTGTGATGTCCGCCGGCGTCCAGCGATACGTACGAAACTTGGTGTACGCTGCGTTACATGTCATTTGGGTCAATTGTCCCACTCCTACACCTCCTCCGCGGTTTGATCCCGAGACCATCATGCCTAGCCATGGAAGTTATACCTGTCATCGCTAACCACAAGACTCAGTTGAGTTCTATATTTGAAAACTATTAAACTAAGAGTTTTCTCATGATTTTCTAATCCTATTCTTTGTGCAACTTAAATGTGCTCTACAAACCCAAAAAAGAGGATTTTTTTGATATTATCCCCTGTTAGACGAAGGATATTGAGAATACCTCCATGTTGTTTGATAAGTCAAGAACACCCCTCTCAAAGTGTCACTTTTGCCTTTGACTAAGAATAAAATAAACTCAATATCGACACTTTGAGAAGGGCGTTCTCGACTTATGAAACAACATAAAGTATTCTCAATATCCTTCATCTAACATGAGATAATATCAAAAAGTCCAAAAAAGAACCCCAAATAAAACTCCAAGCCACAGTTTCCAATGCTTAGCTCTTACAAAACTATGTTCCTCCAAATGCACCAGACAAAATCTACAAAACTATGTTCTTTAATTTTGTTTGCTTTGGCAACAACCAAAAGCGGCATTTTTTTCTTTATTCTCCAAATGAAGCATCAATCAGAAGTTAGTGTCTAGTAACAATTTATTTGCATCGAACAAGATCAGATGAATTGCGATGGGACGAGTCACTATCAGAAATCCATAATAGAGTTACAAACGGAAAATAGAGTGCTTAATTACGAGGGGACTCGTCAGTTTCGAGAATCAGGATTGATCCAAGAATAAGTTCGATAAGACTTCGGATTTGGACAACTCTCTTTGCTTATGACAACTCTCAAGGTTCATCAAAAATTTACAAGAAATTGGGGTCGCACGTGACCTAGGACTATTCTATAATAAGGATCAAGAGACAACCAAAATTACTTTCGAATATGACAATCCAACCTCTTGAGCTGGTCATGTCGAGAACCCAAAGTGTTAATTTGGTAAGGGCTCTAAGTCACCAATAGGAAATGGAGAATCACTTGATTGCAAGGGGGAACGATTCACTTCTGGAATCCTAGAGTATTTGTGAGGACATTCATTCTTTAAATTTACGAACCAACTTGTTTCGACAATTTAAGATTCGGATCGAATTTGAACTACAGGCCATGGACCCGTATGTCCAGGCCTAATTCCAAGTCACCAATAGGAAATTGAGAATAGCTCAATTGCAAGGGAACGAGTCACTACTGGAATCCTAGTGTATTTGTGAGGATGGGTCACCATAAAATTTAGTGACCTTAAATTTCTTCAATACATAAAATGAAATTGCTATAATTCCATCAAGGGGTGGTGGCGCAGTTGGCTAGCGCGTAGGTCTCATAGCGTCTGAGTTATCCTGAGGTCGAGAGTTCGAGCCTCTCTCACCCCAAACTTTTTTTATTAAAATTATTCATTAAGTTTAACATAAATAACTAAAAAATTACATAAAAAAAAATATTATTTATTCTTTTTAAATAATATAAAATAAATATTTACGTATTGGAATATCTAACAGTCATATGTGGTGAAATGACCACAACGAAGGAAGCGAACTAGCACAAAATGTCTTCTAGGGAATCAATCATCATTGGACACCACACCATTATATCCAATAAGACCGGGTAGTCATCATATAATGATAGGAATATATATGTGATGAAAGAAATAAATACATTATTAATCACCACCACCAACCCTTCTATTTTATGGGTGTAGATTGTCCTTATTTTACTCTGTTTTATTTTTTATTTTTTATTTTTTATTTTTGAAATAAAGATGTTTAATTTTATAATTTTTGTTAGAAAATATAATACATAGGAGTGGTCTATATAATTTATTTGAAAAAAAAGAATAAAAAAAAAGTATAATAAGTATAAAATATAAAATTAGTTAACGTAAGTTGTCCGTAATGAAAACTGTTTATTGGGAAAACATACCCTTAGTCCCTTTAGGAGCTGTTTGGTAAGCAATTTTTTGTCTGAATAGTTAGATTTGTAATGCAAGTGTAGAATGGATCTTCAAATGCATTTGTTTGATTGAAGCTTGTATTTTGAATGGAAAGTTAACTTTTGTGACACCAAAATTTCTGTCTCCTGTCATTTTGACCAGGGTCGGTCCTGAACTCATGGGGGTCCGAGACGAACTTTTAAAATAAGATTTCATATATAATATATAAAAAAAAAAGTAAAATAAAAATTATGCTTCCATGAAGATTTGAACTAGGAACTTCTTAGATATAAGTTTAATGTAATAACCACTACACTATAATTACTTTGTGATAAGAAAGATTCATGATAAATACTAGTTTTATTTTTGGTACAAAATTATTTTTATATTTAAATAAAAAAAATTGGGGCCCTCCTGCCACATGGGGCTCTGGACGGTCGTCCTGTCCGCTCTGGGCAAGGATCGGCCCTGATTTTGACCTACTCTACGTCCTCTCAAAGAACTTGGATGACGACAAAAAAAGTAGGAAAATATAATTAATTAATATATAGTAATTAGTTAATTATAATTTTTTAGCAATTAATTAATATGTGGTAATTAGCTATTCCAATTATTTTAGTAATTAATCATAATTATTTGTTTGAGGGTTGATTTGAACTTATATTGCATGAACAAGAATATGATATGATACAGTAAATAAGAATACAATAGATATGATGTACATTTTGATGTGTCCATGGAGTTCTTATACCTATTTGTTTTGTTCTTGATACGTCTTAGATGATAATTCCATAGTTTTGGTATGTCCATACTTCCTAGTCTTGGCTGAATTTGTTTGGATTATCTATTTATTAGTAAATAAGATAATTAAATATTATTTGAAATAATTTATTTATTTTATTATATAATAAGGATAATTAATTAATTAGTTAATAAATTTTATTTTTATCATTATTCATCTTCACTTTCATTTTTTTATTTTTTATTTTTTATTTTTTATCTTAACAAAACATATTTGTCTCCTACTAGGAAGACAAAAAAGTACATGAATTCTCATATGAATTTTAATTTTAAAAGTAATCCAAATATTTTTTCACTTGGGATTTATCAAACAAGCCCTTAAGGTGAATAAGAAATTCTAAGTTGTAACATATACAAAATATCAAGGAAAACTTGGAACAGAGAAAGAGTAATTGTAACATAGACAAAATATACATGTATTTCATGAATTATAATTAAATTTATATATAAAATAATATCTCAACATTGCAGCAGTTGCAATCAAAGAGATCTTCACAACTTATGTCAAGGAGAGTAGAAATTCTCAAAACCTCTACTAGGATGCAAATTGATGACCTATAACTCTTGAGCATTCATACTGATAATGTGTTATAATAGTAAGGAAGGAAGAAATATGTTATAAAAATAAGAAAGAGCGATTATTTTGTAACCAAAATAGTACGTAGAGCTTCTCTTATTAATACATAATCTATATATATATATATATATATATATATATATATAATAGGAAAAGTCCATGCATTGCCGTGAAAGTTTTTTTTTTTTTTTTTCAAAAATGACCTTACATGTCTTTACTAATTAAAATTATTCATTAAATTAATATGGATAGTTAAGTAATTACGTATAGAAAAATAAATAAATAAGGGGACTGTCGTTTACTCTTTTCAAGTAATGAAAATAAGGGAGCTGGTATTTGCTCTTTTCAAGTAGTAAAAAGATTAAGGGACTTTTGTTTACTTTTTCAAAATAGTATGAAATACGTGCAACACACATTTATACTAATTGAAATTGTTTATTAAATTTAACATGAATAATTAGATAATTATGCATAGAGAAATTAAAGGGGATGTAAAACCCCTAATTTTGAAAACCGTATTTTTCTATTTTATTATTTATTTAAAAATTATTTATGGTAGTTATGAGCTAAATAGAGGAAATAGATTTTTATAAAATTTTATTTGAGATGTTTATGCATCTAGAGGATTTATGGAGCCATTATAAATTTTTCTTAATTTATTCCTTGTAGGAAACCTGGGGACAGTTACTGGCTTAAACCTTATGCACCAACATAATTTTTAGAATTTTCTATGTATTAATATATATATAAAATTCCTATTGGATCAACCCAAACCGCAACTCTTAAACCCACTACCCGCTTGCACCCAAAATCCGCGTAGAAAATATTAACAGTAGCAGTAGCAAACCAGCTTTGCTATTTCCTTCTCTGCGCGAAAAAACAAACCCAAGCGTAAACTCTCTCCACCGCTTCTTACTTTATCTGCGCGTAAAGAACCCCACCCGTCTAATTCCTTTCTCTACGCGTAAAAACAAACCCAAGCGTAAACTTCACTACCGCCTAAAATTTTGCTCCGCGCAAGCAAGCCTCCACTGCCCCGCGCGTAAAACAGAACTCCATCGCTTAATTCTCTCCTCCGCACGTGTGGAGAAAAATATCAGCAGCTCATTCCACCGCCTCATTCCACCGCCTCTTTACATGTTATTACTAAACTCCCCTCAACCGAAACCAAAACCAAAACCAATGAAAAGAAAACAACAGCGGACAGTAGTTTCTTAACCATTAAGTAAAACCCCACCGCCTCTTATTCTCTCTATATATGTTATTACAACTCTCAAACCATAATCCCACTTCTTATTTTCAAACACATATATTGGACGCTTGCACTCTACAAAACTTTTGCTCGGCAAGTATACCTTGCCATCATACTGTTATTTACATCCCATCTGATGTCTTTATGATTTATTTCTGCTTATTTAGTTCAGTTATTGTTAAATAAATTGTGCGTCCAAGGAAACTTGAGTGCAATGACGATGCAGTCGTATCATGTTTATTTATACAGATTATTGGACCTACTTTATGAGACCACCCCATTACTATGAGGCATGTTATGTTTCATTGGCCATGACACTATTCTTACACGAGTATGAGTCACATGTAGGACACGAACTTGCGTATTCGGCTGTCCACTGGTACGTATAGGTCGTGCGACGGATAAGGATAACTGCTGATAGAAACTTTGTATGCTAGTAGACCTGGTAGTTATGTAGAGGTTTTACCGTGTCATGGATGTGGCATGCTTAGAGCATTGGGCGGGGAGGACTACTAGTAAGCGTATGGAACACCCCACTTCCTTTACTACGGATGCCACACTCGACGGAGTGATATGGACGATATATTTACCACTGATGCCACACTCTTCGGGGTGATATGGACGTTATATACTATACAGATTCCCCGTTCTTCAGAGCGGTAGGACGTTATTACATACATTGGGCCCTTGTATTGGGGGGCATATGTGGCATATACTAGCCAGTTGTCACGATTGGTGAATTACGGCAGCATATGTCTAGCCTACACTTTCCATACGCCCAAGGTTGTCCTCAAGTTGCATTTCACTTAGACGGTTAGGCGACCCATTGGATGTTTATATTTTAGTACTTTATTGGCATGTTTATATGTATCTTGTTACGTCCCTCTGAGGACCTGGTCCCTTTCCAGATATGGACGAGCAGGAGTATCCGCAGGAGTACGGTCCTGGACTGGATGCTACTTACCAGGCTGAGGAGGTCTTACCTTCGGAGTATCTAATTTTATTGTCGCTGTTTAAAGATCTTCGTTGCTACTTCAGTATAGTCATTTTGTAGTGGATTTGTCTCCACCCGACTATCAGATTTGATACTCATCCTGATATTCAGTTATTATTCAGCTCTTTATTCCTACTGATTATTTGTGTTGTGGATGAGATATAGATTCTGTATGACTTGTTGTGACAGTATATTACCACTGGTGGATTTGATATTCATGAACAACGTACGTGTGTATAAGGTTTCCATATATTGGAGTTCGTATACATACGGTTGGGCGTGTTATGTATTCCTAGTCCTACGTATTTTGGGACTGGGACGTGACATATTTTTAGTGGTGGCCCATGCAGGTCGAGAATATATTGTCTTGGTTACGTAACTGTACCAAACAAGCCTGCGTATAGGAATAGAGTATAAGGATCTCATCCACATTTGACTAAAACCTCATTCTTCCCTTCAACTATCCTAGGTTTGGATTAAACCAAGTTTTACGCCAAAGACCCTTTACGCCGTGACCAGGGACCTCTATTATAGAGATCAACCAAATGACTGCCTAGTTGGCGTAAGAGCCAAATAACCAGCTTGTGGCGTAAAAGCCAAACTATGCAGAAGATTGCCTACTTTACGCTGCAGTATAACTGCTACCCACGTTCCTTAGTCTTTCCTAATCCTGCGTATGACACATCATGCAACCCACGTCATAGGTAACTGCCCCTGCATAAACTTGATGATTCCTGAATAATAGATCACCAGCGTAGAGTAGCTTGATTAGGCGTAAAATATAAGGATGGTGAGATAAGCGTATTTGGCACAGCCTTAGCTTCCCAGTCAGAACCAAATCTCGTGCATTAAATGCAGAGATATGCCTTGAGCCCTGTGCAAGAAACAGATTTTGACGTGGCTCATAATTTTGTTTTATCTTGAGCGTAAAAAAAATTATTTATATAGGAAGCGTATTTAGAAGACCCCATTTCCTTCCTTTTGGATGCGTAAAAACCGACCTGCACCCAATATGTCACTAAACGATAACCTGGGTCTCTGTACAAATCATCATCATAGTCGTCCTCTTGATCATCGTGCAGTACTTTTTCAGATGTCAGGTTCACTGAATTATCTGACAAATTCATCCGAGGAATACGAAGAGTTTCTCGTACTACTTTACACTGCAACGCATTTTTACGCAGATCTCTTTACACGTGGGAAGCTTTACAGACTTTACGAAGGAAGAATATCGATATTTAAGCACAGAGTTTTACACAAGCTTTACGCAGACCTTGCGCAACAATCTCTTACGTAGATTTTACACAGAAAGCTCTAAAAGCCATGTTTTACGTCGACAGTTTTGAATATCTGCTTTACGCGGACAATTCTAAAACCCTACTTTACGCCAAACTTTCTTGAATCTTTATCTTTCGCTGACTACTTTGAATCTCTGTTTTACGCCAATTTTCTTGAATCTCTGTTTTACACGGACAACTTAGCAACCTTTTTTACGCCTAAACAACTTTGAAGCTCTGTTTTACGCAGGGGGACTTCATGTATGTTGGGAGTTTTTACACAGGCAATTCCTCAGCATATTTCATGCCTCTACATTCTATCTAATACTTGCATCCTGTTTGATTCCTGTACTTCTTCTAAACGTAGTATACATCACCTACAAAGAGATGGATATGCAGAAGGGATGTACTGTCACCAATAGTGACACAACTCCTGGAGTCAATGGTCAGACTCAATGAGGGACCTCAGCAATTCCTAGATTTCCGGGATCAGATGGACAAATTCACAGTCCAGTTCCATTTGATCTTCCCATTCCACCTAATGGGAACCTTCCAGTCTCATCAATATCACAAGATGGCCAGGCGCAACTGTTCCAATTCTTCCAGATGATGATGCAGGAACAGAGGCAGCAGGCAGCCGAGCAATGACAAGAAATTCTGGCAGCAATTGGGAGGATGGCTGCACAGGCTGCTGTACCAGCTCAAGCACTATCTCCAGTACCTCGAGCTAGAGTTAGTTTAGTAAAGGACTTTGTACAGATGGGTCCAAGGCCGTACAAAGGCATTGAGAGGCCAGAGGAAACTACCAACTGGATCACTCACACTCGAAAATTATTAGAGATATCGTAGCTACCTGCAGACCTATGAATGACGGGTGTAAGGACACATCCAGGACCAATAAGGACACAACAAGAAGGACCTATCAGACGTCCTTTAGCTCAGCACCAAGCAGGACCATACCAGATTGTAAACCCCCTGATTTTTCAAAATTTTCAAAACTGGACTTTTCACAATTTTCTGGAATTTTTTGGAATTTTTCTGTAATTTAAAAACAGAGTTTTAATTATTAAATAATTTTTAATTGATAATAAACAATGTTAAAATATTATGAAAATAATATTTTTGGATGTAAAATGAAAAACTGGACTTAGGATAATTTTTCTGGAATTTATTGGGCCCCGGACCTATTTTAAATCACCTGAAAACTAATAATTATTTATTTATTTATTTATTTGGTTATTTATTTATTTATTCATTTATTTATTTTTAAGCCGGCCCAAACCTAACCCAGTCCGGCCCATTCGGCCTACCGGGTCGGGTCGGGTCCAACCGCACCCGCACCCGCCCGACCCGTAAACCCGCCTCTCCCCCACGCCTCTGCCCCGATTCTTCCGCCGGATCCGCCGGCCGCGCCGCCCGCCCGCTCCGCAGCGCCGGCCACGCACCCCGCGCCCCCGCACCCCTCGGCTCGTCCCCGCCTTCGGCGCCGCCATCCTCAGCCTCACGCCTCCGGCCGGCTCCCCTATTTAAACCCTAGAAACCCCTCTTCTCCGGCCAACCTCTCCACCCCAGCCACTCCGCCGCCGCCCTCGCCAGCCGCTCAGCCTCCGGCGCCACCCCCGCGAGGCCGCCCAGCCGCTGCCGACTTCCTTCTCCCCTCCTCCTTCCCCGACAGCACCCGTAGCAGACCGCAGCCCCGCGAGCTTCTCCGCCGTTCCCGCCGCCTCCGGCCGCCGTGCCCGCGGCGCCGCCTCCGCCCAGCCTCGCCGGCGCCGCCCCAGCCCTCTCTGGCCAGCCCCCCCCCCCCCCCCCGCCGCAGCGCCGCCGGAGCTCCGTCTGAGAACCCCCAAACCCTAACCCTAGGACGCGGACACGTGTCGGACACGATTTTGTTCCGGTTTTCGGGTCCCGTTCAGGTGCGTATATCTTTCTGCTCGTAATCCCGTTTTCGATTCCGCAAATTGCGTTGCGAAGCCTGTATAACCCTCTCGGTGTCCGGACAAACCGCTCGGGACATCGCGTCCTGTGGTGATCGCACACCGCGATCCAAAAACAGGAAAAACCAGACCCTGTTTTACCCCGGAACTGAGTACGCCCCGCCAAACGGGACGACTTGGTCGCGTGCGGTCTTCACAGATTCGTGCGCATCGTCGATACGGACGTGTGGAATTTCGCAGAAGTCGATTCGGGTGTGCGTGCACACCGGGATCAACGCGTATCCGCGGACATCGTCCCGTATCCGTACTTTCTGGAACGCGTCCTAACTTTGTGTACACACGTCGGATCGAGACGAAACTTACGCCATCGGACTCGTAGCAATACGCTGGTCCTGTGGGTCAAGTTTGGTTCGATTCTGAGAACGTTGACGAAATCGCGTGTCATGGGCCCCACAGGCCCCGCTCGACGGACGATTTTGTGATCGGCTCATCGGAATCCAATTCTGGAAGTTCCGTTGGGTTCGTATCATCGTTCCTGACCTGTTGACACTAAGTTTGGTGAATTTAGAGACCGTTGACCTGGACGCATTTTTCGGTGCAAAGCGGGCCTACCGGTGGACCCCGTTTTGGCCCGAAACTGCCGTTTTGCCCTTGTCTCCAAATTGGACCCAAGGACAGGCGTTTCTAGCTGATTGATATTTTCTGGATCTGATGGTGATGTTTGTTTCAGCAACCGGAGTACCGCCTGCAATCCCAGCTGAAGTCAGAGCCGCAATTGGAACCGGAACCGCAGGCAAGTGTACCTTGCCAAACCCTGCAGCTTGCTACTTATTTTCCTTCATTTGTTTATCCATCAGTGGGCAAGTAAAGCTTGCCAAATTGTAGTAATTCTTGTTATAGAACTTGCCTGAATTCTTGTTTAAATGCATATAAACCTGTTTAACTGTTAAAACCCAGGACCGAGTGGCGTACTTAGCGTCCGATTACCAGTCGGGTGCCAACTCCGTACGCGGAGTTATGTAACGTCACATAGAGATGGATATCGAGACCCGATAATTCTCGTACTTGTCTTATCAAGTACTCCAGAGCCCAGGATACTTGACACTATTCATGAGACAGAGTCTTCCTGAGACATTCATGGTGATTCTGTATAGGATACAGGACTTGACATTGACATATGTTCCTAGATACTTTATGACTTGTTGCATTAGCTATGATTTCGCTTGACATGGACATGAGACGTTATGGTCATGATATGCGAGATTACATTGGGTGGGGAGAGTTACACAGGCTACAGGTTGATTTTATATTATGCCGGCGTCGTAGTCTCCCATTGAACTAGACAACTACATGATATCACTGCTACCGGCTCTCCGACACAGAGCTTGTAGCAGCTTCAGCCTGAGTTCTAGTGATGCTCTCAACTTGCATTTATCACTTAGCTGGTTACATAGTTTACCCTATTGCTTATTTGTTTCTGCACTGCTTATGTTTTGGCTTGTATTATCTGTACCTTGCTATGTCCCCTGAGGACCTGGAATGGATGATGTCCCCAGGTATAGCTGAGGAGATCCATCTAGAGCTACACCGTACAGGAGCACTTCCAGGAGCTGTACCAGGATCTGAGGACGAGATCGTACCAGAGGATTTCTCTTGAGCAGTGGCTGTATATAGTCAGTTATTTCTGTTTCTATTTCCAGTTCATTTATTTCCTGTCTATTTGCTTTGGATGTATCAGACATAATCTCGGATTGTTCACCGAGATATTTATTGAGATTTGATAGTTATTCTATTGCATTATTTCTGGCATTTAATCTGTGTTTATTCTGTGGATGAGATTAGAAATACCTGAGACTTGTAACATCTTACTGTTAGACTACAGCTTAAGCATGCCCTGATGGATCCATTAAATTGGGTTGTCCATCGGTGCGTGCTGCTGGCCATTGTCACGTGTCCAGTCCCTCGGCATTTTTGGGACTGGGGCGTGACACAGATTCCAGGGAAGCCCCACTGCAATTATTGTGGGAGACGCGGGCACATTTTGAGAACATGTCGACTTCGCTTAGAACAATGTATGAAATGTGGTTCCGGACAGCATATGAGGAAAGATTGTCCTATACAACAGACAATAATACTTTTACCGCCAGTACAGGAGTTAGCACTTCCAGCACTGAAGCCAGCTCAGTAAATATGACTTCTTCTTGGACAAGGTCTCATTTTATAGACATGTTGTTACAGGAGATGGTATTTCTGTTAATCCAGAAAAGATCTCGGCAGGCGAGACATGGCCCGTTCCTAAATCAGCAGCAGAGGTGAGAAGTTCCCTTGGACTTGCAGTATATTACCGACGGTTCGTAGAGAACTTCTCAAGGATAGCAACCACTTTTTCTCAAGAAACCATGACATTATCTAGAGCCTTTTTTTTTCTTTATGACTTATTCCTCTGAACCCTTAGCACTCGCTAGTTGTGCGACAATTAATTATGTTCTTCTATTCTTCATCTTTCAACTCGTGCCACCTGACACTTCTAATTATAGATCGAGTGATTTTATTCTATGTTAGGATATATAGTTCGCTAAGGTTATAGTTGTAATTTTGCATTTTAAATTTTGTGCTTAGCAGTTAGAACCTGATAGTTGAATTGTTCATTTAGACTATGATCATTATCCTTAGTCGTAGATCCCGTAATTTGTATCCATAAATCGATACAAGTTATATTCTATTTCACTAGAAAACCAGTAACCCTTTCATTCTTACGGTTGACACCTTTATTCTATAAGCACTATGATTAAGACTTAAGATGATCATTACCTATATAATGCAATAGGAGACCTTAATGAGTACCAAGATCTTTTCTCGTATACCCTAACAAGAGTTCTACCTTCATTTACCAGGACCAGGTTATTCTGAAGAATCCCCTCAAGGCAATTACAGTATTAGTTTATTGTTATAAGTTGGGTAGTATCACATAGTCCTCTTGACTCCTTAATAAAGTATAGTTGAATGACATTTACGCTAGCATAAGAAGATAATATTTTTCCAGACTGTAAATTTTAGAAGCCCATACCCTATTTGGTCAACTAGCGACTTAGACAAGGAATTAGTATGACAACTGTAGAGACTGTAGAGTCTTATCTCTTTGTGACTTGAATTATTTTGTGACTTCTCTCATCATAATCTAGTGCATTCCTATTTTTCTAAACTACCTTGACTTATGCTGCTGTTACAGCCTAGTTTTGCAAGCTTAATCTTTTATCGAGCTTGTTCATGACATATGTGTTATTGGGGCCTGATCAACCACACTAATACAAATTGTCTAATCAGAATCAGTGTATTATGGTCTAGCTAGACATAGTGCGCTTGGTTCACCCTTCGCAATACTACTCTACATGGATTGAGATACATAGTTGACTAGTAGATGAATATACTTACCCTAGACATGTTTGGCATATCGTATCGGTTACATAACTATACTGATATGAGTCTGTGAATAGGAATTACCAAAATATGATTTTAATCCACAACCGTCCTGACGATCCCTAATTGAATTCTTTAAAAACTTATTGAACCTCGTACTTATATTCTATCACCTTCACCTGGAATTCTTTATTATTGCCCTCCGTCTTCCCTTACTTCGGAATTCTTTAAAAATATCAGCAGCTCATTCCACCGCCTCATTCCACCGCCTCTTTACCTGTTATTACTAAACTCTCCTCAACCGAAACCAAAACCAATGAAAAGAAAACAACAGCGGACAGTAGTTTCTTAACCATTAAGCAAAACCCCACCGCCTCTTGTTCTCTATGTATATGTTATTACAACTCTCAAACCATAATCCCACTTCTTATTTTCAAACACATATATTGGACGCTTGCACTCTACAAAACTTTTGCTCGGCAAGTATACCTTGCCATCATACTGTTATTTACATCCCATCTGATGTCTGCATGATTTATTTTTGCTTATTTAGTTCAGTTATTGTTAAATAAATTGTGCGTCCAAGGAAACTTGAGTGCAACGACGATGTCGTCGTATCATGTTTATTTATACAGATTATTGGACCTACTTTATGAGACCACCCCATTACTATGAGGCATGTTATGTTTTATTGGCCATGACACTATTCTTACACGAGTATGAGTCACATGTAGGACACAAACTTGCGTATTCGGCTGGCCACTGGTACGTATAGGTCGTGCGACGGATAAGGATAACTGCTGATAGAAACTTTGTATGCTAGTAGACCTGGCAGTTATGTAGAGGTTTTATCGTGTCATGGATGTGGCATGCTTCGAGCATTGGGCGGGGACGACTACTAGTAAGCGTATGGAACACCCCACTTCCTTTACTACGGATGCCACACTCGACGGAGTGATATGGACGATATATTTACCACTGATGCCACACTCTTCGGGGTGATATGGACGTTATATACTATACAGATTCTCCGTTCTTCAGAGCGGTAGAACGTTATTACATACATTGGGCCCTTGTATTGGGGGGCATATGTGGCATATACTAGCCAGTTGTCACGATTGATTAATTACGTCAGCATATGTCTAGCCTACACTTTCCATACGCCCAAGGTTGTCCTCAAGTTGCATTTTACTTAGACGGTTAGGCGACCCATTGGATGTTTATATTTCAGTACTTTATTGGCATGTTTATATGTATCTTGTTACGTCCCTCTGAAGACCTGGTCCCTTTCCAGATATGGACGAGCAGGAGTATCCGCAGGAGTACGGTCCTGGACTGGATGCTACTTACCAGGCTGAGGAGGTCTTACCTTCGGAGTATCTGATTTTATTGTCGCTATTTAGAGATATTCGTTGCTACTTCAGTATAGTCGTTTTGTAGTGGATTTGTCTCCACCCGACTATAAGACTTGATACTCATCCTGATATTCAGTTATTATTCAGCTCTTTATTCCTACTGATTATTTGTGCTGTGGATGAGGTATAGATTCTGTGTGACTTGTTGTGACAGTATATTACCACTGGTGGATTGGATATTCATGAACAACATACATGTGTATACGGTTTTCATATATTGGAGTTCGTATACATACGGTTGGGCGTGTTACGTATTCCTAGTCCTACGTATTTTGGGACTGGGGCGTGACAGGGGATATTGTTAGTTCTTTTTAAGTAGGATTATTTACACTGACACCTCCTATATTTTGTGCTTATTATGCGAACTTTTTCTATTTTAAATATAAATACACTGACACCCCCTATGTTTTGTGTTAAATATACGGACCACCCATAAGTTTTATAATTTATGTAAAATATTTTACACTGACTACCCGTACTTTTAAAAAAAAATTATGAAGGACAAAGGGGTGTCGGTGTTTTTATTTTTAAATTAGGGGAGGTTCGTGTAATAAGAAAAAAATATAGAGGGTGTCAGTGTAAATAACCCTTTTAAGTAACTATAAAATTCGTGCAACAAACATGTATTCATACTAGTACTAGTATATATGTGCATGCCTTGCACGTATTTCATACTTTTTGGGAAGAACAAACAATACTTTTGTTTTACTACTTGAGAAGAACAAAATTCATTAATTTTTTACATCTTGAAAAGAGCAAACAACAATACCATTTTTTTCACACGTAATTACCTAACTACCTATATTAAATTTAATGATTAATTTTAAATATATAAGGGTATTTTAGGAACAATATGTTTTTACGGTGAAGCCTCTTTCCTTATTATATAGTAGTATAGATTTATGAAGGAGGAAATGATTATGATTTGTGTATAATTTAGATAAAAGAAACCATTTATTTATGATTACCCACAAATATCTATACTACTATATAATAATAAAAATTCGGCTTCACAGATGAACTTTTTTCTTTCTAAAAATACTATTATCTATGTTTACTAATTAAAATTGTTCATTGAATTTAATCTATACTACTATATAATAAGAAAAGTTAGGCTTCAGCGTATTTTTTTTTCTTTTGAAATTTTCTTTTATTTATGTTTACTAATTAAATTGTTTATTAAAATTAATATGGATAGTTAAGTAATTACACATTGAAAAAAAAATTAAGATGATTGTTGTTTGCTCATCTCAAGTAGTAGAAAATTTACAAGACTAATATTTGCTTTTTCTTTCTAGTAGTATGAAATATGTGTATACAAAGTGGGCTGAAGGGAGCTAAGAAGGAAATTTGGAGAATACTGAATTCTAATTTTTTTAAATTGCAGAGAGTCCCAAAATTTTCAAAAGTTGGAGGGAGCCGTACAAAATGTTCCCTGTAAAAAAAAGAAAAGAAGAAAAAGACTGAACGCCTCTCTCAAGTATATATACATGCACCGCCACTGGCGCCGACCGAGCTCCACTTCCGGTAATAAGAAGCTACCGTCAACCCTCAGATCCAGAAAATAAATCCCCTTTTCCCCATCCCCCCATCGTGTTCACACAACCTCGGATTTCTAGGGTTTCCCAAATCCCTAATCTCTCCCACCCCCACACACACACACCCCCAAAAGAAAAGAAGGGAATCAAATGAATCTACACTCAAATCCAGATCTCTAAATTCTCCGAAAAGAGTCATGGAGAACAACCACCACCTCGGCGTCAACAAGCTCGGCAAGAACATCCGGAAGAGCCCTCTCCACCATCCCTCCTCCTACAACCACCAGCAGCAGCCGCCGCCGCCGCAGGTGTACAACATCAGCAAGAACGACTTCCGCAGCATCGTCCAGCAGCTCACCGGCACCCCCTCCCCCGTCGATCGGCCGCCCCGTCCCCCGCCGCCGCCGCCGCCGCCGCCGCTCCACCAGCCGAGACCCTCCTCTTCTTCTTCCAGCATGCGCCTCCACAAGATCCGCCCCCCTCCCCTCACCCCCGTCGCCCGTACCCCCCTCCACCCCGCCCCCGCCCGCCCGGGCTGGGCCGCCGACTCCCCCGTTTCCGCCTACATGCGCTACCTCGAGTCCTCCCTCCTCCACTCCGACGGAACCCGTCCCCCCGGCCCGCTCCCCTCCCCCGGCTCCCGGTCCCCCTACCCGCTCCTCTCCCCGAACTTATCCTTCTCCCCCCTCCCCCCGGGGCAGCACGGGATACTCGGCCCCGGCCCGGGGCCGGCATCGCCGATGCCGCCGCCGCTTTCCCCCGGGCTCTTCTTCCCTTCCTCCCCCTCGGGGTTCTACCCGCTGTTGAGCCCCAGGTGGAGGGATATGTAATGTAGTGTAAGCTGCTGGTTGTATCAAAGAATCTTTGGATAGGACGAAAGAAGAAGAACAGAACAGTAAGGGTTGGATCGAGGGAGGTCTTGCTGGTTCCTCTGGAGACGGAGGCGGAGCTTCCTCACTGGGAGGTCAGGTCAGTGGAAACGAGGCAAGTGAGAGAATTGTGGTTTTATGTTTATAATGAAGGTACATTCTGTAAAATGAATTTGTGCATGTAACTTATATTATGTATATATAATGATAAAAAAACTATTGTTTTGTTCAGTTGAAACACGCTCTTAATTAAGATGATGGTAATGGCTTTAATCATGCAGGGCCAGCCCTCAGCTCACGGGATCCGAGACGAACTTTTAAAATGAGACCCTCATACATAATGTAAAAAAATAAAACAAAAATAAAATAAAATGTCTCCACCAAGATTTGAAATATGAACCTCTTATGTGCAAATCTGACATAATAACCACTAAACCACAATTTCTGTGTGATAAAAAGGTCCAATGTTATATACTAGTTCTTCGGCATCGGCCGATACCGCAAACTATGTTTTTTAATTTAGCTAAAGAAAAAGAAGGAATAACATCAAGGGCATTATAGTCTTATAGATGGTATGGGAAGAATAAAGATTATCAATGGAGAAGAGGAGAAGAAACTAGTTTGTTAAAGCTTGGTAAAACCTTCCACTTAATGATATAACCTCATGATGTGTTATTTAGATCCTGGAGATGAGCATAAGTATACTATGTCATGACTCAATACTTAAAGAAACTCTTATCGAAGTAAAGTAACTATGAAGAGAAGTTTATATTTATGCTAGGGAATGAGTCGAATGAGTGACACAATTGTAAAATAAATGTAATTGAGCAAAGGTAGCAGTAAGGTTCATATTATCGGTATCGGATCTTCCTATGAGTACTGGATCAGCGGTTTCAGGTCGGATTATCGGATTTTTTTTTTATCGGAAAACAAATAATTATTAAAAATTTAGAAAAATATTTTATGCAATTTGGCATAGTTTTAAGTATTTTCTGTGTTTTTATTAGTATTTTGAAATTAAATGAAATAATAGTCACCCTTGTTGATTGGTTTACCTATGATAAGTAAGTTTTTTTCTTTCCATTTACATGCTAAATTTTTTCTTCTTTTCCATTTACATGCTTTTACAACCTTACAATGCTTTTACACCCTTGTTACTTGGTCTTTTTCGTTCAATTTTTTTTCTGCCGAATTGTTTGTAAAAGAGACCCCTAACGTCGGTATCAGTCAGTATTCGTAGCCGTCGGTATCGGATAAGGACATACCAAACCGTGTATCAGTATCGGCTGATATTGCAAACTATGGGCTGTAGCACCACTAAATGGATCATATCGGCCTAATATGAGGAAAGAGATGATCATCCCCCTAACGAACCCTTGAATCACTTGTAAAAAGGAAAGAGGAACATACCAAGTGGGCTACTCGGTCAATATTCCTCCGATACTCGGTCGATATCCCTCCGATGCCTACACTACAGGACTTTGAGAGGAAAAGGAAAGTAGGTGCTAGATTGGGTAAGAGAGTATAACTTGAATTTTCCACTTTGGGGTTATTTATAGTTATTAGTAACTTGGGGTAAGTCTTAATAGTTACCAAAATCCTATGACTAATGGTCCCCTAGATATGAGTTGTTATTAGTTGTTACTATTGGTACCCTAGCTTTGTATTCCGGTCTCATGGGCTTTTATTCTTTTATTTGTTTTTAAGTGTTATTAATTGCCCCCACTTTCTCGAAATTTATCCTTTGGCCTCATTTGGTTCGCGGAATCATGAGGTTGGGAAAGGAAAATTATTACTTTTCTATGTTTGGATGCCAAGGGAATTGAGGAGGAAAAAAATTGATTCCCAATGAAAAAAAAAATATGGAAGAAATGATTCCCTCCATCCAACCAAGGATTCACTTTCCCACATTTAAGTATTCACTTTTTCTCCCAATTTTCTTGGTATTTCCAAGCACCAGAAAGAAAAATCGATGGGAATCACTTGACTTGACCAGAACTTGTCTCGGCCTTGAGACGCTCGACCAGAGCTTGTCTTTGGCAATTACTTTGTCCTGAAGCCACTCACTTGATAGGAGCTCGAGCCGCCTTATTTTATTTTAGCCTCTACACACCTGTCCATTATGAGTTCTTTTGGCCTCAAAAGGTCTTTGACCTTGTCAAAGTAATTAATACATCCATAAGTGTCTTTATAGCATATGACCTACTACTTATAGAACTATGACTCATATATAGAACTATGACTCATAAACACGTCCGTTGGCCAAACCTAAACAAAAAAGGCCGAGGAAGTGGGGGCAACTGTTAAGAATGTGAAGAAGTCCATGTAAGAATAAAGTCCGTGCAACATAGGTAGCTGATAACTACTAGTAATACCTCATGACAATTGACATTGGGGCACATCCATGGTTCTTTGGTAAATGGTAAGACTTGAGCCTCGAGTCATTCATGACTATAGATATTCCTAAGGAGGAAAGACCAATGTACTTATTACAAATTTAGCATTTACTTTCTTTTTGTCTTAAAGTCCTAACTAATTTAGGCATCAGAGGGAATATTGACAGAGTACCCCCGCTTGGTCGGTGTCTTTTCTAGATGATTTGTGGGATTGTCTGAGAAACAATCATTCTCTTCCTCATATTAGTCAGAAGCATCGAAGGCTCTTCATCTAATGTGGTCGGGGACTCTGACGATAAATTTGGTGGTCTACATCTACTCATCTTCATCCTTTATTTTCGAACTGTTGTAATTGTACCATGGACGCAGGTAATCCTTTATTTTTAACTGTTGTATAGAATTCTTCAGCTATCCTACTTTGAGTAGCACTGCAAGACGATCCAAATTTAAGGTTAGAAACTACAGAATCTACGAAGAGTCGAGATTTACTATCCTATAATTTGCTGATCTGGGCATCATTTCAAGCATAGATAACTCTTCACACTACTGTTGATTGCTAGTCGTCTTTTCCAAGAAACCACCAAGAGTGCCAACTGCTGAGACATCAGACAGCTACCTGTGGGATATGTTGTTAAGGCTGCATTTTCCTAGTATATGGGATCAAAGGACTGAAAAAAAAAATAGAATCAAACACCCTTAGTAAGGGCGTTTGTAGTATGTTTAAGCTGGGATCAGCTGGATATTAAGATGGGGGGAATGGGTTCAGTGAATACGGCCATAGTATAGGCGTTTTGTTTCTTAAGTTATAATTTTGAAAAATTTAGTTCTCTACACGCAATATACTATAAATATAGTTCTCTGTGTGAAAATTTCTGTTTATTTGTAGATTAAACTAGGTTTCCTGTTGGATTCTCTGATGGCTCTCTCTAGGGGTATCACTTTTCTTTCTTGTTCTTGAGGTGTTCCATCTCCTATGAGTAGAATGTTTTTCCATCTGCATCTGATTTTCCTCTTGGATTGTGGATTTTATTTTTTACAGTAGACTAGCTAATCACAGTATGATTTAGTTGCAATTGAATTGGCTCTTATTCAGTAATGTAAATATGAAGGTGACATGAGGTATTGACCAGGTCGAGAAGGCAAGGAGGCGAGGTATGTACTGCTTGCTTTTTCTTCTTGTTCCTATGGAACCTAATTTTCTCTTTCTTTTCATTTCTGTAAAAAGTAATTTGGAAAGATCCGACATTTGTTCTATGGACTGCAATTGTTCCAAGTTTCTGCAAGCTTTCCTAGTCTTGTTTGGGTTGCCAGTTTGTTCACTTGAACAAGTGATCTTCTTGTGGCAGCACCAAAGCAATGGTATGTGCAAAGCAGATTTCTGGAGATATTTTCTTGTATTAGGAATGTGTATGTATTCATTGTTTGTCAGGTTCTGAAATTTTTGTTATGCACGCTATAATTATATGATCCCAGTTTGGAAAAATTATTCAGTGAAACGGACTCACCACGTGGTGAAACTCGAGGCTCACTTGGTCTCATCTAATAGTGCAATGACATACAATGCTTTGTATTTTTTTTGGGTCTAATTTAGGCTTAGTGGTGTGTCATGACACTATTGGATGAGACACAATGCTCACTACTGTCTCGTGGTGAGTCCGTTACACTGAATAATTTCTCGTTTGGAAGCTTCATCAATTATCCTTTCTTTTTGTGCTCCCAGTGTAAGACCTCCTGCACTGTGTATGCTTATTATTGTTCCTCAAGCGCTGGAGACTTTATTATGCTCTCAAGTGGTCTATAATGAAAATTATAACTTTGAATACCTGTAGATTTGTAGATTGTTATCATAGTATTTGGACAATTTTGCAGGTGCCTAGATGTTTCTTTATTTCAATTATGGGTATTTTCAATTATTTTAGAATTAGGATTACTATTGTTACTATTGCACTGCACTGCACATTATTGATGTAGATTTGTAGATGACATTGTATGTTTCATAATTATGCTTGTATATGTTACTCTGTTTCATAATTGTGCAGTACATTAGGGGCTCTTCTGCTGTCTGGTGCTATTTTCGTGACCGCTCATTTGTGCAACTCTAAACCAAAAGCGTCCCTTAAATAAGTTTGGCTCATTTCAATTTTTAGATTCTAGATTCAGAATGTAGGAGCTCATTTTGTAGAATAGTAAAGTTCAATTGGAGTCTCATGATGGTTGTGTCCTAGCCACATGAGCTATGTCTTGAGTCTGAGATTTTTTACATTGAGAATGTAGGAAATCATTTTGAAGAATAGTGATATTCAAGTTGGAGCTTCAATTTCTAGATTGTAGATTTCACATTATATTTTGACCACATAATTTTTTCACATTTGCTACCAAAGGTTATTTTATATTGTTGTTCTATATTTATTTTTTATTGTATGCTCTTAACACAATTGCTTGTCGTCTTATGGACACTGACTTGTAATTATGGAATGATCTCAATTAAATAAATCATAGACAATTTTATTGAACTTCCAACTTTGCTAAAAGTTAGAACACTTCACATTTGTCTCCATTTATATATAGTTAGGACAAGTTGGAATACCAGCTATGGTGATGGGCTCTGGATGAGAAATTTGGCAAATAGAAAGTTGGTGGGGACTGGGAAATATATTGAAAACAAAGGGTACTTTTAATTAATTCTTTTTGTTTAGCTTTGAAAAGTAAAATTAGTGACCAGATGGACCCACCAATTAATGATTTTAATGAACAAAACGTACCCACCGAAAACGAACAATGCAAATGTGTTTTATTATTGTATTTATATATTAATTTACCTTCAGCAACTTGAGAATTCATTTCTCCATCTTCATCACTTACTTAGTAATTTAAAATTAGTGACCAGATGAATCCTTGAGGGATTCAGCAACTTGAGAATTCATTTCTCCATTTTCATCACTTAGTTAGTAATTGACTATAACACGTTATCAAAACGCAGTTCTGCACGTAAAGGTTCACGATCGCGCAATTATCCTCAGACGGAACGAGTAAGTATGATTTAATTTTTTTATGATATAATTTTTTTGTTTTCTTCTTTTTATTAGACATATGAAGAGTTTTTTTCCCCTCTAAAGAAAAGATCATGGCAAATTATAAGGGCACTGCACATTTTACTCCGGGCTAGCCCATTTAAAAATTAGAAAAAATTACAAGTTTGCCATCATGAAAGTTACTCGGGGCTAGCTCACTGTAATACTCAGGACTGTCAAAATTTTGACAGTCCTACCACTTGGAAGGACTGTCAAAATTTTGACAGTCCTGATTATAACAATTTGGGCTAGCCCCAAATGAGGACTGTCAAAATTTTGATAGTTCTACCACTTGGAAGGACTGTCAAGACAGTCCTACAAATTGTTAGGACTGTCAAAATTTTGACAGTCCTAATTTTAACCCACTGAAAATTTTATATAAAACTAGGACTGTCAGGATATTGACAGTCCCACAAGAAATGAGGACTGTCAAAATTTTGACAGTCCTCATTTGGGGCTAGCCCAAATTGTTATAATCAGGACTGTCAAAATTTTGACAGTCCACATAGCTTGTGGGACTGTCAAAATTTTGACAGTCCTACAAATTGTTAGGACTGTCATAATTTTGACAGTCCCACAAGCTATGTGGACTGTCAAAATTTTGACAGTCCTAATTTTAACCCACTGAAAATTTTATATAAAACTAGGACTGTCAGGATTTTGACAGTCCCACAAACAATGAGGACTGTCAAAATTTTGACAGTCCTCATTTTAATTGTCAGGATTTTTTTTTAGTTTATTTCTATTTAGTTAGTTTTGTATTTTGATTTTTTTTATTTAGTTTAATATCCAAAATAAAATATATTATCATTGAACCAAAAAAAAAAATCTACCGTACGAATATTACGTCTGCCGTCGACCAGACTTCAAACGGCCATAACTATTTATTTTCAAATCGTTTTTCGTCACACAATAGGTCTATTTGTATGTTTTCGACGAGAGTAACACAATTCGTGTAGAGAGAATTTTCATCCGAAGTAAGACGTACATATTACAGGCAAAAATATAAAATATAAAATTTTAAAGTATCATAACTTTTGACTGGGAGATCGAAACAAGCTCCAGTTTGAGCCAAAATGACCGTATGGAAAAGTACTTCGGGATAAACCGTTTCACCGTTTTACGGACTTTCCAAATTTTTAGAATCGCAAAAAAACGATGTTTCGACCTCCAAATTTTACTTTTGGTAATTATTTTTTTTTTAACAAAATATTTAATGTACCAATAATAAATTTACTATTTTAAATAACATAATACTTTAACAAATTTTAAGGATAGAAATTTTAAGGATATTTTGAAATTGGCCCCCCAACAATCAACAAAAATAAATTAACAGAAAAAAAAAAAATTAGGACTGTCAAAATTTTGACAGTCCTACCAATGGGAATTTGACAGTCCTTCCAATTGGTAGGACTGTCAAAATTTTGACAGTCCTAAAAATCAACATTTTGACAGTTCTTCTATTTTTTCATTTTCTTTTTTGGTTTTGACGGTGACGACGACGGGAGGCGCGGCGACGGGAGATTGCGGTGGAGGACGGGGGAGGAGGCGGAGGAGGACGGCGGGAGGGGGGAGGGCTCCGGTCGGATAGGGAGGGTTTGGGAGGGTTTGGAAGTAGTGGACTAGTATGAGTAAAATATTGGATTAGTATAAGTAAAAGTTTCTCTTTAGTGGACTAGCCTCAATCCTGGACTAGCCCCGAGTAAAATATGCAGTGCCCTTATCAAAAGCCAAGATCATTAGGATCAATTAGCCATGGCTCTAAAAATATACAGCTATGGGGTTATTCAAACAGTCAGAGACTAGCCTCAATGTACGTGAGGCTAAAAACGGACATAAAAAATGTCTGAAGCAATAATCACAATTAGCTAAGTTATTAGCTCCATGGAATGGAATAACTCCATGAAAAATGGAACAACTTTGTGGAATGGAGTAGCCTTGCGGCCAGGTGAGCTCCAGTGAAGCATATCTGTGTGGCTTAGAAGTTAGCCAAAATCAAACTTCATGCCAAGGTTTAACCTTGCAGAACTTAGCCCCGCGTAGTTAGCTCCCGCGAATGCAGTGGCATCGAAAAAATTTGCTCCTTCGAATGGAGCAATATCACGTCCCGTTACCCAAGACACGAAAATCTAAGTGCATTGATACATCTCCAGGCTACGCACTCATATAATACTCTGGTATTATGTTTGCGATTGTCGCCTGTAGGTTCTAGGATAAATACATGATAGTAAAGATACATTCTAAAATATTCACATATTATATACACACTGCTTATCATCTTATATTTACACTGACAAGTCTTCTTCCAAAATTCATAATTTACATAAAACAACTACAAAATGAGTTATGCTGACTCCCTTACTCGTCCATCTCATCGACTTCATATAAATGTAGTCTTTTCCTCAATTTCTTCATTTTCTAGTGAACAAAACTAGATCGTCAGAACGACTAGCAAGTCCTTATATCAAGGAACGATTAAAACAAATGATAAGATAAATACGGAATTTCAAAGATAAGTCATATCAGAAGATAAGAATAACTGATATGGAAACTAGAATACTTGCAGCTGATTAATAGTGTAAACTTGAAATATGAGGCTTCATATTCCTGATAAAACCTATTCTACAAGGTGTCAAAAAATACAGTCACAAACGCTATCCGCAATACAAATTTTTTGTATACAAATGCAAATTAGAGAACGCTTTTGGATCACCAACATCACCTATTGTCTCGACAATAATTCCATATACCCGGGATCAGGTAATTACTGGATGGACGATGCTTAGATTCCAGTCCACAGTATTGTAATATCATTGTATCTCGATAATAATCATTGAATCACATTAAAATGTGATAACACATGATATAAACATTTGTCGATTTTTTTTTCCAAAGAATTCGGATCATGTGATAATATAACAATTGTCGAATTTCTTGAACTTTTCTAAGAATTCGAAAAATATGTCAACATTGGATATACACAATTGTCGAATTTTTTGATTTTTTCAAGAATTCGGATCCAATGACAGGTAAGTGAGTTAAGCCTCACCTCGGTCATCGTATGGCCATACGTATGCCTGAACTATTGATCAACATTAATTTTTAAAATAATTAATATTACTAAGAGTTCGACGGTGTGATCCAAATGTTCTCTCCCACCCTAATGCAATTCTACAAAATTATATTCATTCCTATCTAACATTCAAATTAAGTTGAATTATTTGTCCTGATTTGTATCTCGGTTAGTGTGTCAGAGCCTACACATTTTGCGAGGATATCGTATCAGCAAGTCGTTCCATCTTTGCGAAAAAGTTAATCATCCAATATTATAAATATATTTCGTTTCATGTACTCATGGTATCACGCCTAACGGAGCTATTCCATTTGGTAGAAAAAATTTCGAACACAAGAAAATTATACTCTTCACCTTGGAATATAAATTATTGTTATTCTTGTTGTTCTTTTGTGCACGTGCAAACGTGTCTTACGCGTCCTAAAATTTAAAAGAACTCGTATTCTAAGATTTTTAGAGTTGAACCTAGGCCAAAAATTGCTAAATTACTTAAAATAGAGAAAAATCAATTATTCGGACTTTCCGAAAATGATCCTCTCTAAAATTTCTTGAAAATTTCAGCGGTTGTATTCTGGATTTCGAAAATTTTACAATTTGATATACGGACCCGGAGCAACCCTACGTAGAATTTCCAGGTACGCTGACCCATTCGTTGGAGCAACTCTTAACACCGGTAAACTCACGCAAGTAATTATAGATAATAAAGCATCATTTGGAAGAATATTTTTTCTTACCCAAAGCTTGCTTGCTTATATAAATTTAACAATAGTGCTGGTTTGCTAAGAAACTTCAACAATTTCTGTTAATACCATAGTTATCATGACAATTGTATAAATTCAAGATTCATGTAATTTATCACACATAATTGATTATTAATTTCGTATTTGCAGAAATATATCTCATTTCATTTCATGTCTAAAATGAAACTCTATGTTATAAAAATAGAATTCAGGTATCTACCTAAGTACTCCCCTACAACCATATCTTGGTTTTCTTTAATATCATTCACCCATCCAAAAAATATCCATATATTTGAATTGTATTATCCGAAAAATAGGGTAATTTTCGAGAGATTCATAATTCCTACTTGCCTTGTTATTCTTAGACATGTATATATCTTCGAAGTAACAAATATTCCAAATGCTTAGAAATTGAATATTAGGTACATCTCAACTTCATAATTCTTTAGAAAATCGCAATATACTTCCTTGTATTCACTATTTTCTTATTCAAAAAATAATTAAGGATATTAGTCTAAAGCTACGATACTTGGGTGGAAAATTTTCTAACCATATAGAAATTTTAGGTCTACAATACCACTCTTATAAAACCCATATGACTTTAATAAATCTCATAGTTCATCTTCCACCATTCTTAAACAACCATATCATAATTATTCACAACTTTCACATATTTATGATCCAGAAAACTTTCATTTTGACCTAAAATAACTCTATGGAAGAAGGTATAATTTACAAAATTATAAATTATTAACTTTTTCATCTTTCTAAATGTGTTCAAAACTTCCTATTTTTAATAAAATTCTATAAGAATCACACATATACTTGTACCATAGAACTCCATAGATTCCGTTAGATAAATGCTAACTTCTGCTATTAATGCACACAACAAAAAATATATGTACAACTTAGAGTAACAATAAACCCTTCTATTCTAACAAAGTTTAACATGTAGCATCACACCTTGCAATATCAATATATTTCTCATGCCAAGGTTCAATTCAAATCTATGTGTCCACTTTGTGTACAAACGTATATTTAATTGATCAAATTCTGAATTTAGAAAAAAATAATCATGAAAAATCAATATTTGAAACTTTGATAAGGTGGAAAAGGGCTTGCCTGGCTTTGATTTCCAAACTAGATCTAAATTCTCCCTTAAGCCCTTCCCAAGTATACCTAGAAATTCAAAGATACACGACACTCATAGAACCTTAATTTAGGTTTTCAAATTTGAAAGAAATTAGGGAGAATTGGAAGAGAATTATACCTAAAGATGATCGAGGGGTGTGGGTACTCGGAGGAGCAGGGGGTCGTCGGCAGGTCGCTGGCCGGCCAATGCAGCCATCGCAGTAGCAGCAGAACAACCGCGACAGCAGCAAAGCAGCGACAGCAACAACAAAGGAAGGTGGGGAAAGAGATGAGTGAGGGAGAGAGGAATAAGGAGGGAACCGAACCCCCATTTCTTCTCCATATAATCCAGCCTCTCCCCCATCCCCATAAACCTAAAAACTAAATCATTATGTTTTATGGGTGAGTCACCCATTCCCTTAAGTCACCAGATGACACATGGGTAGTAGGTGTATATAGAAATTGTGAAATTACACTTATTTTGGAAGGGCCTAAATGAAACAATCTAGGTTAAATCAAGAGTAGATTTTTCCTAAGGGCTGAAATGCAAATAAAACAAGAGAAAATTAACTAAAAAATATTTATTCATGTAAATATATAAAAAATAAATAAACATGTTATGACGTTCTACCTACCTTATATAAATGAATTAAGAAAAGAGGCAAGGGAATAAATAAAGCATAGACTTGAACTAACCTTAGTCCTTGAATAGATACGGATATTGCTTTTGCACATCCTCCTCTCTTTTCCAGGTAGATTCTCCAGACGAATCTTTATTACATGATACTCGAACCAGAGAAATAGTCTTGTTCTTGAGAATCTTCTGCCTTCGATCTAGAAGTTCTACTAGCTTTTGTTCTATGCATAATGTTGGGCCTACTGTGATTTCAGAATGATCTAGTATATGACTGAGATTTGGCACATATTTGCGGAGTTGGGATATATGAAAGACATCATGAACTCCTTCCAAAGATGGTGGTAAGGCCAACCGATATGATACATCCCTAATTCGTTCCAAAACATCAAATGGACCTATGTACCTTGGACTCAATTTTTTTCGTGTTCCAAATCTAATAGTCCCCCACGTAGGCGAAATCTTTAAGAATACATGGTCACCTGCCATGAATTCCAAATCTCTTCGATATTTATCTGCCAACATTTTATGTCTACCTTGTGCTGCCTGAATGTGACTTCAGATTGCTTTGACTTTGTCTACAGTTTGAGTAACCAACTCTGGACCTAAGAGTTAACGTTCCCCTACGTCACTCCAACATATTGGGGATCGACATTTCCTTCTATATAATGTTTCAAATGGTGCCATTTTAATACTGGCATGATAACTGTTATTATATAAAAATTCATTCAAGCGCAAATGGTCGTCCCAGGATCCCCCGAAGTCCAAAATACATGCCCTCAACATATCTTTTAAATTTTGAATTGTTCTTTCAGATTGACCATCGGTCTGTGGGTGGTATGCTGAACTAAATTTCAAACGGGTACCGATACTTTCTTATAGACTTTTTCTAAATCTAGAAATAAATCGAGTATCTCTATATGATGATACTCACTGGTACCCCATATTGACTAAAAATACTTTTCATATACATATCTGCTAAAAGTTCAGTTGATTGACCAACTCGGAATGACATGAATCTAGCAGATTTTGTAAGCCTGTCTATGATTACCCAGATGGCATTATTACCCTTTTGGGTTCTTGCTAACCCTTTCGGGACCTGCTTTGGAGCGAATTCCTCGGAGTCCTGATACCAAATCCATGGTAATATGCTCCCATTTCTATTTTGATACATGTAGAGGTTGAAGAAGTCCTGCAATCCTCTGATGTTCGGCTTTCACACTTTGACAAACCAAACATTTCGACACGAATATGACAATTTCTCATTTCATTCCGTGCCACCAGAAGTTCTGCTTCATATCCTTATACATCTTTATACTACCAGGATAAATAGAATATTGTGAACTGCGTGCTTCAAACATTATTTCTGTCCTGAGATCTCCATAAGGTACACACAATCGATTTTTGAATCTTAAAGATCCATCTACATGTTTAATTAAACCTGTTTGTAATCCAGTTTCTGTCTGTGTCCATAACTTTTGCAGCTTTACACCATTTTCCTATGCCATCTTAATCCTTTCTAATAAAGGTGATTATATTTGTCAAATTTGTCAAATTCCTTTTGTTATTGGACATATTACCTCAATTCCCATTTTTCTCAATCTTCCAGGATCTCCTTAGGTGTATTCATAAAGAATGCGGTAGGTCTCCTACTTAAAGCATCAGCCACTTTATTAGCTTTTCCTGGATGATACTCCATTTCCATGTCAAATTATTTAAGTAGTTTCAACCATCTTCGTTGTCTCATGTTTAACTCTTTTTGTGTGAATACATACTTAAGACTTTTATGGTCTATATATATTTTGATCCTTTCTCCATATAGATAGTGTCTACATAATTTTAGTGCAAATACCACAATTGCCAATTCCAGATAATGAGTTGGATAGTTTCTCTCATGTGTCTTCAGTTGGCGAGAAGCATACGCGATAACCCATCCATGTTGCATCAATACAAAGCCCAATCCTTTTTCGAAAGCATCACTATAGATCTCATATCCTCCAGACCCTGATGGTAATGCTAGCACTGGAGCAGTAATGAGTCTTTCTTTTAATTCCTCGAAAGTTGATTGGCATTTATCGGTCCAAATAATTTTTTATTTTTTCGAGTTAACCGAGTAAGTGGTTCAACAATCCTAGAATTTTTTTCCACAAATCTTCTATAGTATATCCGGTTAAACCAAGAAAACTTCGAATTTCTGCTACATTCTTAGGAATAGGCCATGATATGATTGCTTATATCTTCTTAGAATCTACTGCTATTCCTTCGTCACTTACAATATAACCCAAAAAGGATATTTTATCTAGCCAAAATTTATATTTATTCAGTTTTTCATATAATTTCTCTTGTCGTAGAATTTGAAATACTATCCTCAAATGTTCTTCATGTTATTTTCACTCTTTGAGTAGATTAATATATTATCAATGAACACAATTACAAATTTATCCAAGTACTGATAAAATATTCTATTCATTAAGTCCATAAAGATTACATGTGCATTGGTTAACCCGAATTGCATAGCTTGAAATTCATAATGTCCATAACGAGTTCTGAAGGCTATTTTTGGTATGTCCTCCTTTCTGACCTTCACCTGGTGATATTCAGATCTGAGATCAATCTTCAAAAATATTGTTGCTCCTCCTAATTGATAAAACAATTCGTTGATTCTTGGTAATGGATATTTATTTTTGATAGTTACTTCATTTAATGCTCCATAATCAATTACCAACCTCAAAATTCTATCATTTTTATTCACAAATAATACATGTGCTTCCCATGGTGATGCACTGGTCTAATAAATTCTATAGCCAGCAACTCCTGATTTGTTTATTTAATTCAGCTAGTTCTCTTTATTGATTGAATATATCTTCTTTGCCATAGGAGAAGCTCCAGAAATTAGATCAATACTAAATTCGACAGCCCTATCAGGTGGTAGTCCAGGTAATTTATCAGGGAAGACATCTTTAAATTTATATACAAATCTTGGCCATTTTTCAATCTCCTGATTTTGAAATTTTTTTCCTGAAGGTAATTCAATTTTTTCTAATTCGTTTTCATCAAATTTTTTTCTGATCTTTAACAAATTCATGTGTCCTTGCCTGGTAGTTGAAATAAAACTCTTCCTTGTTTATAATTTATAACTGCCGAGGTCGAGTTTAACCAATCCATTTCCAGTACCACATCGTAGTTATTCATAGGTGTCACTACCACATTTCTAGAATAGGAATATTTTTGTCATTTGTAATAGTTTTATATATATATATATTGTTTATAATATATATAATGTGTATAGTATATATATTATTGTTATTAATAATATGGGTTAGTGGGCTAGACTTGGTGTGACCATTATACTCAACCTTAGACTAGTCACTTTTGGGACCTAACTAGTCATTCCTTCTCATGAAATTACAAATTTGATTAAGTTTCCATTAGGGATGAAAACTCCACTAATTGAAAAACTCTCCATGAGAATCCTAGAGGGCATATTGGACATTGTGCCTTAGCCAACCCTAGGTTTTCATTTGGCAGGCCCTATAGGGAGGGGGGGGAGCCTCCCTCAAGACATAATGTTGGTAACAGGTTCACTGAGTCGACAATATAGCGAAAGCATTGAATAACACGAGTTAAAGTAAAACAACTCTTTATTGATATAAACAAGTGTTACATGCGACGTATAGCCGAGATTACAAGTCGCTCAAGCCTCTCTCTCTGAAATAGTAAAAGTGTGCCAAGTGGCTACAATTGTGGAATGATTGTACAGGCGATGATCATGCGATGTTCACAACATTATGTCTTGTATAAGTGCTTCAGTTCCGGATGCAACGATGCTTCAGAGTGATCTCCACGCCTTAGCATGCACGAAGGAGCATCCGCACCGAACGAGGTTCTCCCGTACCCTGCATACAAACTGGTGGATTATCAGTACATTGAATGCACTGGTGGGGAAGCTACTCGCCCGCTCGACAAATCCAAACACGTAATATAAGTTCCATGCACCAACTATTAAGTTATCTTTCTAGTTGCCTTAGGATCAGTTTTATGCAAATATTGAATAGCCTACTCGTGTCGCAGTGCACCGTGCAACATGAGAGAAAACACGGCGAGACTTACCCACTTACCAATTGTCCTTCCCTGTCCAAGGCAAACATTGTTAATTCAAGCACGGGCAAGTATAAACATTCAGGAGCAATAACATATGCGACACGAGTACTGTTATTCAAGATCATTCAGGTGTTCAGTTGATGCGATGCAATGACTCGCACGCGGATAGCCGCTAAGCGAGGATGACTTAGCTACATGAACAATGAGTCGATGGCATAGCCATAAAGGACACTAGTCTTAACGAGAATGGTTTGTAACGAAAGTACAGTGGGCGCTACAAGCCATCTCGTTCAGTACAATAGACTACACGTAGAGTTCAGCCGTGGAGAGGATGGTATGCAGCGAAAGAACAGTGGGCGTTGTACACTATCTCGTCCAGTACAGTAGGCTGAACAATGGAGTTCCATCCGGATCAGATCGGCCCCAGTGCCCCGGTGACCGTCCGTGGAACTATACCTCGTTTTCGAGTTGTCCGCGACATGCAGGTCAAGGTCTTTCCAATATCACATCCTTCACAATACAGTCAATAACACGAGTACAGTTAGGAATTTCCGCTATGAACGAGCTTGTACATGATTCTCGTTCAAGGGAAATTGATGTGATAACAGTACAATATTCACTTTGCCTTGATGCATTTCCCCTGGGGCGGGGATTGCCTTGCCGACCTAACGGTCCTGGATACTTGCAGGTTCAATCGCACAGAAGGACTATTCGATAGTCTTCTGGCTAACAAGAATGCATGCATAATACAATAACGTTAGACATTCGTAAGCAGGTAAGCATGCGTTTCTAAGGAACATAAGCAGGCACGTTTGCTCGGACCCGAAGGTAAGCCGAGCGATGAAACCGTAAGGGACTTAGCATGCGAGGGTCTGAACATATATAAGCAGTGTTTCATTTCCATGTTCTAGCATAAGCAATACAAGTCGGGATTATTCCCTTAGCTAGGTGCGTTGTATTCTTATTAGCATGCAGGAGGTGATTCACCTAGCGACTAGTATGTATCATTCCAGATTTTATGTGTGCTGGCTAAGCAAAGACAAGTTCACCGTAGCCACCCACCTTAGCGATGATTCGCCTCGATAGAGCGATACGTCAAGCGAGCCTCTGAAAGCCTAAGCCGCATTCCTGTAGGGACAAGTCTGGATATCCTTTGCTACTCATTTGAGGCAAAGCTGGTCGGGACAGTTGCACTTTTACCGTTTGAAACGGTAGTCCGCTTGAACGGAACAGGGTGTTATAGTGCGCATATTCGAAGTGCACCTCTAGCATGAGCACGCCAACCAACTTAGAGATAGCGAAGTCTTAGCACTCGAGTTTCACCTTTTCTTAAGTCTTGGATCGTGCACAAGTTCAAGGCGTCCCTCGAATAGATGCATTCAACCAAACTTAGAGATAGTGAAATCGGACAAGCTACTAACGATAATCTCAAGGGTTCACACAGGTTGGCATAAAGGCCACTCGCAACACAATATCATACAAGCAATCATATCATTCAAAACACATTTTGAAAGTATTTAGACTTATTGTTGGAACATCCCATCAAGGCATTGAGAGAGCATGCACATAACCCACGAACGAGCTTTCGAAACTAAGATAATCAAAATGAAGTCCAAAGATGTAGAAGCCAGGCTCTGATACCAATATGTCACGCCTCGGTCTCCCGCAGGCTAAATCGGTCGTTCCCGCTAGGCGAGAATCACCGCGCCAGCGCTCCCGCGGAACGATCGCTTTGACCCATCCGGGCGTGATGCCGCACGAGCGTGAGCCACGCCCGTGCAAGGCCGTGGTTCATTGGCTGACGGTAAGAGTTCTAAGCCACAGAGTCACACAGATTGTCCGAGTGCAGCGGAGTCATGAACGCATAGGCGATCGGTAACAAGTTCACTGAGTTGACAATATAGCGGAAGCATTGAAACACAAGTTGAAGTAAAGCAACTCTTTTATTGATATAAACATGTTTTACAAGCGGCGCATAGCCGAGATCACAAGTCGCTCAAGCCTCTCTCTCTCTCTGAAACAGTAAAAGCGTGCCAAGTGGCTACAATAGGAATAATTGTACATGCGATGTTCAGACGATGTTCATAATATTATGTCTTGTATATGTGCTTCAGTTCTGGACGCAGCTCTCCAAGGATTCAGAGGGAACTCCTGGCCTTAGCACGCACGAAAGAGGCATCCGCACCGAACGAGGTTCTCCCGCACCCTGCATACAAACTGGTGGATTATCAGTACATTGAATGCACTGGTGGGGAAGCTACTCGCCCGCTCGACAAATCCAAACACGTAATATAAGTTCCGTGCACCAACTATTAAGTTGTCTTTCTAGTTGCCTTAGGATCAGTTTCATGCAAGATTTGAATAGCCTAACTCGTGTGGCAGTGCACCGTGCGACATGATAGGAAACACGGCGAGACTTACCAACTTACCATTTTACCTTTCCTGTCCAAGGCAAACATTGTTAATTCAAGCACGGACAAGTATAAATATTTGGGAGGCATAGCATATGCAAACACGAGAAATGTTGTATCATGATCGTTCAGGTGTTCAGTTGATGTGGTGCAATGACTCGCACGTGGATAGCCGCTAAGCGAGGATGACTTGTTTATCTTTCATTTTACAAGCAAGCATGCAACAGGTTTAAATACACACGATAAACACACGATGCATTGCAAGCCATATAAACACGATAAACACACAAGGCGTTGCAAGCCATATACACACGATGATCACCGACTTGATGCCATAATGGACTAGTCAAGGACAAGGATAGCATGCAACGAGAACACACGATGGCCACACGATAAACACACGATGCGTTGCAAGCTATCCAGTCCGCACACGATTGACTACACACGAAGTTCCGTCCGGATCGGATCGGTGCCAGTGCCTCAGCGACCGTCCGCAGAACTTATACCCTTGTACACAAGTTGTTGTCCATGATCGAACACGATTATTAAGTTCACACTTCATGCAATTGAGGCAATACGAGCACACGACAAGCAATATTTTATGATTCATTTGTTCAGTGAATGACTTTGCCTTGATGCATTTCTCCTGGGCGGAGATTGCCTTGGTGACCTAACGGTCCTGGATACTCGCTGGTTCATTCAGGCACGGAACAACTACTTAGTAGTCTCCCGGGATTTGGATGAAAACAAGGAACATATAAGCAGACAAGCATACAATTGTATAAACACAACATTCACGTTAGCTCGGGCCCGAAGGTAAGCCGAGAGGTTAAACCGTTAGGGGACTTCCCGAGCGACATGTTCTAGGGTAGCATGCGAGGGTCTGAACATATATATATATATATATATATATATATATATATATATATATATATATATATATATATATATATATATATATAAGCAATGTTCCATTTCCATGTTCTAGCATAAGCAATACAAGTTGGGATTATTCCCTTACTAGGTGCGTTGGATTCTTATTAGCATGCAGGGGGTGAATCACCTAGCGACTAGCATGTATCATTCCAGATTTTATGTGTGCTGGCTAAGCAAAGACAAGTTCACCGTAGCCACCCACCTTAGCGATGATTCGCCTCAGTTGAGCGATACGTCAAGCGAGCCTCTGAAAGCCTAAGCCGAAATCCTGCAGGGACAAGTCTGGATATCCTTTGCCTCAAACGAGTATTCTCGCCTGAGCAAAGTGGGTCGAGACATTACACTTTTGCCATTTTGAATCGGCAGTCCGCTAGTGTCACGCCCCAGTCCCAAAATACCGAGGGACTGGACACGTGGCAATGGCCAGCAGCACACACCGATGGACAAACCCAATTTAATGGATCCATCGGGGCATGCTTAAGCTGTAATATAACAATAAGTAGGTCCAATAATAAATGTCAAGTATCTAGATCTCATCCAACAGAGCAGTATAAGAACTAAATGGCAAACTGGAATAACTGCTGGAAGTCAAGTTACTGTCGAATATCCAGCAAGAAATAATACTGAGTCGGGTGGAGACAAATCCACTACCGATAAATAGAAAAATAGAGACAAGAAAATATAACTAAGACATGCTAGAAAATAACTACGTATAAACAGGGCCATCGACTGCAATCGTACCCTCGTCTGGTGTCGGTCCGTACAGTTGCGGGTGCTCCTCGTCTGCTAAATCTGGAGAACAAACCAGGTCCTCAGAGGGACGTAACAAGATACAAAAGAATACGAGCCAAAAGTACAGTAAATGAACATGCAAGATAGACATGAAAGTAAACACAAGAAAGCAAATAAGACACGAGAAATCACTGCATCTAAGATGGTGGCGTACCGATGGTGCTATCAAACATGACTACTAACAATCGGGATAACCGCAACTCAATGGGAGATCACGGTCCTATAGAAGGTAGGCCAATGGGGACTCCCAATCTATAGTATAGCTCTTTCGTAGCCCTATGGGAGCTCACGAATGAGGTAGTCAAATGAACAAGTCTCTATCGCAGCACAATGGGTACTCACAATCGAGAATGCTCAAGTGTAGTCAGTGCCTGATAACGATCATCTAGGAACTAAAGTAACCAACCGAGTCAACTCAAGGAATGTAGAGTAAACATATACCATCACAATATATCTAAGGAACAAATAGTGATCCATGGAAAAGAGCAAATAATGTACATGCACGTAAACGAGAAATAAGACTAGAGCAGCAGGAATAAATCAATATGAAAAACGCATCAAGAAACTATATACGACAAGAAAATAACAACTGAAAAGGGAAACAAGCAAATATTGTACAAGTATCTTGCACGACAATGTATAAATAAGTCCAGGAGATCAGTAGCAAAACTGCAGGATTTGGCAAGGTATACTTGCCTGTGGTTCTGTCTCCAACTGTGGCTCTGACTTCAGCGGGATTTGCAGGCAGTACTCCGGTTGCTGAAACAAATATTACCATTAGATCCAGAAAATATTAATCAGCTAGAAATGCCTGTCCTTGAGTCCAATTTGAAGACAAGGGCAAAAAATGGCAATTTTGGGTCAAAGCGGGGTCCACATGTGGCCCGCTTCGCACCGAAAAACGTGTCAGGGGTCAAAGGTCTCCAAATTCGCCAAACTTAGTGTCAACAGGTCAGGAACGATGATACGAACCCAACAGAACTTCCAGAATTGGATTCCGATGAGCCGATCACAAAATCGCCCGTCAAGTGGAGCTTGTGGGGCCCACGACACGCGATTTAGTCAACGTTCTCAGAATCGAACCAAACTTGGGTCACAGGACCAGCGTATCGCTACGAGTCCGATGGTGCAAGTTTCGTTTCGATCCGACGTGTGTACACAAAGTTATGACGCATTCCAGAACTGACGGATACGGGACGGTGTCCGCGGATACGCGTTGATTTCGGTGTGCACGCACATCCAAATCAACTTCTGCGAAATCCCACACGTCCGTATCAACGACGCGCACGTATCGGTGAAGACCGCACGTGACCAAGTCGTCCCGTTTGGCGGAGCGTATCCAGTTCCGGGTGAAATAGGGCGTTATTCTTCCTGTTTTTGGATCGCGGTTCGCGATCACCACAGGACGCGATGCCCCGAGCGGGTTACACGGGCACCGAGAGGGTCACGCAGGGTCCGCGATGCAACTGACGGAAACGAAAACGGGTAAACGAGCAGGAAGATATGCGTACCTGAACAGGGTTCGAAAAACCGGACTATTCCATGTCCGACACGACGCGAAGGCCGTGTCCGGCCGAATCCTAGGGTTAAGGTTTGGGGGATACTGCCGGAGCTGGGCTGGGCTGCGGTGGGGGAGGCCGGCCGGAGGAGGCTGGGGCGGCGCCGGCGAGGCTGGACGGAGGCGGCGGCGCCGGCACGGCGGCCGGAGTCGGGCTCGGGGCGGCTGGGAGGAGAGAGGGGAAGGAAGAGGGAGGAGGCGGAGGAGGGAGCTGCGGGCGGGGGCTGTGCGGCGGAGCATAGGCGGGTCCGACGGTGCGGGTGCGGTGAGGAGCGATGGTCGGAGTCGGGTAGTGGCCGGAGAGGGAAAAATCGAGGGGAGTTATATAGGGGGAGGAGCGAGGCGGGGTAGGCCGGGCTAGGCGGCGGCGGAGGCGGAGATGGGCCGAGGGGTGCGGGGGCGCGTGGCCGCGGGCGGGGCGGCGGAGGAAGCGGGCAGCGCCGGGAGACGCGGGCGGCGCGGAGGACGCGGGGGGGGGGGAGAAGGTGGAAGCGGGTAGGTCGGGTTCGGGTCTGGTAGACCCGACCCGATAGTGTCACGCCCCAGTCCTAAAATGCCGAGGGTCTGGACACGTGGCAATGGCCAGCAGCACGCACCGATGGACAATCCAATTTAATGGATCCATCAGGGCATGCTTAAGCTGTAGTCTAGCAATTTATAGAACCAATAATATAGGTCACAGACTAATCTATCTCATCCGCAACAGATAAACACAGAATAAATGCCAGAAGTAATGCAAATGGAAATAAATAAGCAATAAGAGTAAATAAGTATCTCGGGAAACAATCCGAGAATCAGTCTGTTACATTAAAAGAAATAGACAGGAATTAAATCAACAGAAAATAGAAATACTGAGCAATGAAGCCGGTACTCAGGAGAAGTCTTCTGCCACTATCTCGTCCTCGGTTCCTGGTTCTGCTCCAAGGAGTGCTCCTGTACCGTACACCTCGGGGTAGTTCTCGTCAGCTGTACCTGGGGACATAATCCGGATCCAGGTCCTCAGGGGACAGCAAGGTACAGAAAATACAAGCCAAAAGAAATGCAGTGCAGCAGATAATTAAACAAGAGGGTAAGCTATGTAACCAGCTAAGTGATATGCAATATGAGAGCAGCACTAGAACTCAGGCTGAAGCCACTACAAGCTCTGTGTCGGGGAGCCGGTAGCGGCAATAACTATGAATTATACTCTGAAATATACTATGTTTTATATATATAATATCAGCCTGTAGTCTGTGTGTCTCTCCCCACCCAATGTAATCCCACGTCTCATGTCCACGATGCCTCATGTCCATGTCACGCACGATTATAACTAATGCAGCAAGTCTGATAGCTATGAATCAATGCCTATGAATGTAATGTCTAGGTCAAAAACATGTATCCTATATAGAATTACCTTTAATGTCTCAGGAAGACTCTGTCTCATGAAATAGTGACAAGTGTCCTGGGTTCTGGTGTACTTGATAAGGCAAGTACGAGAATTATCGGGTATCGATATCCATCTCTATGTGACGTTACACAACTCCGCGTACGGGGTTGGCACCCGACTGGTAATCGGACGCTAAGTAAAGCCACTCGGTCCTGGGTTGAGCAGTTAGAACAAGTTTACATATGAATCTACAAGAAATAAAAATACTATAACAAGAGTTACTGCGAGTTGACAAGCTTTACTTGCCCACTGATGCATAATTAAGTCCAGAAAATCAATAGCAAGCTGCAGGGTTTGGCAAGGTACACTTGTCTGTGGTTCCGGTTCCAATTGCTGCTCTGTCTTCAGCTGGAATTGCAGGCGGTACTCCGGTTGCTGAAATAAACATCACCATCAGATCCAGAAAATATCAATCAGCTAGAAATGCCTGTCCTTGAATTCAATTTGGAGACAAGGACAGAAACGGCAGTTTCGGGTCAAAACGGGGTCCACATGTGGGCCCGCTTTGCACTGAAAAACGTGTCAGGGTCAAAACGGGGTCCACACGGGGAGGGAGGCCGGAGGCGGCGCTGGCAGAGGCGGCAGCGATGTGCGGGAGGCGGCCGGAGGCACGGCTGCCGGAGCTCTGGCGAGGGGCGGCTGAACCGAGCGGGGAGAAGGAGGAGGAGGAGGAGAGGAGAGGGGGCTGGGGGTGCTGGCGGCACGGCGGGTGGCGGCCGGTGAAGCAGATGCGACCGGAGGGTTCGGGCGGCGGCGCACGGGCGGAGGATCTCGGGTTAGGGCGGAGGGTTTGGCCGGAGGAGGAGGATTCGGGGCGATTTAAATAGGGCTGTGGGCGGTGGGACGGGGCCGGGCAAGGCGGCGACGTGGCCGGGGTCGCGGAGTGAGCGGAGCCGTGGGGGTGCGGGTTCGGGCACGGGCGGGTCGGGTTCGGGCAAGCGGATCCGACCCGACCCGCTAAGGCGGGGACTGGGCCGGGTTGGGCCGCGGGCTTGGGCTGGGCCGGGCTATTTAGGATTTTTTTTAAAAAATAGTTTAAAAATATATAATAAATAAATAAATAACTAATTTAATTAAATAATTATTTTCAGGTGTTTAAAAATAGGTTCGGGGCCCAATAAATTTCAGAAAAATTACCCTAAGTCCAGTTTTTCATTTTACACACAAAAATATTATTTTTATATTATTTTAATATTATTTATTATCTATTAAAAATTATTTAATATTTAAAACCTTGATTTTAATTACAAAAAATCCCAGAAAATTCCAGAATATTGAGAAAAATCCAAATTTAAAAAATTCTTGAAAAATCAGGGGGTTTACAGATAGCCCATGTGCTGGGCTAGGGTTTGGGCTTGGGCTGGCTGGGCTGGGCTGGATTATTTTTAAATAAATAAAAATAAAAATAAAAATAGGTAAATAATAATAAAAATAGTTTTGAGGTGATTAAAAATAGATCTGGGGCCCAATAAATTTCAGAAAATTACCCTAAGTCCAGTTTTTCATTTTACACCCAAAAATATTATTTTCATAATATTTTAATATATTTTAAAATCATTTAATTTTATTTAATGCCAAAAATACCTCGATTTTTAATTAGTAAAAATTCTCGAAAAATTCCAGAAAATTCTGAAAAATCCAGTTTTGATAATCTTGAAAAATTAGGGGTTTACAGCTAGAGCGGAACGGGATGTTACACACTCTGGCGTCGATGGCGGTGGGACCTAGTGTAAATCCCATGATTTTTCAGAAATTTTTAATTTGGATTTGTCACAAATTTTCGTGATTTTTCGGGATTTTTCTGTAATTAAGACTAGGTTATTTGGTAATTAAATGATTTCTAATTGCAGTTAATTAATATTAAAATATTAAGGAAATAATAGTTTATGGTGTAAAATGGAAAACTGGACATAGGGTAATTTTTTGCGTATTTATTGGACTCCGAAAACGCGTTTAAAGCCCTAAAAACTATTAAATAAATAAACCAATTTAAACCTAGAAATAAACCGGATTTATTCCAAATAAACCGAACTAAACCAAACCGGACCGACCGGTCTAGTAAACCCAAACCCAATTCTTTATTGGGTCGGATCCGGGCCCAAACCCTGTCACTACCCAATTCTAGAAAATAGGATATTTTTTTTTTTATTTGATAACTAGTGTATTGTATTTAATTATTTATATTTATATTTAATTAGTGCTTGTCTTATTTTTATTTTGATTGTTTTAGGGTTTTGGCTAGCCTGGACCCATGTCAGACCCTAGTGGACCCATGTCCGACCCAGCCCACACCCTTGTGAGAATTATTTTGGGGCTTAGATTTATTATTTTATTTTTAGGAGGTTAGTTGGAGAGTTTTGGAACTAGTTTGAGCGCATTTGGAGCCCCGAAACCCAAAACCGAGTTGCGGGAGGGTATTTTGGACTTTCCTTCATGTAAACCCCCATTTATTTCATAGTGGCCGGCCCTACCTACCCCCACACCCGACAGTGAGCAGCAGCCCCCCTTCTTTCTTCATTCCTCTTCATTTTCCACTTCTTCCTCTTCACTTCTTCTTCTTCTTCTTCACTTCTTCTTTCTTCTCCTTCTTCCTCCAAAGTAAGCTTTTCTCCATCTTTCTTCTTTCTTTCTTCCATTTCTTCTTCTTTAAGCTAACCCTCACCTTGCATTTTCTCTAACCTAGGTGTGAGAAGCCTAGATCTAGTGTGGGAGATAGATTTGGAAGCTTGGAGCTTGAGGGAGTTGATTTGGAGGGAATTTGAGACTTTGGCCTTGGGATTCCAACTCCCAAGAGGTAAAACCTAACTTTCCCCTTCCTAATTATTTTTGTGTAGTGTAATTAGTGTTGTAGAACCTTCCTAGACCCTAACCCTACCCGTAGGAGGAAGTTGGAACTAGTTTGGGTGAGTTTAGAGACTTTGACATTAGGTTTTGTGTCGAATTCGGGTGGAATCCGAATTTGGCCCAATTTTGGGTGATGCCCTAGGTTAGATGGACCTAGGTAGACGTTGTCGGGTGTCTAGAGGGTGAGTGCGTGTCTCCGTTTGGACACGGGAAGCCGTGTCGCGGAGAAACGGGCGTTTCGGACGAAATTGGGGCTTTTCGTCGTCGCCGATTCTAAGTTTGTGTGCGTTTCCGCCACGGGCCTAGAATCGACGTGGGAGCGCATTTTCTAGGATCTAGTCATCGTGTAGAGCGCGTGGGTAAATTTTGGGCCGATTCCGAGTTCGTTTGGTGTGCGTTTCAGGAGGTTTTCCGAGCCGCGCACCACGTGTTCGTCGAAATGACCGAACGGCCATTTCGACTTGGTTTCCTCGTTTCGGCTTTGTGCGCGCGTTGGATTAGTATCGGGGAGTGTGTGCTAGAGTTTTCGGGCTATATTTTATATATTTTAGGGTATTGGTGAGTGTCGGGGTCGTTGGGCGTGAGTAGGGCGTGTGGTTTGAGTGTTGTGTGCGTGGTTGTGTTTGTTTTGATATGTGTATATATATATATATATTTATATATATATGTATGTTTGTTTATGTATATATATTTATATATATATGAGTGTATTTATATCTATGTGCTTATGTGTGTATATGTCTATGTGTATATATATATGTATATGTGTAAGTGTGCTCGTGTGTATATGTATATATATTTGAATATGTGTGTGTGTGTATATATCTTAGAGTGTGTGTATTGATATATATATATATTTTGTGTGTTTATATATATATATGTGGCTATGTATATATATTTATGTGTGTGTGTGTTGTTAGTGTTGTGAGTGTGTGTGTGTATTAGTGTGTGAGTGTGTTAGTGTGTTTGTGAGAGTGTAGGTGTGTGTGTTAGAGAGTGTTTAGAGTGTGTATATATATATCTATCTAGTAGTTATACATATAGTTATGTGTGTGTATATATATATATAGAGTGATATATATATATGTATGTTTATGGATGTGTGTGTGTGTATGTGAGTTGGTAGGGGGGAGGTTCCAGCCTACTGCAGCAGCAGCCAACAGCAGCTATCTGCTGCAGCAGCAGCAGCCATATGGGGCAGCAGCAGCAGCAGGATCAGCACAAGCAGCAGCAGTAGCAAGAGCAGCAGCAGCAGGATCAGCACAAGCAGCAGCAGCAGCTAGTATATGCAGCGGGGAGCAAGATAGCTAGGTAAATAGATAGATAGATAGTATTATAGATTAGATAATTAGATATATAGATAGTTACTTAGATAGATATATAGATAAGTAGATGGATAGATAGATACCTATATCTATGGATACTAGATAGGTAGATAGGTAGATAGGTAGTTTTATCTATCTAGGAGATAGATATCTATATACCTATAGTTAGTTATATATATATAGATATCTTGATAGGTAATATATATATATATGTTATGATTAGGTAAGGTATTGGGTAATCGGGTAAATGTGTGTGGATATCTAAATACATAGGTATATACATACTTAGATGTATATATATATGGTAGATATATATATTACCTAGCCTAGATTAATAACTAGGTATATATTTAGTAGCTAGACAGCTAGCTAGAGGGCCTTAGGGCGAAACTTCAATACCTTGAGATACCGAGGTATCTCGATACCTTGAGATATTCAAGGTATTGAGTTTCGAGCGGGGTATTTGAGCATTAGCCTAGGAAATGCTTGGGAGTGATTTTTATATGTTTATATGTATATAATTACGCGTGCTAGCATAGGTTTTAGCGGGTTTAGGCGGGGTGCGTGGCCTAGGGCGAGGTATCGGATACCGAGGGTATCCCGGTATCTCGATTAGGCGAGTTTGTGAGTTTAGTAGCTTAATGAGCTCGGTTTGACCTAGAATTTCAGGGGCACCCTAGTTTGACCTAGCTTTGACCATAATTGTCCCCGTTGACCGTAAAAGTCAACGTTTGACCTAGTTTTGACCTAGAGTTGACTTTTTGGACCCCGGGTTGACTTTTTGACCCGATTTCACCGGTTTGACCCGTTCGACCTAGAATAGCCCTAGAAGCCTATTTTTAATTATTTTATATCAGTTTAAATGCTTAGAACCCTGTTTAATCCTTGCTTTTCGTATTAGGTCCTTGCGACACCGGTCCGGACCTCGATCCTCATCAGTTGCTCAGGACATCAGGCGAGTACCTACCTCTGATAGTTTCCATTTCATGATAGCGTTTATATCACCTGTTCTAGAACTGTAATACTTGATTCTGACACTTTATTACACGAGCTGGTACTAGTGGATCCCGTCATGAGGTGCTATCCCCCTTACCGTGTTCAGCGGGTACTCTATCACGTGTATTTCATCATGTGCTTCGGGTATTGATTATCATGTGCTATCATGTACTTCTTGTGCTCTCGCCTTCGTGTGCGCGAGCTATTATCATGTACGTAGCGTGTTGTGGTTGGATCCAATGGTATTAGTGGGGGAGGGGAGTAGTGAGTTGGTTATATGATCAAAGCCAAACAGTATTCATGTGTATGTCGGTTATGCAACTCACGCATAACGGAGTTATCGTAGTGACTTTCATGTGCAACCTAAGCCGATCATATAACGAACTTGTGCTCAAGGCACTTAGCTAGTATTCATGTTTCTCACCTGCAGTTACTCTTCCACTACTTGTATTGTTCTCCAGTTTACATTGCAGCTATTTATTGTGCTCCAGCATATATTTATTTCCTGTGCATCTTGATTACTTTTCTATTGCTCGTCATATACACCTTACCATGCATTTGGAGTTGCTTTCAGAGTTATGTACTTCGCTCCAGTCCTGACTGGGCATATTTTTTCCAGAGGATCCTGAGGACTATTGCCCTACGTTCTACGGGCCTGGTGTTGACGACTGTTGTGACCCCGAGGAGGAGTGCGCCGAGGAGACGCCGATAGCACCCTAGTTAGCTAGGTGGGTTTCCTGGGTTATTTCCAGTGGTTTGTATTTTGGATGACTGTACTTATTCTTTTGAGGCTGTGATGTTGTAGCTTTTAGACTTGGACTGTATCATTTTGGATTGCCTTGCTCTCTTGGTTCTGTTTCTTGTTTATATCATATCGTGCTTATATTCTTCCTCTAGTTTTGTGATTGAGATTATTGTCATATATATATTGCGTGGTTGCCCTCCTGTTGGAGAGGATTTTATTCACATATATATATATTGCGTGGTTTTGCCCTCCTTTTGGAGAGGTCATGCCAAATTTTTCAGTAAGATATAGATAGATATGGTTGACCTAGAACGGACCTTTACAGCGTTCTACCGCCGATTCTGCGGCGTAGGCTGGACGTACCCACGGCTCATGCCCGATATTCGGGTGCGGGTCGTGACACGTTTTTGTTGGTGGCCCATGCAGGTCTGCTTTTTAGGTTTACCTGCAGTAGGATATAGGATATAGGCTGAGAGAGAGTGTGCTCAATCACAACTAGGACCCTTCCTACTTCCTTTTGCTATCTTTAATTTTTCTGAAATTGTTTTCTTTTGCAATATCACTGTCCTTCTTTGATGTTATCGTTTCTTGCACTGTATTGACTTCTTTTGATCTGTGTTCAGGATGCCTCCGAAGACCAGATCTCAGCGTACCGCCCCAGCAGCTGCCACCGAGAGGTCTGCCACCTCTCGACCTGCTCGACGTCCGGCAGCCGCTACCGCTCCACTCGCCACTCCTGCGGTTGAGGGAGCTTCAGTTTCTCTCGGAGATCCCCTTACTCCCATTGATCCGAGAGCCACCCCAGTTGTCCCGGTGGTACCTCCTCCACCACCGCCTGCGCCAGTAGATGCTACTCAGTTGTTCGCATTCTTCCGAGAGATGATGGATGCGCAGTACCGCCAGGCAGATATTATGAGGATGGGCATTGAGAATGCTCATCAGGTGGCTTTGACAGCTGTCGACAGGGTGGCTCAGATCCAGCCACAGCCAGAGCAGGCTCAGTATCCTAGGCCGGGTACTATCATCGATTTTCAGAGGATGCGGCCTAAGGAGTTCCGCGGCACAGAGGGGATCCTGTACGCCGACGACTGGATCGAGCATATAGAGGGCATTTTCAGGCTGGCGATGATCCCAGCCAGCATGCAGATAGAGGCAGCGGGCAGCCAGATGTTCGACCTTGCCCTCACTTGGTTCCGCACGGATACGCGGATAGCAGCTCCGGGATTGACTTGGGAGGCTTTCAAGAAGCTTTTCAAGGAGAAGTTCTTCCCGGACGTGGCTCTCAGTGCCTTAGAGAGTCAGTTCGAGGCGCTCGTCCAGGGGAGTATGCTAGTGGATGAGTATGCAGCGGAGTTCTGCCGTCTGGGCAGATTTGTTGAGGGGTTGTCTGAGGCAGCGAAGGCGCGGAAGTTCCGCAAGGGCTTGGTCATGGCGGTCAAGTCCTTGACTAGGAGCGACCGCGAGGCGACCTTCGAGCAGATTGTCAGCGATGCTCAGAGGGCTGAGGATGATTTGGAGCTGAAGACGAAGAGGGGCAGAGACACTTCCGGAGCAGGCAGCAGTGCAGGCCCGGCCAAGAGGCCATTCCAGCAGACCCAGCAGCACCAGGGTCAGGGTCGGGCGCCCTTCCGGCAGGCCCCTCAGCAGCAGAGGCAGGGTCAGCAGCAGGGCCAGAGGCAGCCCATCGTTTGCCCTTTCTGTAAGAAGCCAGGGCACGGATGGGACATATGCAGAAAGAGGCTGGGCAGATGTTTATTGTGTGGCGCCGCAGACCACCAGCTGAAGGATTGTCCTTCAGCGCTTGCCCGTACAACTCAGGGCGGAGGAGCCGCTCAGAGGGCACCAGCCAGAGCACCTGCAGCGCAGCAGAGAGGACCGCCTTTGCAGACTCAGCAGCAGAGGTTCGCCCAGCACCAGCAGCAGCACCGAGGAGGACAGCAGGGGCGAGCTTTTGCCCTGACAGTGGACGAGGCCGAGCCAGTTGGTGATGTTATCTCAGGTTCTGTTCTCCTTGATTCCATTCCAGCACTTGCTTTATTTGATTCCGGTGCTTCCCATAGCTTTGTGTCTGTATCTTTTGCTGTTAGACACCATCTTGTTGCTGAACCTTTAGCTAGACTCTGCAAGATCACGACCGGGGGTGGTATCATCCTAGTCCGTGATGTTTGCAGAGACCGGAGAGTTACCTTGGGAGGCCGGGAGTTGAGTGTGTGCCTACTCGTAATGCCACTTCCGAGCTACGATGTTGTACTCGGGATGGATTGGTTGAGTACGCATTGTGCTAGTATAGATTGTCGTGGAGGCAGAGTTTTGTTTAGTCCGCCGGGTGAGCCAGAGTTTCAGTTTGCCAGAGGAGCAGCGGAGCAGACCGAGGGAGTCTTCTGCGGAGCCCTGGTGGTAGAGCCGAGGTCGCTACATCCACTGATAGAGGAGTATATGGATGTCTTTCCGGAGGAGTTGCCAGGGTTACCTCCGGACAGAGATGTGGAGTTCTCTATAGACTTGGTGCCAGGCGCGGAGCCGATATCCCAGCACGTCTATAGAGTCAGCAACAGTGAGCTGATAGAGTTAAAGAAGCAGGTGGATGAGCTTCAGGACAAGGGATTTATCAGATCTAGTTCTTCTCCGTGGGGTGCTCCGGTACTTTTTGTGCCGAAGAAGGATGGGTCGATACGGATGTGTATCGACTATAGGGCTCTGAACAGCCTCACAATCAAGAACAAGTATCCGCTGCCGCGTATTGATGATCTATTTGACCAGTTGAGCGGAGCGAGGGTATTTTCCAGGATTGATCTGAGGACAGGCTACCACCAGGTGAAAGTCAGGAAGGAGGATATTCCGAAGACAGCTTTTCGGACCAGATATGGACAGTATGAGTTCTTGGTGATGCCGTTTGGGTTGACTAATGCCCCGGCAGTGTTCATGAATCTGATGAACAAGGTGTTCCATCAGCATCTGGACAGGTTTGTGGTGGTGTTTATAGATGACATCTTGGTGTATTCGAAGACCCCAGAGGAGCACGAGGAACATCTGAGGATAGTGCTGGAGACTCTCAGGAAGGAGGAGCTTTATGGAAAGCTTTCGAAGTGTGAGTTCTTCCTTGACAAGGTTGAATTCCTTGGTCATGTGGTGACTGGAGAGGGTATCTCGGTGGATCCGAGAAAGATCGTGGCAGTTGAGGCATGGAGTGCTCCGAGTTCAGTAGCCGAGGTCAGAAGTTTCTTGGGACTGGCAGGCTACTACAGGAGATTTGTTCAGGATTTTTCCCGGATTGCAGAGCCGTTGTCCAGGCTGACTCGGAAGGACGTGGAGTTTGTTTGGTCAGAGGAGTGCCAGATCGCCTTTGATGAGCTGAAGAGGAGGTTGACGACAGCTCCAGTGTTGACGTTGCCATCAGGTTCTGGAGGATTCACTATCTATAGTGATGCATCGGGGAAGGGACTGGGTTGTGTGTTGCAGCAGAATGGGAGGGTGATTGCCTATGCTTCCAGGCAATTACGTCCTCATGAAAAGAATTACCCTACCCACGATTTGGAGTTGGCAGCGGTCATTTTTGCTCTTAAGTTGTGGAAACACTATTTATACGGAGAGCGTGTGGAGATCTTCACAGACCACAAGAGCTTGAAGTATGTGTTTACCCAAAAAGAGCTGAACATGAGACAGAGGAGATGGTTGGAGTTGATGAAAGACTTTGACATATCATTGCAGTATCATCCAGGGAAGGCGAACGTAGTTGCGGATGCATTGAGCAGGTATCCGGTAGCTATGTGCCTGACTACAGATCGTTATCTTCTGGCAGATCTAGAGAGCTTGGGCGTTGAGGTGATAGTGCCTGGAGTTGAGATGCAGATGTGGGGACTGCAGATTCAGTCAGAGTTGGTAGACCGGATCAGGGCTACACAGTTTGAGGATGAGTCCCTGAGGAGCATCAGGGAGCAGGTTCAGATGGGTTTAGCAGACGACTTCACCATTGCTGATGATGGTTCCTTGCGGCACGGTACCAGGTTGTGTGTGCCGAGTGGGTCGTTGCGCGAGGAGGTTCTCCAGGAGGCGCATCGATCCCAGTACTCTATGCATCCCGGTGCCAACAAGATGTATAGAGATCTGAGACAGCATGTATGGTGGTACGGGATAAAGCGGGAGGTAGCACGCTTCGTATCCCGATGCTTAGTGTGCCAGCAGGTGAAGGCGGAGAGGCAGAGGCCAGGAGGTTTACTCCAGCCGTTACCCATTCCAGAGTGGAAATGGGAGCATGTGACCATGGATTTTGTTTCTGGACTTCCCCGTTCTCCAGGCGGGAAGGATGCGATTTGGGTCATCGTGGACAGGTTGACCAAATCGGCCCACTTTCTACCATTCAAAGTGGGTACGTCTACAGAGAGACTAGCAGAGATGTATGTGCGCCAGATAGTCAGACTGCATGGAGTTCCAGTGAGCATAGTATCAGATCGGGACAGTCGCTTTACTTCGCATTTCTGGAGGAGTCTGCAGGCTAGCTTGGGCACCCAGCTCAAGTTTAGTAGTGCGTATCACCCACAGACAGATGGTCAGTCAGAGAGGACCATTCAGACACTTGAGGACATGCTACGCACCTGTGTTTTGGATTTCAGAGGCTCTTGGGAGGATCACTTGCACTTGGTAGAGTTTGCTTACAACAACAGCTACCAAGCCAGTATCGAGATGTCACCTTTTGAGGCGTTGTATGGACGGAGGTGTCGCACTCCGTTGTCATGGGATGATGTAGGTGAGAGAGCTTTGCTTGGCCCGGAGATGGTGGTTGATGCAGCGGAGAAGGTCAAGCTCATTAGAGATAGACTTCGGGTGGCGCAGGACAGGCAGCGGCATTGGGCCGATAGCCACCGGAGACCTTTGGAGTTCGAGGTATAGCTTAGAATCTAGATTTTGTTCTTGTGTTTGCTTGTGATTGCTTGTTTTAGACTAAGTGCAGAGACCTTGTTTGTGCTAGGTTGGAGATCTGGTGTTCCTGAGGATTTCTCCGACGCGGGGCACTATTCGCTTCGGTGGAGGCGGGAAGCTTAGCCCACGTTTCGTCGGACCCTTCCGTGTTCTTGAGAGGGTCGGCGCCGTGGCGTATAGGCTTGAGTTGCCGCCTACGCTGGAGGGAGTACATGATGTGTTCCACGTGTCGCAGTTGAGACGGTACGTGGCGGATCCCAGTCACGTATTGGATCACTCGGAGATCGCAGTGGGCCCTACTCTTAGCTATCCAGAGCAGCCGGTGGAGATTCTGGATCGGCGAGAGAAGGTGTTGAGGAACCAGACTATTCCCTTGGTTCGCGTCGCGTGGAGGCATCACTCTCCAGGGGAGTCGACCTGGGAGAGGGAGGATGAAATGCGCGAGCGATACCCCTATCTCTTCGAGCCCTGAGGTATGGTTCTTTCTTGCATTCCTGTCCTAGTTTCGTCTTTTAATTTCGAGGACGAAATTATTTTAAGGAGGGTAGACTTGTCACTACCCAATTCTAGAAAATAGGGTATTTTTTTTTATTTGATAACTAGTGTATTGTATTTAATTATTTATATTTATATTTAATTAGTGCTTGTCTTATTTTTATTTTGATTGTTTTAGGGTTTTGGCTAGCCTGGACCCATGTCAGACCCTAGTGGACCCATGTCCGACCCAGCCCACACCCTTGTGAGAATTATTTTGGGGCTTAGATTTATTATTTTATTTTTAGGAGGTTAGTTGGAGAGTTTTGGAACTAGTTTGAGCGCATTTGGAGCCCCGAAACCCAAAACCGAGTTGCGGGAGGGTATTTTGGACTTTCCTTCATGTAAACCCCCATTTATTTCATAGTAGCCGGCCCTACCTACCCCCACACCCGACAGTGAGCAGCAGCCCCCCTTCTTTCTTCATTCCTCTTTATTTTCCACTTCTTCCTCTTCACTTCTTCTTCTTCTTCTTCACTTCTTCTTTCTTCTCCTTCTTCCTCCAAAGTAAGCTTTTCTCCATCTTTCTTCTTTCTTTCTTCCATTTCTTCTTCTTTAAGCTAACCCTCACCTTGCATTTTCTCTAACCTAGGTGTGAGAAGCCTAGATCTAGTGTAGGAGATAGATTTGGAAGCTTGGAGCTTGAGGGAGTTGATTTGGAGGGAATTTGAGACTTTGGCCTTGGGATTCCAACTCCCAAGAGGTAAAACCTAACTTTCCCCTTCCTAATTATTTTTGTGTAGTGTAATTAGTGTTGTAGAACCTTCCTAGACCCTAACCCTACCCGTAGGAGGAAGTTGGAACTAGTTTGGGTGAGTTTAGAGACTTTGACATTAGGTTTTGTGTCGAATTCGGGTGGAATCCGAATTTGGCCCAATTTTGGGTGATGCCCTAGGTTAGATGGACCTAGGTAGACGTTGTCGGGTGTCTAGAGGGTGAGTGCGTGTCTCCGTTTGGACACGGGAAGCCGTGTCGCGGAGAAACGGGCGTTTCGGACGAAATTGGGGCTTTTCGTCGTCGCCGATTCTAAGTTTGTGTGCGTTTCCGCCACGGGCCTAGAATCGACGTGGGAGCGCATTTTCTAGGATCTAGTCATCGTGTAGAGCACGTGGGTAAATTTTGGGCCGATTCCGAGTTCGTTTGGTGTGCGTTTCAGGAGGTTTTCCGAGCCGCGCACCACGTGTTCGTCGAAATGACCGAACGGCCATTTCGACTTGGTTTCCTCGTTTCGGCTTTGTGCGCGCGTTGGGTTAGTATCGGGGAGTGTGTGCTAGAGTTTTCGGGCTATATTTTATATATTTTAGGGTATTGGTGAGTGTCGGGGTCGTTGGGCGTGAGTAGGGCGTGTGGTTTGAGTGTTGTGTGCGTGGTTGTGTTTGTTTTGATATGTGTATATATATATATATATTTATATATATATGTATGTTTGTTTATGTATATATATTTATATATATATGAGTGTATTTATATCTATGTGCTTATGTGTGTATATGTCTATGTGTATATATATATGTATATGTGTAAGTGTGCTCGTGTGTATATGTATATATATTTGAATATGTGTGTGTGTGTATATATCTTAGAGTGTGTGTATTGATATATATATATATTTTGTGTGTTTATATATATATATGTGGCTATGTATATATATTTATGTGTGTGTGTGTTGTTAGTGTTGTGAGTGTGTGTGTGTATTAGTGTGTGAGTGTGTTAGTGTGTTTGTGAGAGTGTAGGTGTGTGTGTTAGAGAGTGTTTAGAGTGTGTATATATATATCTATCTAGTAGTTATACATATAGTTATGTGTGTGTATATATATATATAGAGTGATATATATATATGTATGTTTATGGATGTGTGTGTGTGTATGTGAGTTGGTAGGGGGGGAGGTTCCAGCCTACTGCAGCAGCAGCCAACAGCAGCTATCTGCTGCAGCAGCAGCAGCCATATGGGGCAGCAGCAGCAGCAGGATCAGCACAAGCAGCAGCAGTAGCAAGAGCAGCAGCAGCAGGATCAGCACAAGCAGCAGCAGCAGCTAGTATATGCAGCGGGGAGCAAGATAGCTAGGTAAATAGATAGATAGATAGTATTATAGATTAGATAATTAGATATATAGATAGTTACTTAGATAGATATATAGATAAGTAGATGGATAGATAGATACCTATATCTATGGATACTAGATAGGTAGATAGGTAGATAGGTAGTTTTATCTATCTAGGAGATAGATATCTATATACCTATAGTTAGTTATATATATATAGATATCTTGATAGGTAATATATATATATATGTTATGATTAGGTAAGGTATTGGGTAATCGGGTAAATGTGTGTGGATATCTAAATACATAGGTATATACATACTTAGATGTATATATATATGGTAGATATATATATTACCTAGCCTAGATTAATAACTAGGTATATATTTAGTAGCTAGACAGCTAGCTAGAGGGCCTTAGGGCGAAACTTCAATACCTTGAGATACCGAGGTATCTCGATACCTTGAGATATTCAAGGTATTGAGTTTCGAGCGGGGTATTTGAGCATTAGCCTAGGAAATGCTTGGGAGTGATTTTTATATGTTTATATGTATATAATTACGCGTGCTAGCATAGGTTTTAGCGGGTTTAGGCGGGGTGCGTGGCCTAGGGCGAGGTATCGGATACCGAGGGTATCCCGGTATCTCGATTAGGCGAGTTTGTGAGTTTAGTAGCTTAATGAGCTCGGTTTGACCTAGAATTTCAGGGGCACCCTAGTTTGACCTAGCTTTGACCATAATTGTCCCCGTTGACCGTAAAAGTCAACGTTTGACCTAGTTTTGACCTAGAGTTGACTTTTTGGACCCCGGGTTGACTTTTTGACCCGATTTCACCGGTTTGACCCGTTCGACCTAGAATAGCCCTAGAAGCCTATTTTTAATTATTTTATATCAGTTTAAATGCTTAGAACCCTGTTTAATCCTTGCTTTTCGTATTAGGTCCTTGCGACACCGGTCCGGACCTCGATCCTCATCAGTTGCTCAGGACATCAGGCGAGTACCTACCTCTGATAGTTTCCATTTCATGATAGCGTTTATATCACCTGTTCTAGAACTGTAATACTTGATTCTGACACTTTATTACACGAGCTGGTACTAGTGGATCCCGTCATGAGGTGCTATCCCCCTTACCGTGTTCAGCGGGTACTCTATCACGTGTATTTCATCATGTGCTTCGGGTATTGATTATCATGTGCTATCATGTACTTCTTGTGCTCTCGCCTTCGTGTGCGCGAGCTATTATCATGTACGTAGCGTGTTGTGGTTGGATCCAATGGTATTAGTGGGGGAGGGGAGTAGTGAGTTGGTTATATGATCAAAGCCAAACAGTATTCATGTGTATGTCGGTTATGCAACTCACGCATAACGGAGTTATCGTAGTGACTTTTATGTGCAACCTAAGCCGATCATATAACGAACTTGTGCTCAAGACACTTAGCTAGTATTCATGTTTCTCACCTGCAGTTACTCTTCCACTACTTGTATTGTTCTCCAGTTTACATTGCAGCTATTTATTGTGCTCCAGCATATATTTATTTCCTGTGCATCTTGATTACTTTTCTATTGCTCGTCATATACACCTTACCATGCATTTGGAGTTGCTTTCAGAGTTATGTACTTCGCTCCAGTCCTGACTGGGCATATTTTTTCCAGAGGATCCTGAGGACTATTGCCCTACGTTCTACGGGCCTGGTGTTGACGACTGTTGTGACCCCGAGGAGGAGTGCGCCGAGGAGACGCCGATAGCACCCTAGTTAGCTAGGTGGGTTTCCTGGGTTATTTCCAGTGGTTTGTATTTTGGATGACTGTACTTATTCTTTTGAGGCTGTGATGTTGTAGCTTTTAGACTTGGACTGTATCATTTTGGATTGCCTTGCTCTCTTGGTTCTGTTTCTTGTTTATATCATATCGTGCTTATATTCTTCCTCTAGTTTTGTGATTGAGATTATTGTCATATATATATTGCGTGGTTGCCCTCCTGTTGGAGAGGATTTTATTCACATATATATATATTGCGTGGTTTTGCCCTCCTTTTGGAGAGGTCATGCCGAATTTTTCAGTAAGATATAGATAGATATGGTTGACCTAGAACGGACCTTTACAGCGTTCTACCGCCGATTCTGCGGCGTAGGCTGGACGTACCCACGGCTCATGCCCGATATTCGGGTGCGGGTCGTGACAAACCCAACCCGACCCGACCCGCGGACCCGAAACCCAAACCCGAAACCTAAATCCTAATCTGAAATCGAACCCTAACCCTAATTGAAGTCGGAATCCGACCGGCGGCACCCTATTTAACTCCCCGACCCGCCGTGCCGGAACCCTAATTCTCCACATCCCCTTCCTCTCCGACTTCGACAGCCACCGCCCCGCCGCTGAGAACTCCCCAGCTCACCCCTCCCTCCTCCTCCACCTTCGACCAGCCCCTCCGCCGCTGTCGAGCAACCCCGAGCCCCTAACTCCCTCCAGTCCTCGCTCCGGTCACCAGCTCCACCCCCACAGCCTCGTCACCTTCCCCCTCTCCCGCCGACGACTCGCCTCGAGACCCTCCACCTCCGCCTAGCCGTCCCCCTGACGTTCTCTCCGACTCCCTCATCTGCCCTCACCCCAACGCTCGACCACCCCTGAGCCGTCGACAAGGCTCCTCCGCCCAGCAGCTCGACTCCTCCCGCTCGTCACCCTCTTCTCTGCTCGCCTCTCCCTGAGTCCCGCCTCGCCGTGCCCTAGCCCCTCCGGCGCCCCGCTGATACGGACACGACAGGATCCGACACAGCCCTCAAACCCTAACCTAGAAACAGTTCGAACACGGCCATCCGGACACGACCGCTCCCTGAATCGGACACAAACAAGAAACCCTAACCCCCGATATAGCAGCTCCCCGATCCGCTGACCTAGCCCCGGACACGGCAAACCCTAGCCTGGACACGACAGTGCAGGACACAGCGGACACGAGCACCTCAAACCCTAGTACCGTGGACACAGAGACCCGGACATGTCCAGGACACGAAGGAGACCCTCGGACACAGGAAATCATGGTTCACGGAGCCCTGTTCAGGTACCGTTTTCTCTCACCTCATAACTCCGTTTTCGATTCCGTCAGTTACAACGCGTAGACTGTATAACCCTCTCTGTGCCCGTGCAACCCGCTCGGTGTATCGCGTCCTGTGGCGATCGCAAACCGCGATCCAAAAAAAAAAAAAAAAATCCTATTTCACCCCGGAACTGAGTGCATCTCGCCAAATGGGACGACTTGGTCGTGTGCGTTCTTCACCGATACGTGCGCACCGTCGATACGGACGTGCGGGATTTCACAGAAGTTGATTTGGATGTGCGTGTACACCGGAATCAATGCGTATCCGCGGACACCGTCCCGAATCCGTCAGTTCTGGAATGCATCGTAAATTACGCTGGAAACGTTGACAAAATCGCGTATCGTGGGCCCCACATGCTCCACTTGACGGGCGATTTTGTGATCGGCTCATCGGAATCAAATTCTGGAAGTTCCGTTCGGTTCGTACCATCGTTCCTGACTTGTTGACACTAAGTTTGGCGAATTTGGAGACCTTTGACCCTGGCACGCTTTTTGGTGCAAAGCGGCCCATATGTGGACCCCGCTTTGGCCCAAAACTGTAATTTTTGTCCCTGTGTCCAAATTGGACTTAAGGACATGCGTTTCTAGCTATTTGATATTTTTTGGATATGATGGTGATGTTTATTTCAGCAACCGGAGTAGTACCTACGGATCACAAGGAGACCAGAACCACAGTTGGAGCCAGGACCCCAGGCAAGTGTACCTTGCCAAACTTGCAGTTCTTGTTATTTATTCCTTTGACTATATATATATTTGTACATGTTTGACCTAGGACCGTGTGACTTACTTAGCGTCCGATTAATAGTCGGGTGCCAACACCGTGCGCGAAGTTGTGTAACGTCACTTAGAGATGGATATCGTGACCCTTTACATTCTCGTACTTGTCTTATCAAGTACATCATAACCTAGGACACTTGACACTATTCATGAGACAGAATCTTCCTGAGATATTCATGGTGATTCTGTATAAGATTCAGGTTTTATGACATAGATATTATATTCATAGACATTATATGACTTGTTGCATTAGTATTGATCTTACGTGTCATGGACATGAGACGTGTGATTACATTGGGTGGGGAGAGTGTGGTGGCCCATGCAGGTCAACGACTAAATTGTTCGGTTTCAACTTAGGGACCGAGCAAGCCTGCAATAAGAATAGGATAAGTTTTTAGGATCTCATCCACTTGCTTGAAACGTTCTTGATATCTATATCGGATTCAAATTAAGTTCTTGACTAGTATCCTGCCTTGATTCCTGAGCGCCTCTTATTGTTTATTTTGGATGCAGAGTTATGGAATCCCGATCAAGCAACGAGACTCCTGCAAGATCACCACGAGATGCTGCGGTAGCCAACGAAGATGAAGTAACACCAGTTGATGAAGGTCAAGCAGCTCAACAACGTAGTCAAGCAAGTCAGCATGCCTCGAGAATCCAGGAAGATGATGTTTCACCATCGACGCAGTCTGCTCCACCGATGCCTACCGTTCCACAAGGGCAGGCTATGGACGAACAATAAATATTTCGAATGTTCTACGCGATGATGCAAGCCCATCAGAAGGTTCAAGAAGAAGCTCAGCAAAACCAAGCGGAGAAGTTCATCGACAGATTTAGTTCGGAGTTACGAAAGTTAATCAGCTCCGTTGCAACGGACGTTCTTACTACCGCACAGGCCATGGAGTGCAACACAAGGATAGAGTCCAGCCAGAAGCGGCCGTATACATCAGCATCAGACCAAGCACAACAGGAAAGAGTTGTAAAGCGACCACAGATGAATCCACCATCGAGAGCAGCATCAAGAGCCTTAGTTCTTCCTACTTGTCACTACTGTAGCAAAGTAGGCCATTTCGCTAAAGAATGCCGACGCAGATTGGGACTATGTTTAGCTTGCGGATCCAAAAATCATTCGGTAAGGGATTGCCCTGAACGTAGAGAGAAAGCAGTGATGATTCATCAACCAGCCACATCAGCACCTGCCGGAGCACCACAGGAAGAAGTTGCAAAGAAGTCTCCCATGCAACAGCCCCCGGAAGCACCTCCTCAAGAAATACCTGTCTGTCCATATTGTCGCAGGCGAGGCCATATAGAGAACGAGTGTAGACGCAAAAGGAAATTATGCTTAGCTTGCGGATCCAGTCAGCATTTAAAGAAGGAGTGCCCCGAACGTCGAGACAGAGCACCAATGAATAACCAACAAGCATTACCAGCACCAAGCCCAGCCTTTCCAGCATTGGAAGTACCGCAAACGAGAGTAGAAGGAGTCAGACCACCAGCCCCAGGAGGGAATCAGCCGAGGCCACCCTTGGCACCACAAGCAACACTCTTCCAGCAGGCTTAACAGCAGCAGAGGAATCAACTGCAAGAATGGAAACAAGCTCCAGCGATGACTTTGGAGGATGCACAGACCCATGGAGTAGCTAATGCGCATAATTTCTCATAGTTATCGGTTTATAGATTTGTTTTATCTCGTGCCTAGTGGTTCGTGACCTCAGCCTTAACCTATGTAATTTTAAACTTGTTATTAACCTAGTATGTTTTTATAATAGATAACTGTAGAGATTATAGAGTCTTTTGTTAATTGCTTATTTTGGGTTGTTTTGTGAACTTGAATTAAGTTGTACCTCCTTTCATCATCATCTAGCGTACTTATATTCGTTGTACTACCTTGACTTATGCTGTTAATGTGGCCTAGTTTTGCAAGCTTATCCTTTTATCGAGCTTGTTCATGACATATGTATTATTGGGTCGACACACTAATACAATTGTCTATTCAGAATCAGTGTATTACGATCTGATCAACCTTAGTGCATTTTGGTTCACTCTTCGCACGACTACTTCACGTGGATTGAGATATATAGTTGACTAGTATACTTGCCCTCTAGATATGTCTGAGCATATCGTATCAGTTACATAACTGTACTAATACGAGCATGCGAACAAAGGATTACCAGAATAGGATTTCAGTCCACAACTGCTTAACAATTCCCATTTGAATTCTTAAAACGCCTTGGTCCTGATACTTCTACTCTAATACCTCTCCCTTGAACTCTTTATTATGATCTTCGTCTTCCCTTATTTCGGAAAGACGGAACCGCGTGCTTGGTATAAGTTGGGGCATAGTTTTATTAGATGTATAACCTTAGATGATAGATGGGTAAATTCTAAGTTGGGTAGAGACCGCAAAGTTCACTTGAGAGGAATCCTTTAGACTGTAATCAAGTAAGATCGGATAGAGAGAACCCTACCAAATTTTAATTTCGAGGATGAAATTTTTATAAGTTGGGTAGATTGTAAGCCCCCGGATTTTCAGAATTTTTAATTTGGATTTTTCTGCAATTTTCTGGAATTTTTCTGTAATTAAAACCTATGCTTTTGGTAATTAAATGATTTTTAAATGCTATTTATTATTATTAAAATATTATAGAAATAATATTTTATGATGTAAAATGGAAAATCGGACATAGGATAATTTTTCGTAAATTTATTGGACTCCGGAAACGCGTTTAAAGCCCTAAAAACTATTAAATAAATAAACCCAATTAAACCCTGAAATAAACCCGGTTCAATTAAACCAAACCAAACCAAACCCAACCTTAGCGGGTCGGGTCGGATCTAAACCCGACCCAAAACCCGACTACCCGACCCGCACCTAAACTTAACGAATCTGGATCCCTGCTAACCCGCCCGACCCGTCGACCCGGACCCGAACCCTAATTCTATTCCGGGTCAGAATCACTGTTCCGACCCGGCGGCGCAACCTATAAAGTCACCTCGAACCCTGTGCCCCGCCGTAACCCTAATTAATTCTCCGCGTCGCCGCCTTCCTCCAGCTCCGCCGCCCGCAGCCACCCAGCGCCTGACCCTCTCCTCGACCAGCCCCAGCACCGCTGCCGGAATCCTCGACCACCACCTTCCCTCGTCTTCCTCCCCCGCTCCGATCACCCCGACGCCCTAATCCCCTCCGGCCGCCGTAACCCTAACCCTAGCTCAGACCCCCTCCTCTACTACATAACCCCCAGCGCCACACACGACGAACCTCTCCGCCCTCGCCTAACCTGCCTTCACCGCCTCCACAAATCTCCGCCTCGACCATCGACCACCCTAAGCCCCCTCGCCGCCCGAGCTCGACCCGTCCCCTGAATCAACCCCTCCACCCCGACCTCATCGTCCCCGACCTAACCCCTGCGGCCAAACCGACGACCCCACTCACAGCCCGACCACCTCCCTCTACCTCTCCCCGCAGCCAGCGACATCCTCCCCCGAGCACGACCCGACCGACCCCTCTCTCCTTTCTCCTCCGCCTGGGCTCGCCTCCATTTCCCTGACCGGAACCCTAGCCACAACCACCATCTCCTCCTTCCCCGACTCCACCTTCCTCCGCCCAGTTCCATCGTCCCAGACCTCACCGGACCTCCACATCCGTAGCAGCCCTCGACGACGACCCCCGCAACCTGCCCCAGCCGCCTCCGACGTAGTCCCGAGCCCAGAGCAGATCCTCCGCAGTCGTACAACCTCGGCGAGCAGCTCCTGCGAACTCGAACAGAACCCCAACCCTAACCTAGACGGACACAGGACCCGGACACGAGAAATCATCGTTCGCGGAGCCCTGTTCAGGTAACCCGTTCTCTCTTCTCGTAGCCCTATTTTTTGTTCTGTCAGTTGCATCGCGTAGACTGTGTGACCCCCTCGGTGCCCGTACAACTCGCTCGGTGCGTCGCGTCTTGTGGCGATCGCGAACCGCGATCCAAAAACAGGAAAAATTAACGCCCTGTTTCACCCCGGAACTGAGTGCGCCCCGCCAAACGGGACGACTTGGTCGCACACGGTCTTTACAGAAACGTGCGCGACGATGATACGGATGTGTGGGATTTCGCAGAAGTTGATTTGGATGTGTGTGCACACCGGAATCAACGCGTATCCGCGGACAACGCCCCGTATCCGTCGGTTCTGGCACACGCTGTAACTTTGTGTACACACGTCGGATCGAGACAAAACTTGCGCCATCGGACTCGTAGCAATACGTTGGTCCTGTGACCCAAGTTTGGTTCGATTCTTAGAACGTTGAAAAAATTGCGTATCGTGGGCCCCACAAGCTCTACTTGACGAGTGATTTTGTTATCGGCTCATCGAAATCTAATTCTGGAAGTTCCGTTGGGTTCGTATCATCGTTCCTGACTCGACGACACTAAGTTTGGCGAAATTGGAGACCTTTGACCCTGACACGCTTTTCGGTGCAAAATGGCCCACATGTGGACCCCGCTTTGGCCAGAAACTATCATTTTGCCCCTGTGTCCAAATTGGACTTAAGGAGAGGCATTTTTAGCTATTTGATATTTTCTGAATCTAATGGTGATATTTATTTCAGCAACCGGAGTAGTACCTGCAGATCACACTGAGACCAGAGCTATAGTTGGCGCCAGGACCCCAGGCAAGTGTACCTTGCCAAACCCTGCAGCTTTGCTACTTATTTCCTTGACTTGTTTAAATATCATGGGCAAGTATACCTTGCCAACTTACAGTTCTTGTTGCATATTTCCTTGCTTAATTATATTGTTGTGCATGCTTGACCTAGGACCGTGTGACTTACTTAGCGTCCGATTATTAGTCGGGTGCCAACACCGTACGCGATGTTGTGTTTGTCATCTAGAGATGAACATTCGTGACCCTTTTATATTCTCGTACTTGTCATATCAAGTACATTATACCCAGGACACTTGACACTATTCATGGACAGGATCTTCCTGAGATATTCGTGGTGATTTTGTATAGGATACAGACTTTATGGCATTGACATTATATTCCTAGACACTGTATGACTTGTTGCATTAGATATGATTGTGCGTGACATGGATATGGTGCATCGTGGACATGAGACGTGTGATTACATGGGGTGGGGAGAGACACACAGACTACAGGCTGATCATATATATATAAACCCCTATTATTGTGAGGCACAAGACTCTCGAGCAGAGCTTGGCCCATTACGTGTTATTACCGCTACCGGCTCCCCGACACAGAGCTTGTAGCGGCTGAGCCTGAGTACTAGTGATGCTCTCACTTGCATTTTCACATAGATGGTTATATAGCTTACCCTATTTATTTCATTCTCTGTTGCACTGCATTTATTTTGGCTTGTATTTTCTGTACCTTGCTGTCCCCTGAGGACCTGGATCCGGACTTTGTCCCCAGGACTAGCAGAGGAGATCCACCTAGAGTTATACAGTACAGGAGCATTATCAGGAGCAGAAGCAGGAACAGGAGCAGATACAGGAGCTGTACCGACATCTGAGGACGAGGTCACACCAGAGGCCTTCTCCTGAGTATTGGCGTGAGATATTCATTTATTTCTGTTTCTAGTTATTTTCTTTCCAGTCTATTACATTGATGTATCAGACTTATTCTCGGGTTGTTCTCCGAGACACCTTTATTGAGATATGCTAGTTTATTTCTATTTGCATTTATTCTGGCATTTGATCTGTGATTATCTGTTGTGGATGAGATTAGCATAGACTGTGACTTATATCTTTGGACCTGTTTATTGATATATTACAGCTTAAGTATGCCCCGATGGATCCATTAAATTGGGTTTGTCCATCGGTGTGTGCTGCTGGCCATTATCACGCGTCCGGTCCCTCGGTATTTTGGGACTGGGGCGTGACAGAGACACACACAGGCTACAGGCTGATTTCATATATATATATATATATAATCCATAGTAAACACATAGTAAAACATATAGTAGACTCCGCTACCGGCTCCCAGACACAGAGCTTGTAGTGGTCTCAGCCTGAGTTTAGTGATGCTCTCAAATTGCATTTTCACCTAGATGGTTATATAGTTTATCCTATTTATCTCATTTACTATTACACTGCATTTTGGCATGTTGATTTCTGTACCTTGTTATGTCCCCTGAGGACCTGGATCCGGATTATGTCCCCAGGATTAGCAGACGAGATCTATCCCGAGATTTACGGAGCAGGAGCATTATTAGGAGCAGGCACTGGAGCAGTACCAGATCCAGTAGACGAGTGATCATCGATGGTAGATTCTGAGTATATATTGTTTCCATACTCAGTATTTGCTGTGGTTATCTTCATTCTTGTATCTTGACAGATGTATCAGACTCATTATCGGGCTATTTTCCCGACTTTATATTATATTGAGATTGATCTTGCTTTATGATTCTGATATTGTTGTATTCATTTTTGTGGATGAGATCAGTATATCTAGACCCTTATTGTTGTACTACAGCTTAAGCATGCCCCGATGGATCCATTAAATTGGGTTTGTCCATCGGTGTGTGCTGCTGGCCATTGTCACGCGTCCGGTCCCTCGGTATTTTGGGACTGGGGCGTGACACCTAGCCTGGCCATGTCCGTCTACGAGACCCTCCTCGGCGTCGCCTCGCTGACCTGGTCCCGCACCGTCCTCGGCCTCCTCGTCCTCCTCATCGACGACGACGACGAAGAGGACTCCGAAACCCTGACCTTCAAGATCCGGCCATGGCTCCTATGGAAGCGGCGCGGATCGAGGCGGCTCCGCGTCAAGGACCGCCACGTCGACCTCTCCTGGGACCTCTCCCGCGCCAAATTCCCCTCCACCGGTGGCCCCGAGCCCTCCTCCGGCTACTCCCTCTCCGTCTTCGTCGACGGCGAGCCCATCCTCCTCGCCGGCGACCTCAGGTCGAAGGCCGCCACCGCGAGGTCGTCGCCGCTGTTGTCGAGGCGGGAGCACGTGGCAATGGGGGAGGAGCGGTTGTATTCGACGAGCGCGAGGCTCGGAGGGAGGGAGCGGTCGGTCGGGATCGAGCTCGACAACGGGGAGATGCTCGTGGAGGTGGAGAACAGAGAGAGGAGAGGAGAGAAGAGAGAGAGAGGAGAGGAGAGAGAGAGAGACGAGAACATGAGAGGAGAGGAGAGGAGAAGAGGAGAAGAGAAGAAGAGAGAAGAAGAGAGAGAGTGAGTGGGTGAGAGAGAGAGAGAGATAGGAGAAGAGAGAGTGAGTGAGAGAGAGGAGAGAGAAAAGTAAAAATAAAAATAAAAAAGGAAAACGTCCCTAGGAAGGACGTTTTTTTTAGGAAAAACGTCATTCTAAAGGACGTTTTCCTTTATTTTATTTTATTTTTTTTGCTTTTCTAACGGAGCTTTTATTTTTCTAACGTAAAAGCATAAAACGTTCTTAGAAAGGACGTTCTAATGCTATTACTGTAAAATTTTAAAATTAAATACTTTTATTGAAATTTTTTGTTTTTACGTTGCTCTGAACGAAATTTTTCATTAAAAAAACAAAAAACAAAACTCATGCACTATTTTAAAAAAAAATTATCAACAAAATGACAAATTTTACATTCTTCGTGTACCATTCCGTCAATTAACTCAATAAATTTACCAAAACGTCACCAATCAAACCCTCTCCTCTATATTACTATCCTTCCCAAAACCCCAATTTCTTCCGTTCTTCTTCGAGAAACATCATCAGCAGCAGCGATGGCCGCCGCCACGGAGCTGTGGCAGACTCTGGAGCACTCGATTGCACACTACACCGGCCTCTCCCCGGCGGCCTTCTTCACCGTGCTGGCGGTGGCGCTCGCCTTCTACTACGTGGTCTCCGGCCTCTTCGCGGCGGCGCCGCCTCCGGCGACGAGGAGAGAGGCCGAGCCGGAGCCCCTGGCGCCTCCGGTGCAGCTCGGGGAGCTCGAGGAGGAGGCGCTCAAGGCCTACGACGGCTCCGATCCGAAGAAGCCCTTGCTGATGGCGATCAAGGGCCAGATCTATGACGTCACCCAGAGCAGGTCCTCCTCCTCCTCCTCTCTCTCTCTCTCTCTCTCTCTCTCTCTCGTGTGGTTAGCTCTTGTGAGGGTTTGTTGGTTGGAATTTTTTTTCCCTCTAATTTTTGTTCGATCGATTTAATAGCTTCGTTTGGATGATGAGATGGTGATGATTTTTTTTTTTTTTTTTTTTTTTTTTGCAAAATTTGATGATTCAAGTTTATATTTTAACTTGTCTTCTGTTAGCGTCTGCTTGTTATGATATTTTCTCCATTTTGGAGGGTTTTGAGCTCGACGGTTTATATTATTTTTTTCCATGTATATTCTCATCAAATAATCATAATTTCAACTAGTACCTTCTAATACCCCCATTTTTTTTCTCATATATATATATATATATATATATATATATATATATTTTGCTCTTTGTCGTGAACATATTTGGATGGACTTTTGTTTATATATAGAGGTAATTTTATTTCTTTTACAAACTTTCATAACAGCATGAATTGTTAACGAAAATTTTAATTCAGACATCAAATTTTTAATAAATTTCATTAAAAGTATAGAAATTTAAAATTTTATAAAATTTTTATCAAGACGTCTATCTATATGACGTTTTATATTTAAAAAAATAATATATATATAAATAGACGTTTTCTAACTTAAAAAAAATATTAACAGTCTATGTCGTATATTTCCGTTAATCTACATATCCAAAAAAAAATAAAAATAATAATAAATAAATAAACGTTGTTAAAAATCATTTTTTGTTTTTTGGTGAGCCATCTCTCTCTGGTCTCTCTCACGTCCTCCGCCGTGAAGTTCCTCCTCTCCCAAACCCTAACCCCAGAACCCCTCCGCTCTCCCAAAACCTAGAATTCGTCCCGGAGAAACCCCTCGTCCTCCTCGAATGGCGGGGCTCCGACTCCTCCCTCCCTTCCCTCCTCCTCAACTCCCACACAGTCGTCGTCCCCTCCGAGCCCTCCAAGTGGCTCGCCCCTACCCTCTCCGCCTCCCTCGACCCCTCCACCGGCAACATCCTCGCCCGCGGCTACCAGGACATGAAGTGCGTCGGCCTCCGTGTCAGAGTGTGAGAGAGAGAGAGAGAGTTAGAGAGAGAGAGAGAGAGAGAGAGAGAGAGAGAGAGAGAGAGAGAGAGAGGGAGACCAGAGAGTGAGAGTGAGTGAGAGAGACAGCTCACAAAAAAATAAATAAATAGAAAACGCCCTTCCTAAGACCCTTTTTTTCTTCCTTGGGTCTGTAAGTTAACTGAGAGATAGGCCGTCGACGGTTAATATTTTTTTAAGTTGAAAAACGCCTATCCGTAGGACATTTTATATATTTTTTATTTTTTTAAATATAAAACGCACTGTGGATAGACGTTTTGATTTTTTTTTTTTTGTAAATTTTCAAACTTCTATGCTTTTATTGGAATTTATTAAAAGTTTGATGCTCTGAGTGAAAATTTTCGAATTGTTAATGAATTACCAAGCATGGGTTGGACTCTTTCAAAAACTGCTACTTAAAACTACCCAAAATAGGACTTCATAACTGTTACTGGTACATTAAAATACCTCATAGACGCTACCCGACAATTGCCAAACACAAACAAGATGGACAAGTATGGAGAGTTAAGATAATCAAGAAGTGATCAAGACGTTCGAGTCAAAAGCCTACTTCCCTCCAACGACATACCGGCAACACACCGCCGCTAGGCCACAAATGTGGAAAACTATCAAAACAATTTTGCGAGACAAATTCTACACGTTCAAATATACCACTGGTATATCGGCAACAATACTGTCTGAATAACATTGAGTCTGAACTCCTCCATTTATTGCTTACAACAACTATTTAACTAGCCGGTACTTGTCTTACCGGTATGAACAATAACAGTGAGATTCTTGTGTTTTGGTTGGTGAGTTGTAAATACAACTTGTGTTCATTCTTTCAAACCACTTCTTGAGCCATAAGTTTGCCATCTATCGAATCAAAACCTCTTCTATACTTAGTGCTTTCAATTGCTTCCACTTTTTTGTGATAGAGTAATTGTCGAGTTGTAAAAGCGAATTTGTTGTGTAAGAAATAAGAAGAACAACCTTCTCTTGTTAAAGAGGTCGAGGTCGACGGACCTTCAGATCAAAGATCAAAGTTCATGGTTGAAGTCGACAAGCCTTCAAATCAAAGCTTATGTGTAAAAGTTGGAGAGTTCTTTGGATCAAAGCTCGTATTATAACTATTTTTTAAATAGTGGATTAAAGCCGGAAAGACTTCTGGGACTGGAGTGCCTTGTGGAGGATACTAAGATACATGGAGTGTTTGTGATCTTCATATATCCTTTGCGAGTGTTGGCATATTCAAGAAATTTCTTATTTAAAGGAAGGGTTTATTCCAGTTCCAATTCCTTTGAATTCAAACTTTCAATAATGAAAACAAAAATGCACAATTGATGGTTTTGCATGTTCTGCTTAAGCGCATAAATTATTTTATATAACATAATGATTGTAGATGCTCTATTACTCCACTAAAGTAAAATTACTTGGAAATTTGTGATATAGTTGTAGATCTTGAGAGGTTTATATGTAGTGGCGATAAGGATCACATGTATCTAGTTACAATCTATTAAATCACAAGGAATGTAGGAACAAAAATGGTGGCATATGAAGCAATGAAGTTGGTTTTCCTACTAGGTAAGGTTAGACGATTTTAAGTAGAGCTACCTGATTCTTGTGTCAAAGGAAGGATATTGGCTAATTGAATTATTTGATTAATTGCAATTATACACCTATAAGGAAATTCTAACCAAGTAACCATCCACTTAAATGGATTAACCGATACATTGCTGCATTATTCATGTTTGAGAATTTGGTTTCTGTATCAGGTTTCAGTCCCTCGTATGGTTCCATTTTGACAATTTTGACAGTTTCTCTGGAAGTTTTTTTTGTTTTTGGTATGCATACGAAAGTTTGTGTGTGTGCATGAGGGACTGAATTTGTTGATATAACTAAATGTTGACTAAAATTAGTAACCAAGTTACGAACATATTAGTAGGTCATGTTTGGCTCTATTTAGAACAGTGGAGATTGAACATGAGACGACAGCTGCTACAATTAGTTCGGCTTGATGGTTTCTCAGCTCAATCACACCTTTATTGTTATAGCAGTACATTGGTTCAAAAAATAGGCCACGTTGCATTAGTAGATTTGCTAAGCTGTACCTCTTGGATTTGGTTAACTATTTTGGATCGCTTCTTTTGTAAATAATATTCCTTCGTCGAACACTACCACCTAGTTTATGTTTAAGAAATACTCAAAAGCTTTAATAAACAACTGAATATTAGCTACATGTTATACTTTATAAACAAGCAAATCTTGATCTTGAGATCTAGTCTTGAATAATGAATTCGCCTCGAAGAATAGAGCCTTGCACGATCAAATAATATTAGGATGGCAGATCATAGTTAATCGAGGGTTGGTTTTATTAATGTATTGTTGAAATTGGATCTCCTGACAATATTAGAAGATAAACCATTCAGTTAAGCTTGTACATGTAGAGAAATGTCCCATATCCTAAATGAGTTCATAATGCAGGAGGTTTTGTTTCCAGAAGTGGTTCTTGACTTATTAATTGAAATATTGGTGCTCTTGGGATGGATCATTTGAGATACATTTTGTTGTACGAGTCTCATTGTGCTAGCTGCTTGTTTTTGGCGTCTGAGGTATATGCTCTCAGTGTTATTAAAGGGATTCCATTATCCCAGTTAGCTTTTATATGCTTTGTGTTAAGGTAGATGGTACAGCATGAGATATTGCATTTTTTTTGTTAATGCTATAATTGGGGACTGACTATTGACTTATGACTGAAATGCTGATATCACAATGATATGAATTGGGAACTTTTGCCCTAATGCCCATTGATAGTTACTGACTATTGCAGTGTGGTTATAAGTCAACAAAAGACTTATCTATAGTGAATTTATGAAGAAAGAAAAATGTGTTGTGCATGATCTTATTAATCAAATCATGCAGAGAACCGGTGGTTTATCAAACAAAGTCTGACTGAATTTTTAAGTATTAGGATCATTAGAAATTTAATTAGTAGTTGGAACACTACAGACAAAAAGGTGCTCGTATAACTTGGTAAATATAACAATATGTGGTGCATAGTGTGTAATGATGTAGACTTTTTTTAACCAAAACATTCTGTAGAAATTGTAGATTAAGCATAGAAGTTATGGCATTCCAGTGGTGAAGAAAGGTAAAGGTGCAGTTCTGTCGAAGCTTGATGGTCTTGTCACCTAAACAGCTAATTGTTAGTTTGTGGAAATCTCTCTCCTTGGGAAGTCATCCTTATAGAGATGGTTAACATGTCCTTTTGGAATTCTAGTGTCTAATGGACTTGAGAGTTGCGAGATTCCTGCTGTTGTCAACAGATGAGATTTTTTTCTTCAGCCAATTATACATGTAGTTCGTAGAAATGAAGTTGTGGATGATTGACTGGAATGTGGTATAACATAGTCATAGGGATTTGATACTTAATTTTAAGTTTACTTTCTAGGTTTGAAGGCAATCTAATATCTAACTATTAGATTTTACTTTCTTTCAGTAATAGATATACTCCATCCCTGACAGTTATATACGTGTATGCTTTGCAGTTTCCTGGGTCATTCTTTCAGAATGCCTCCCATTAGATATCCTATCATTTTCTTCATCATGATAACTTCTTGTTTTGTGTTGTTTAAGGGTACTATTAGTCACCTGGCGGCCTTGACCTATTGGTGTTGTGGTCTCTTCTTTTCTTGTCTTGAACAAATAATTTTCATCCATCTACTAGATTACCAGTCTCGTCTTTTTAGTTAGATGCTATATAATGCTCAAACAGAGATGTTTTTTGTGTTCTTTCTGTTACTACCTACAGAGATGCCCCATCTTCTAAGGTTTGCTAATTAACTAACACCATATGAAGATATCCTACTATGTTTGGATAACCACTTTGAGTTGGCTTTTGCAGGATGTTTTATGGACCAGGTGGGCCATATGCACTCTTTGCCGGTAAAGATGCCAGCAGAGCACTTGCTAAGATGTCCTTTGAAGAGAAGGATTTAACCGGAGATGTCTCAGATCTTGGCCCTTTCGAGCTTGACGCCCTCAATGACTGGGAATACAAGTTCATGAGCAAGTATACCAAGGTAGGGACAATTAAAAAGGCAGTGGCTGTAGCAGATGGCAATGCCTCTGAGACAGCAGAAGCATCCACGCAGACGACTGAGCGGGACCTCGCAGCGGGCCAAGCGGAGCATATTGCAGAGTCAAAAGAGGATACAACATCAGTTAACGTTGCCAAAACAGAAGATACTCCAGCAGATGAAGATGCAGTATCTAAGCATGTTGCAGAACCAAAGGAAGTTTCTGTAGAGGACGGCACCAAGGAGTAAGTTTTTTAGCTGATGCCTACTATCCTAGTTCCAACACTTTGCATTCATAGAGGCAATCTAAAATTTCCTGGACTCGTCATCTGTGTTAGCATATATAGTAGAGGGGTTTTATGCAGACTTGGGTTGTATAACAAACTTGGAAGCATGTCTGTCTCCCCATGATATCTCCGTGCTTGGATGCTTCTAATAAGTTGGTAATTTCCAGTTTTTTTTTTCGTGCTATCTTATAATCCTTCTTATGAAAATAAGAATGGAGAAGGTGGATTGCAAATTTTGGTTCTCAAGTGCTTACATGATTGTGGGCCCTCATCCATGATATTCCATAATATATTTGCGTCAATTGTTTCTATACGAGGAGATATCTGTATCTAATGTGATTTTGGGGCCTGGCAAGATGTAAATTAAGGTTTCCAGTTCCAGTAGTATAAATTTGTCCTTCGCATTTTACTGGTCATGCAACATCAACTTTCGGGTGGTTGGTGATTTCTTCGGTCTGATATACCATATCATGACACAAGTAGGCAGTTCTTAACTGTACCAATCCGATAGTTCGATAATTGATCTTTACGGTACTTTGTTTATTTATCAATTACGGAAAATGTAAGGGCTTTGTCATTCTACCGTAAAAGAGGAAGAGAAAAATATCTGCCTATTCCAAAACTAGAAGTACCCATCATCTTAGTACCCCTTTTGCTTACTCCGGAATTGTTAAAATCTCTTAACCTCAGCCACTTGCTCTCTCCTATGCCTCATTGTAAGTTTCAGCATGACCATTTAAGAATCTTGCTCATATCCGACTGGAACGAGTTCCACTGGTAAAAGCCACCAAAGCCTCTGTTGCATAGTTTGCAATATTGGCGATACTGATCTGATATGGCCGTTACCGATACCGATACAGTTTGGTATATCCTGATTCGATACCGACCGATATTTGATACTGATACAGTTTGCTCACATACAAGCTCAACTGCGAGCAGCTGTCGAGAATGTTCACTCGAACGAACCCATCCCAGTCTCATTAACTAGTGCATCCTGCAGTGGTGAACTTTTTTTTTTTTTTTATCGTTCAACAATCGAGCAGCATGCAAACATAGTCGAGTTTAAGCTTGAATTAATGCAGTTATCAAAGCTCTAAGCATAAACTGGAGCGTAATTCAATAATTTTGAGCTCGGACTCTGGCTAACTGACTAGCCGAGCTTGAACATGCTAAAGTTCGGCTCATCTTGCCACTGCTCTCAGGGGTGAGCATTATTCGGTTTCGACCGTAAATCAAATGGAATAAGAGATTTGGTTCAGTTTAAAAAAAAAAAGTTTGATTTCGGTTTTAAAAATACTAAAAAAATTATTCGATTTTAGGTTTCGGTCTAAATCTGAAAATCGAATAAGAGTTATATAATTATGTAAATATCATCAATTTTATGCATATTTTATGATTTAAAATGTGTATTTTTTGTGTATATTTTGAAATTAATAATTCTGTATATCTGTTTTGAAGTTCAACTTTGGTAATTGAACAATTAGTCCAACTTTGTATGCAACTTTGAAATACAATAAGTATCTGTATAAAAATTTATAATTTTTAATATAGTTTTATCACGATATCAACTCTGGGTCCGTCCTATTAAATAATCAGAATTTTGTTGTACAAAAAATATTTTCAAATAAATTATCTAAAACGAAAGTATTTAAGAAAAATTTGAAGTTACGAAAGCTTTCGTCAACACCTCATAACCGCTACTCCCACAATTGTCAAGCAGACCTTTAAAGTTTCTACCGTAATCATAAGTTAAATCGATCTTATTACGATTAGTAAATTATTTATAAAAGACAATTTTATCGTTAAAAAAATAAAAAATATATTATTGTCCCATTTTTAATCATATTCACACTGATATATTATATGATAACGTTTGAGTGTCCGAAAACACAAATTTTTACTCGTTAATATTGAAATACCGAAAATAAATCCGAAAATAAAATTATCGAAAGTAAAATTTGGAGATCGAAACATCATTTTTTTGCAATTCTAAATTTTTTTGAAGTCAGTCAAACGATGAAACGGTTTATTCCATAGTACTTTTTTATTACGGTCATTTTGGCACAAGCTGGACCTCATTTTGGTACAAGCTGGACCTCGTTTCGATTTATTTTCGTCGAAAACATACAAATCGACCTATTGTTTGACGAAAAATGATTTTTGAATAAATAGTTATGGCCGCTCGAAGTCTACTCGACGTTAGATGTAATTTTTTTACGGTAGAAAATTTTTAAATTTTTAGATGTTCAATGGTAGCATATTTATTTTGGATGTTAAATTTTATTTTTTTCTAATTTATTTAGAAAAATTATTGTTACAACATTTTTTTTAAAAAAGAACTAAACTTAAATAAAACTAAACTAAATCACTCTTTTCCTTAAAAAAAAAAAATAATTAAAAAAAAAAAAAACTAGTCCAAACATTAAAATCGAACCAACTTTCACCCACCCACCCGTGGTCTATTGAATTTTTGCCAACTCAGTTGACAAAAATTTGGACAAGATTTAGGTGAAAATTTGACACTCGATTTTCGCCATCCGAAATGCCGATATTTATCATACGTTCAAAATTTTCAAAAATAGTATCGTTATAGTTAATTTTTTTTTTAATATTTTATAAAAATATTTTATGTACAGTACATTTTTTGTTAAATATTAGGGGTAGCTCAACAAAATAAACCGAATATTCGGTTCGGTGCTATTTTTGGTTCAGTTTTGAATTTTTAGAAATTTGGTTTTCTTATGTTTTCCTAGGTGAGCTCTGCTTTGCCTCCAAAATTTTAGAAGAACTTGCACTTTGAGCTGTTCTGCTATGCGCAAAGATCAGCTTCAATGTGACAAATTGAAGCTTGGAAGAGAAACACAGACATTGCATGCCATGTTCCTAGTTCATATAGAATGGAGAAACTAGTTTTGATTGTCTAGATTCTTTTAACTTAAAAAAGTAGCACTACCTACCTGCCAATTGTTCATTGATGTTGACAATTGTTCATTCATGTTGACCACGTTCATATCTATCCTAGACAGAAATTTGGCACCAATATAAAAAAAATTTGTAAGGTCAACAGACCGTCGTAAAAATTGTCAAATTTTTTTTATAAAATTTTGTTATGTCATCAATATATAGAATTAACGTCAGATCGACAATTAGTCATAAAAATTGTCAGTTTATGTAATATTTGGACGATGATGACACTGGAAAAAAATCGCTAAAACTTCATTACTCTCCCTTATTTCCAACTTTAAGCTATCTTATAAATCTTATGTGGGCGTCCCCGCAGCTATTCTTGTAGAATAAAATTATTTAGAGTATCTCCAACTCTATTGTCTTATTTTGTGTTGTAATTCTTAGTGTTGTAATTCTTATGTGGCATGAGACACAAAACGATATCTTTTCTATGTGGTAATATTATATTCACACAAGACAATGATATATAAAAGTGTTCTCCAATGCAAAAGTATTGAGAAACAATAATTTTTTTTTTCAAATTCTAAGACCTTTTTTTTTATAAATATTTTTATTCATAATTGGTGATGTGGAATAAAGTCATTATGAAGTCCATTGTCTAGATCTAGACAACAAACTTCACACTGTCTTTGTCATGTCATTATGTCAACTTCAAATTTGCATTGGAGAAGAATTTTTGAAATAATAAGTCGTGAATCATATGTGACAACCATTTTTTTCCAAAGCCCACAACAGCGTTGGAGATGCTCTTACACTAACCTCTTCTATGTTTTTTGTTTATTACACGGACCCTGTGAAGAAGTGATAGGAGATAATATTCTAGGTATTCCATTCATCATGATATTACATATATATACATCCACATATCAACTTGGGGCCTAAGTCACATGGCCAATCACCATAAATACAATTTAATCTCAATACCCTAATCACCATATATAGCCAGCCAATCATCATATATAGCCAGCCAATCACCATATATAGCTAATCACCATAAATATAATTTAATGATACAATTTAATCACAATACCTCCCCACCCCCCCTCAAGTTGGAGCATGCAAGTCACAAATGCCCAACTTGCACAAAAGGAACTCAAATTGTTGTTTGCCCAAAACTTTGGTAAAAATATCCGTCAGTTGCCCATCAGTTGGCACATGAGATGGACGAATAACTCCAGCAAGAACATCATCCCTAAAAAAAATTATAATCCACCTCAATGTGTTTTGTGCGCTCATGGAAAACTATGTTCTGCGCAAGATGTAAAGCATATTGACTATCACAAAATATATTCATAGCATACGAATGTTGCACCCCCAAACTGTCAAGTAACCCCTTGAGCCACTTAAGCTCACACGTGACCGCCGCAATCGCACGGTACTACGCTTGCCGAAGAACGGGACACCGTCACCTATTTCTCTGTCTTCCAAGAGATGGACGAATCACCAAGAAAAATCAACCAACCAGACAAAGATAGTCGTATGATGGGACAACTCGCCCAATCAGAATCACACCACCCCCAGAGCCGCAAATCACAGTCAGAGCGAAGAAGAATGCCTTGACCGGGACAACCCTTAAGATATCTAACAACCCTCAAAGCCGCATCCCAATGATCACGTCGGGGCTCATGCATAAACTGCGACAAGATGTGAACAACATAAGCCAAATTTGGCCGAGTAAACGAAAGATAAATCAGCCGTCCCACAAGCCGTCAATATTCTTTCCCATCAGACAAAAGTGGACTTGTAGAGCGTGCCAGTTGATGTTGTTGTTTCATGGAAAAGCTTGTGGGTTTCGCCCCTAACAATCCTGCCTTAGAGATAATGTCAAGTATATATTTTCGTTGACACAAAAAAATACCTTCCGCACTTTGAGCTACCTCAACACCAAGAATAAACTTCAACACCCCAAGGTCCTTCATGTGAAAGCATATACTCAAATAATTCTTAAAGGTAGTAAAAGCAGCATAATTATTGCCAGAGAGAATCAAATCGTTGACATACACAAGAACATTTATCTGAATATCGCTCTTATGAAGAGTAAAAAGCGAATAGTCAAAGTACGATTGGCAAAATTCGTACTCCCGTAAAGAAGATGTCAACTTCACAAACCAACAATGAGGCGCATGTTTAAGCCCTTGTAGGAAGGAATCCTGACCAGGGTGTTTGGTTTGGAAACCAGGTGGTAGTTTCATATATACTTTTTCGGTAAGGTTTCCATGTAGGAAGAAATTGTGAACATCCATCTGATGTAGTTCCCAATTCTTTGTTGCGGCTACAGCTAGAAAGGCACGAACAGTAACTATTTTTGCATCCAGAGCAAAAGTATCAGTGTAATCAATCCCTTCAACCTGATGATTTTCAAAAACCGCCAAACGGGCTTTAAGCCGCTCAATACTCACATAAGAGTTATACTTTATCTTGTACATCCACCGGCTCCCAAAATATATTTTTCAGCTGGAAGCATCTCCATAGTCCATGTACCATTATCCTCCAACGCCCATATCTCCTTCTGCATAGCTTCTCGCCACCCTGTATCTTTAACCGCCTCTTTAAAGGAGGTCGATTCTGTACCTGCAGTTACAGCTGCAAGAAAATTCCTGTGTTCCAGAGAAAATCGTTCACAATTCAAAAAATGTGCTATAGGATAAGGAATACCTAAGGAGTGATTGGACGTGGTGGAACGTTGGGAAGGAGGACTATGAGACAACTTTCGTATTGTATTTGTAACAAATTCATAGAGCTTCACAGACGGAATCTTGGTACGCATGCTACGCCCTAGTACACTTTCACCATTTGACACCACCACCGCCGCCTCATCCTCTGCTGTCGTAGCCGCCACGGCGGCCTCCGTTGCCGCATCTTCCACGGCGGCCTCAGCCGCGCTGTCCTCCACGGCGGCCCCAACCTCCACGACGGTCATCCCATTCATATGAGGTAGATCAAACTCCAAAGCATCATCGCCCAAGACAAGGGACACAAGGTCAGGATGAGCCATATCACCACGATCATCTTCAACAGAATAGGGAAATTCTTTCTCATAAAATTTAACATCTCTAGAGACAAAAAAATCACCAGTAGCTAAATCATACAATTTCTAACCCTTCTTGCCATGGGGATATCCCACAAAAATACACTTTTGACTGCAAGGAGCAAACTTATCCATCTTAGCTTTTTGGTTGTGGGCAAAACAAAGACAACCAAAAATACGTAATCCATCATAAGAAGTAGGAGCACCAAATAATATTTCATAGGGGATTTTAAAACCAAGAAGGCTCGAAGGAGTTCGATTGATCAAATAATCAGCCACCAAAAATACACCCACCACAAAAAGAAATTGGTAAATTTTCTTGAAAACGTAAAGCACATGCCATATTCAAACTATGTCTGTATTTTTGTTCGACCCTCCCATTCTGCTGAGGTGTACCTACACAAGATGTCTGAAATAAAATAATATTCTGTGCAAAGTAGTTGCACAAGCAATTAAACTCAGTACCATTACCACTTCGTACAATGCGAACTTTGGAGTTAAATTGCCGCTTAAGCATAGAAAAAATGATGAGAATATTTTCTATACTTCAGTCTTATCAATAAAAAAAAACACCCAAACATCACGAGAAAAATCATCCACAATCGTCAAAAAATATCGAGCTCCACACGAAGAAGGCGTAGGATACGGCCTCCGATCATAATGTATCAAATCAAAAATTGTAACAGTCCGAAAGTCAGTGACAAAAAAGATACCTCGAGTTTGCTTTGCCTGATGGCAAACTTCACATGCCTTATTCACTGAACTACTAGAGCTACCGACAACAGGAAGTGACTTTACTACTTTATCAGAAGGTTGCCCAAGTCGATGATACCAAATGTCCATAGAAGTCATCCCAGGCACTGCCAAGGCCTGAGTCTTCTGTACAATACGAAAGTAGTATAGTCTGCCCCGCCGTTCACCGACTCCAATCAGGGTCCTCAAACTAGGGTCCTGTATCATGCAATAATTTTAGTGAATTGTACAACACAATTTATATCATCAATAAGATGGGCCACAAAAATTAAATTGTAATGTAATTGAGGTACGAATAGAACATTCGTGAGAACCATGTCTGGTGCAAGAGTAACACGCCCGCAGCACGAGGCAACCGCAGTCCGTCCGTCCGAGAGTCCAACCGGACACTCCTCCATTGCCGTTACCCCCGACAATAAATTCAAATTTTTTGTAACATAATTCGAAACGCTTCTATCAATAATCCAAGGTGGAATGGACTTACCCACCATACGATCCTCCGGAGATTTGGTCGAAGAATTACCAAGCATAGAAATAAGTTGTTGCCATTAGTCCAGAGTCAATCCCGACACACCGCCGCTGCCTGCACCATTATCTGTCATCCGCGATTGTGCAACAACGAAACCACCTCCTGCCACCATCGCACGCACTTTCGCACCCCGTCCACGTCCACCACCAACCGCATGTCCGCTAAACGGACATTGAGCGAATCCCACAATGGTTTTGCCTCCTCAAAGTAGGGTATTATCATATTCACCGAAGCGGTGATAGTATGCAAAATTTACTGCACAAGCATCGATTAGACGCAATATCAATCCTCCAATTGATCATTCTCCGAAGGTTTATTGATAGACCCATCAACAAATCCAAATTTTCGTCGAGCCCGTAGAGAAAGCTGAATAGATCTCGACCATTCATCATAATTCTCCCCACGAAATACCACTTTCGTAATTGTATTACCCAGATTGTCATTAGAACCAAGGTAATACGGGGATGTGGGAACGATCCGCGATGCCACTGTCATACCCCGATCTCCCACAAGTAATCGACCTTCCTCGCTAGGCACGATTTACCACGCCAGCGCGCCCGTAGGACGATCTTTCTCATCTGGGCGTGATGCCGCACGAGTGTTAGTCGCGCCCGTGCAAGGCCATGATCCGAACATGTGGTAAGAGGTCTAAGCCACAGAGTCGCACAGATAGTCCGAGTGCAGCAGAATGATAAACGCACAGGCGATTGGTAACAAGTTCACAGAGTCGTCAATAGCGGAAGCATTGAATAACGCAAGTATAGAAATAAAATAAGCGCTTTATTGATATTGAACAAGTGTTACAGGCGACGCTAGGCCGAGATTACAAGTCGCTCAAGCCTCTCTCTCTGAAACAGTAAAGACGTGCCAAGTGGCTATATTTGTGGGTTGATGTATAGGCGATGTTCCAACATTATGTCTTGTATATGTGCTTCAGTTTCGGACGCAGGCTCCAAGGATCCAGAGTGAACTCCACGCCTTAGCACGCACGAAGGAGGCATCCACACCGAACGAGGTTCTCCCGCACCCGACAAGCAATCTGATGAGTTATCAGTACATGAATACACTGGTGGGGAGACTTCTCTCCCGCTCGACAATTCCAAACACATTATATAGGTTCCTTGCATCATCTATTAAGTTATCTTTCTAGTCTTGCCTTAGGATCAGTTTCATAGTAATGATGAAAAGTTTAACTCGTGTGGCAGTGGCCGTACGATATAAAGGAACACGGCGAGACTTACCAACTTACCATTCGTCCTTCCCTGTCCAAGGCAAACTAAGTTAAATCAAGAACGGGCATATATATATATATATATATATATATATATATATATATATATATATATATATATATATATATATATATATATATATAAAATAAAATCCAGGGCAATTGAATAAACAAACACAAGTGTCGTGAACGAGATCATATTTAGGGTGCCCGAGTTATACGAATTACTCACGTGTGTCGCAGAAGATGTTCAAGTGTTCCATATGTACAAGTGTGTTATACTCAAGATCGGTCAGGTATTTTCCAATTTTTGGATGCGATGCAATAACTCGTACGCGGATTGCCGCTAAGCGAGGATGACTTATCTATATGAAATGGAGTCGTTGGCATAGCCATAAAGGACGAGTCATTGACGAGGATGGAATGCAACGAGAGTACACGATGCGCTACAAACTATCCCGTTCAGCACACAAGACCCCACACTAAATACCATTCCGGATCAGATCGGTCCCGGTGCCCTGGAGACCGTCCGTAGAACGGGATTCGAAGACCCCCCCTTGTTTTCAAGTTGTCCATGACATACAAGTCTTGGTCTTCCAGATTCACAACTTGACATGATAATTCATGATTATTGTTTTGAACGAGCATTGCTCCACGAGCTGTGATTCTTGATTTACTTGACATGATTCTCGTTCAGTGTTCAACTTGACTTGATGCATTCCCCTGGTGTGGGGACTGCCTTGGCGACCTTACGGTCCCGGATACTTGTAGGTTTACATTGCACATAAGGACTATTTGATAGTCTTTTGGCTAACTAAATGCATGCACGATACGAGTAGTGTTACTTAATTGTGGCATAATTTATAGGACAAGCATTGAAAAAGGCAACGGGTGCAAACTACAGTAAACAGGCAAGCATGCATTTATGAAAATATAAGCATTTACGTTGGAACGTGTCTAAGGGTAAAGCGAGGAGTTAAAACGTTAGGGACTTACCGAGCGACATAACTTATGAGACGTGCAGTGTAAACAAGTGAACAGTGCACTACAAAGAGTATATAACGATCTACTCGAGGCATAGCGGGGTCTAGTTGCACAAGGCAAATGTAGCATACGATGGTCCATTTATAAGCAAATTTTTATTTCCATATTCTAACACAAGCAATACAAGTTGGGATTATTTCCTTAGCTATGTGCGTTGTATTCTTTATTAGCATGCATGGGTGATTCACCTAGCGACTAGCATGTATCGTCCATATTTTAAGTGTGCTGGCTAAGCAAAGAAAAGTTCATCTTAGCCATCTACTTTAGCGATAATTTGCCTCGGTCGAGCGATACTCCGAGCGAGCTTTTGAAAGTCAAAGTCCGAACTTCTGAAGGGCCAAGCTGGGAATCCTTTGCCTCAAACGAGTATTCTGGCTGAGCAAAGCGGTTCGGGTGATTGCACTTGCGCCATTTGAATCGGCTGTCCTCTTGAACGGAACGGGTCATCACATTATACACCATTCAGAAAAAGTCTCGTCATCGACACTTTCTGAGGGCAAGCTGTTCTATCGCATTATCAAATCTATCTCAAGCATAATAATCGACACCACTAGATCCGTTCGAACATAAATTTCTACTCGTTCTTTATACCGTGTCGCATGTATGTTGGGTCGGTCTTAATGAATTCAATCCAAGCTCTGACTCGATCTCTATAGAGCCGTAGTGAAGAACATATTGCTTAATGCGGGGTCTGTTACAATCCAGCTTGAATAACGATCTAAGACTGAGGCAAACTTATACAAGTCGTTATACTTGTCCTTGTAGATCTAACATATTCACTTGTACTAGCATTTGAGATCAGCATATCGCTAGTCTGGATCATGCACACATTCAAAGCATCCTTCAAACATGTGCATGTCACCAACTTAGCGATAGTGAAGTCTTTGCACTCGAGTTCAACATATCACTGATTCTTGGATCGTGTACACGTTCAAGGCGTCCCTCGAACATATGCATTGAACCAAACTTAGTGATAGTGAATTCGGACAAGCTACTTGCGAAAATCTCAAGGAATCTTGTTTTATGAATCATAATGATACTTCTGACAGGGTCAATCAAGATCTAAGTCATTTTCTATTCTAACTTAAACCAAGTATTTGCACTATCGTTAAGCACGATCTATTCGGTCTACCGACCAACGTCCATATCTTATTGTTTTATTTTGTTCGGGTCAAACATAGCACACTCTTACCGTTCTCAATCTAACACTAAGTCTTGCTGCCCCAGTTTTATGGCATGTTCAAGCAATGTTTTAAAGTCGGTTACACAAGTTCTTTCACTCGACACAGGATCGTCTGCCTAATTACTATGTCAGCTCACAAGGTCATAGATACAAGTTCAAGCTTAGATTCATCATGCAAATTTATCGCACGATGCTCGTCCCAATTCCTAAGGTTAAACTATTGTTCGTTTGTACGGGACATTCTACCCATGCTTATTTTACTCATATTTTTAAACATCAAGCACGGATCATCTTACACACATTAACTCATTCATTCGCACAAGGTTCAAGTCCGTTCAGTAAAATCCATGATATATCCAAGTTACAGGACAAGACTAGCAATTCGCATATTCTATCTCCTTAAGCATGTTTGATAGAATCTATATATCCATTCCAAGTCTAGACTACCAAGCCAAGATTCAGTTCTAAACCTTTGGTTATAACTCTAAGTCGTCCGACAAGATTAATGTATCTGTTCATGAAACCATCAAGCGTGATTTACTCCAGGTTTTAGGCTAACTTATTCATGAAACATTTTTGATTCATTTGTATTTCCAAATTTGTCTTATCGTGTCGAACCAAGTCAAGACGATCCATCAGTTGTCACGCTCCGATCTCCCGCAAGTTCGATCACCCTCGTTGGACGTAAAATTACTATGTCAACGCTTCCGCTGGATAATCGTCCTAGATGTAACACCCCATTCCGCCGGAGACTGGAACACACCATTCAAAGGGACTGAGGATCACTTCAACGACCCGGTTTCTGCTCGGGTACCTCCAGCAGCTTGAAGTGATCCTCCAGTTCGGCCAACCAATCTAGATGTAACCCGCTGGATTCACCAGGACCGATCCGGCCTAGGGGAAGATCCGGTAGTTGCAGTAAACCCTCTCAATTAATTCTGTAGATAGCCATGTATGGGATAAAAAATTTTGGTTTAGCAGCAGATGTTTGAGGTTTAGAGTAGGTTGCATGTCACGCCCCAGTCCCAAAATATCGAGGGACTGGACACGTGGCAATGGCCAGCAGCACACACCGACGGACAAACCCAATTTAATAGATCCATCGGGGCGTACTTAAGCTGTAATACAACAATAAGGGTCTAGATAGACTAATCTCATCTACAGAAATGAATACAACAATGTCAGAATCATAAAGCAAGATCAATCTCAATAAAATATAAACTCGGAAAATAACCCGATAATGAGTCTGATACATCTGTTAAGATACAAGAATAAAGATAACCACAGCAAATACTGAGTATGGAAACAGTATATACTCAGAAGATACCCTCGGCGATCACCTCGTCTACTGGATCTGGTACTGCTCCAGTGCCTGCTCCTGATAATACTCCTGCTCCGTATACCTCGGGATAGATCTCATCTGCTAATCCTGGGGAAATAATCCGGATCTAGGTCCTTAGGGGACATAGCAAGGTACAGATAATACAAGCCAAAATAAATGCAGTGCAGCAATATATGAAACAATTTGGGGTAAACTATATAACCATCTATGTGAAATACAATTTGAGAGCATCACTAAGACTCAGGCTGAGACCACTACAAGATCTGTGTCTGGGAGCCGGTAGCGGAGTTTACTATGTGTTTTACTATGTGTTTACTATGGATTATATATATATATATGAAATCAGCTTGTAGCCTGTGTGTCTCTTCCCACCCAATGTAATCATGCGTCTCATGTACACAACGTCTCATGTCCATGCCATGCAGGATCATAACTAATGCAGTAAGTCATAATGAGATCTAAGAATATAATGTCTAAGTCATGTAACATGTATCCTATACAAAATCACCATGAATATCTCAGGAAGAATCTGTCTCATTAATAGTGTCAAGTGTCCTGGGTTATGATATACTTGATAGGACAAGTACCAGAAATATAGGGTCTCGGTATCCATGTCTAGATGACAATACACAACGCCGCGTACAGTGTTGGCACCCGACTATTAATCGGACGCTAATTAAGTCACACGGTCCTAGGTCAAGCATGCACAACAATATATATATATATATATATATATATATATATATATATATATATATATATATAAGCTAATGAAATAAGTAACAAGAACTGCAAGTTTTGGCAAGGTACACTTGCCTGGGGTTTGAATACCAACAGTTGTCCCTGTATCAGTGGATCCTGCAGGTACTCCTCCAAAAGCTGTAATAGACATCACCAACAGTCTCAGAAAATATCAAATGGCTAGAAACGCCTGTCCTTAAGTCCAATTTGGACACAGGGGCGAAAATAATATTTTCGGATCAAAGCGGGGTCCACATGTGGGCTACTTTGCACCGAAAAATGTGTCAGGGTCAAAGGTCTCCAAATTCCTTAAACTTAGTGTCAACAAGTCAGGAACGATGATATGAACCCAACGGAACTTCCAGAATTGGATTTCGATGAGCCGATCACAATATCGCCCGTCAAGTGGAGCCTATGGGGCCCACGATACGCAATTTTGTCAACGTTCTCAGAATCGAACCAAACTTGGGTCACAGGACCAGCGTATTGCTACGAGTCCGATGGCACAAGTTTCGTCTCAATCCGACGTATGTACACAAAGTTACAGCGTGTTCCAGAATAGGCGGATACGGGGCGTTGTCGGCGGATACGCGTTGATTCCGGTGTGCACGCATATCCAAATCAACTTCTGTAAAATCCCATACGTCCGTATCAACGACGCGCACGTTTCGGTAAAGACCGCGTGCGACCAAGTAGTCCCATTTGGCGGGACACACTCAGTTCCGGGGTAAAACATGGCGTAGGTTTTCCTGTTTTTGGATTGTAGTTTGCGATCACCACAGGGCGCGATGCACCGAGCGAGTTGTACGGACATCGAGAGGGTTACACAGTCTACGAGACACAACAGACGAAAGGAAAAATGGAGTAACGAGGAGAGAGAACGGGTTACCTGAACAGGGCTCCGTGGAACCAAAATTTTCGTGTCCGTGAGTCGACACGACGCGAGGGGACACGGTGTCCTGCCTAGGGTTAGGGTTAGGGTTCTGTCCGAGTTCGCCGGAGCTGCTCGCCGGGGTTAGGTCGTCAGGTGGAGGCGCTGCTGCTGCGGCGAGGCGGTTCGACGGCTGGCCGGCGACGGTTGTACTGAGCTCGACGAGGTCGGGCGGAGCTGCTGCGGGCGGCTCAGGCGAGCGGATATGGCTGCTGCGATGGTGGAGGGTTGGGCCCGAGGGGGAAGGGGTGATGGTGTTCTGGTTGGTGATCGGGGCTGGGCTAGGGCGGTGGAAGAGGGACGGGCCGAGGGAGGTGGTCGAGCGGGGATGGCGGAGTCGTGGTGGCGCCGGTGGTGGGGGATGAAGGAGATGGTGGTCGAGGGGAGAGGTTCGTCGGGAACGGCTGGGAGGTGGAGAGGAGGATAGAGGGAGACGACGGGGAAGAGGAGGCGACGGAGATTAGGGTGACCGGGGCTGCTGCGGGCGGCGGAGAGAGGAGAGAGAGGGTTTGCGGCGGCGGCTACGCGGAGTTCGAGACTAATAAATAGGCGCGCCGCCGGGTCAGAACAGTGATTCCGACCCGAATTAGGTTTAGGGTTTCGGTGTGGGTTTCGGGTCCGGGTCCGCGGGTCGGGTTCAACATGAATCCGGCCCGACCCGCTAGTTTTTAAGTGCGGGTTTGGTTCTGCGGGTTTCGGGTCGGGTTTAGATCCGACCCGACCTGATAAGGCTGGGTTCGGTTCAGTTGAACCGGGTCTGAGTTGGTTTGGCTTATTTTGGAAATAAACCCGGTTTATTTTAGGGGTTTAATTCGGTTTAATCATAACTTAGTTTTTAGGGCTTTAAAAATGCTTTCGGAGTCCAATAAATTCACAGAAAATTATCCTATGTCCAATTTTCTATTTTACACCCAAAAATATTATTTTTATAATATTATAATATTAATTAACATTATTTAAAATTATTTAAATTCCAAATACCTTACATTTAATTTCCAAAAATTACAGAAAAATTGGGAAAAATTATTTTAAAAATTTTAGAAAAAATCAGGGTGTTTACGATCTACCCAACTTATAAAAATTTTGTCCTCAAAATTAAACTAGGGTAGGGTCTCTCTATCAAATCTCACTTGATTACAGTCTAAAGAATTCCTCTCAAGTGAACATTGCGGTCTCTATCCAACTTAGAATTTACCCATCTATCATCTAAGGCTATACATCTAAGAAAGCTATGCCCCAAATTATTTAATCATGCTATTGAATCCTCAAGTCTTTTAACACCAGCCATATCATCTATGATAGGCCCTTAATCATTTATAAAAGGGTCATCAAACATTGCGACCGGCCTGTGGGGTATATCTAGTACTGTCTATATATCAAACTTATACCAAGCACGAGGTTTCATCTTTCTGAAATAAGGGAAGACGGAGATCAATAATAAAGAGTTCAAGGGTGAGATAATAGAATAGAAGTACCGGGATCAAGGCGTTTAATGAATTCAAATGGAAATTGTTGAGCAGTTGTGGATTGAAATCCTATTCTGGTAATTCTTCGTTCGCGTGCTCGTATTAGTACAGTTATGTAGTAGATACGATATACTCAGACATATCTAGAGGGCAAGTACATTCGTCTACTAATCACTATATATCTCAATCTACGTACGGTAGTTATGCGAAGGGGCGAACCAAGCGTACCATGGTTGATCAGACCGTAGTACACTGATTCTGAATTGTATCAGTGTGTTAACCCACTAATGATCAAGCTCGATAGAAGAGTAAGCTTGCAAAACTAGGCTATATTAGCAGCATAAGTCAAGGTAGTACAACAAATATAAGTACGCTAGATGATGATAAAAGGAGGTACAGATTAATTCAAGTTCACAAAGACAAAAACAAACTAAGCAATAATAATAAAAGACTTTACAATCTCTACAGTTATCATACACTCTCTTTGTCTATGTCGCTAGTCGACCAAATGGTGGCAAGGACCTCTAAATTCTACAGTCTGAATAAAAACTATCTTCTTATGCAAGTCTAAAGTTGTGTCATCCTAGTTCACTTCATCAATGGGTCAATAGGGCTGGGTGGTACTATGTTGTGAGGCATACTACTCCACTTAAAACAATAAACTAATACTGAAATTGTCTTAAGGATACCGTGGAAACTCTGGTTAAAGTCTACGAGAAGGGGTCTTGGTACCTATTAGGGTATCATCCTATATTACATAGGTCATGGTCGTCTTAAGCCTTAGTCTTAGTGCTTATAGAACAAGTGTCGATAGTGAGGATAGAAGAGTTACTGGCCGTCAAGGGTAAGGGATCTAACTTGTGTCGAGGTGGGGGTACTAATTACGTGACTTAAAGCTAAGGGGTAATCATTGGGTAATAATCTTCAATAATAACTTAAACTGTCAAGTTCTAATTACCAATCACATAATTCAAAAATTAGAGTAACAACCAAAATAAACAATAAGAGGCACACAGGAATCAAGGCATGATGCAAGTCAAGAAATTAATTCGAATCCGATATAGATGTCAAGAGCGATTCAAGCAAGTGGATGAGATCCAAAACTTATCCTATTCTTATTGCAGGCTTGCTCGGTCCCTAAGTTGAAACCGAATAATTTAGTCGTTGACCTGCATGGGCCACCACAAAAACCATGTCACGCCCCAGTCCCAAAATATCGAGGGACTGGACACGTGGCAATGGCCAGCAGCACACACCGACGGACAAACCCAATTTAATAGATCCATCGGGGCGTACTTAAGCTGTAATACAATAATAAGGGTCTAGATAGACTAATCTCATCCACAGAAATGAATACAACAATGTCAGAATCATAAAGCAAGATCAATCTCAATAAAATATAAACTCGGGAAATAACCCGATAATGAGTCTGATACATCTGTCAAGATACAAGAATAAAGATAACTACAGCAAATACTGAGTATGGAAACAGTATATACTCAGAAGATACCCTCGGCGATCACCTCGTCTACTGGATCTGGTATTGCTCCAGTGCCTGCTTCTCCGTATACCTCGGGATAGATCTCATCTGCTAATCCTGGGGACATAAATCCGGATCCAGGTCCTTAGGGGACATAGCAAGGTACAGATAATACAAGCCAAAATAAATGCAGTGCAATAATATATGAAACAATTTAGGGTAAACTATATAACCATCTATGTGAAATACAATTTGAGAGCATCTCTAAGACTCAGGCTGAGACCACTACAAGCTCTGTGTCTGGGAGCCGGTAGCGGAGTTTACTATGTGTTTTACTATGTGTTTACTATGGATTATATATATATATATATATATATATGAAATCAGCCTGTAGCCTGTGTGTCTCTTCCCACCCAATGTAATCATGCGTCTCATGTACACAACGTCTCATGTCCATGCCATGCAGGATCATAACTAATGCAGTAAGTCATAATGAGATCTAAGAATATAATGTCTAAGTCATGTAACATGTATCCTATACAAAATCACCATGAATATCTCAGGAAGAATCTGTCTCATGAATAGTGTCAAGTGTCCTAGGTTATGATGTACTTGATAGGACAAGTACCAAAAATATAGGGTCTCGGTATCCTTGTCTAGATGACAATACACAACGCCGCGTACAGTCATGACACCCGACTATTAATCGGACGCTAAGTAAGTCACACGGTCCTAGGTCAAGCATGCACAACAATATATATATATATATATATATATATATATATATATATATATATATATATATAAGCTAATGAAATAAGTAACAAGAACTGCAAGTTTTGGCAAGGTACACTTGCCTGGGGTTTGAATACCAACAGTTGTCCCTGTATCAGTGGATCCTGCAGGTACTCCTCTAAAAGCTGTAATAAACATCACCAACAGTCTCAAAAAATATCAAATGGCTAAAAACGCCTGTCCTTAAGTCCAATTTGGACACAGGGGCAAAAATAATATTTTTGGGTCAAAGTGGGGTCCACATGTGGGCCACTTTGCACCGAAAAACGTGTCAGGGTTAAAGGTCTCTAAATTTCTCAAACTTAGTGTCAACAAGTCAGGAACGATGATACGAACCCAACGGAACTTCCAGAATTGGATTCCGATGAGCCGATCACAATATCGCCCGTCAAGTGGAGCCTATGGGGCCCACGATACGCGATTTTGTCAGCGTTCTCAGAATCGAACCAAACTTGGGTCACAGGACCAGCGTATTGCTACGAGTCTGATGGCACAAGTTTCGTCTCGATCCGACGTGTGTACACAAAGTTACAGCATATTCCAGAATGGGCAGATACGCGTTGATTCCGGTGTGCACGCATATCCAAATCAACTTCTGCAAAATCCCACACGTCCGTATCAACGACGCGCACGTTTCAGTAAAGACCGCGTGCGACCAAGTAGTCCCGTTTGACGGGGCACACTCAGTTCCGGTGTGAAACAGGGCGTGGGTTTTCCTCTTTTGGATTACAGTTTGCGATCACCACAGGGCACGATGCACCGAGCGAGTTGCACGGACATCGAGAGGGTTACACAGTCTACGAGACACAACTGACGGAAGGAAAAATGGAGCAACGAGGAGAGAGAACGGGTTACCTGAACAGGGCTCCGTGGAACCGAAATTTTTGTGTCCGTGAGTCGACACGACGCGAGGGGACACGGTGTCCTACCTAGGGTTAGGGTTAGGGTTCTGTCCGAGTTCGCCGGAGCTGCTCGCCGGGGTTAGGTCGTCAGGTGGAGGCGCTGCTGCTGCGGCGAGGCGGTTCGACGGCTGGCCGGCGACGGTTGCACTGAGCTCGACTAGGTCGGGCGGAGCTGCTGCGGGCGGCTCAGGCGAGCGGAGATGGCTGCTGCGATGGTGGAGTCGTGGTGGCGCCGGTGGTGGGGGATGAAGGAGATGGTGGTCGAGGGGAGAGGTTCATCGGGAACGGCAGGGAGGTGGAGAGGAGGAGAGAGGGAGACGACGGGGAGGAGAAGACGACGGAGATTAGGGTTCCGGCTAGGGCTTAGGGTGACCGGGGCTGCTGCGGGCGGCGGAGAGAGGAGAGAGAGGGTTTACGGCGGCGGCTACGCGGAGTTCGAGACTAATAAATAGGCACGCCGCCGGGTCGGAACAGTGATTTCGACCCGAATTAGGTTTAGGGTTTCGGTGTGGGTTTCGGGTCCGGGTCCGCGGGTCGGGTTCAAAATCCCATATTTAATCCCGTGTCGGACACCTGTGTCGTTACCTTCAATTTTGAGATACCAACTTAACCCGTTGAGCCGGACCAACTAAAGGGTCCAAGACTGACTCCAAGCCTACACCATTTTTGACCTTTGTGTCACTTCCAAATTTAGACCCCAAGTGTCCATATTTAATTAAATAGCACGGGACAAATTTATTCTAATTAAATCGGGGATACCAATTTTGACTAATCCTATTTTAATCCCCATTTAATCACAATGCCCATTTAATTAAGTCAATGCCAAACACACAACACCCCCTCACCCTACAAAGCACCAAACACCAATTTTTCTACAATTTTTCCATTATTTCATGTGTTTGTGCAATTACCCAAACTTAAGGGGCTAAATTGCAAATATTGCAACATGTGGCACACCCTCATTGGCCAAGCCCAAATGGTGAGGCTACCTCTTCTTTGACCGTAGTCAACCCATCTCCTCCCCTTCCTTTGCATGAAGAAATCCATCTCTTCATGTAAAATCCTCACCCCTCATTTGAAATGGAAGCATCACCACCCTCCATTCATCACACAACCCTCTATAAAAAGTCACCATCACCTCCCTCTTCCCCATGCCGGCCCTAATCCCCAAAAACCTAGGAAACCCCATCCCCCTCTCTCTTCTCCCTCCTCCATATTGGAAACCGAATCAACACCCCTCCATATTTAATTCTTTCTTCTTCTTCCTTTCTTCTTCCTGGAGAAGTTCTGCTCCGGCCGAGCCTTCCCGCATCCGCTACTCCAGAGCACCGGCGCAGCCTAGCTCTGGCCTACTGCATTCAGTCCAGCCCCCGCTGTTCTCCGGCGACTGATATCCACGATCCGGCATTCGAATGCAGCTCCGGCTGTTGTCCCCGCTTCCAGCGTCGAGCCTCCCCGTGGCTCCGGCACTGCTCCACCCCGACGAGGTCCCCGATCCGGCGCCACCTACACCCTTCGTCTTCATTGTTCTCCAGCCAACCGAGCCGCTGCATAACCCTGTCTCGAGCTCCGGCGAGCTGCATCATCACCTCCACCACCACCATAGCCCGATCTCCACCACCACCATTGCACCATCACCTCCACCACCATTGCACCCCCGCTATCTCCAGCAGCTGCCACCTCCACTGACTTCCGAGCCCGTCAACCCCACGGCGAGCCCGAGTACCTCCCCGCCGTGCCTTCCCCGACTTCTACTCCTCTTTTCCCATCGCCGCTCCTCTGCCTTTTCTGCTGCTGCTTCCTATTTGTGGTCTCCTCCATCTGCTGTTGGCGAAGCAACTATAGACCGAGCAAATGAAGAAGATGAGGAACGAGAAGAAAAGTTTTTAAGGTCGGCTACATCAGCAAGGTTCATGGGTTGAAAGGAGAGCTTCGGGTCAAACCCACCACGGACTTCCCGGAACTTCGATTCTCACAGCCAGGGAGGAGATGGCTGAGGACTCGACTTTATGGAAAAGAAGTGATGTCCAAAGTCGGGCTGTTGGCCGGGAGATCCCACCCTGGACAGAAGAGCTGGATTATAAGCCTCCAAGGGATTGATGATGTCGACAAGGCTAAGCAAATTGTTGGTTCCACTCTGCTGGTAAGAGACGAAGACAGGCCAGAATTGGAGGAAGACGAAATTTACACTCCTGATCTTGTTGGAATGAGGGTTCTTCTCAAGGAAACAGGTAGACTGGTGGGAAAGGTAGTCAATGTGTTCAACTTTGGTGTAGTGATCTTCTCCAGGTCTTGCTTGAGTCAACTGAGGAAGAACTCGACCATTAACACCGAGCTCCACCACTATTGCACCGTCCATTTCCATGACGACTCCGGCGTGCAGTAACCTCCCCAGCGTGCCTCCACACCGCCACCGAGGTGAACTCTCCCCCTCTCCATGAATAGTTAAATGTTGTTTATGTTATTTACATATAACTTAGTTTTAGAGTGTGTTTTATGCATTGAGTTCAGGGTGTGTTTGATATAGATTAAGTCTAGGGTTTATGAATGCTAGGTGATTGTGAAATATTATGGTGATATTAAATTATTGATTAGTACCGAGGAGAAGGATTCATTATTGTGAAATGGTGTTGCGATATCAAGAACATTGAATATTTTTTATGTGCATATTGTCGTATAATGATGTTGTGCTATCAAAGCATTGATTAATATTAAGAGCTAATATTGTTAAAGATGAAACACTGATGGAAATTGAGGAGCAGGTGATTGTTGTGTACTAGTGTGTAATATTGAACCAATAACCCTTCATTGACGTTTGATGAATAATGATGAACTTAATTGAGTAGTAGCTTTATTGTAAAATGGTAAAGGTTGTATATCATTGAGGGTTTAATAAATAATTATTTATTTATTTCGAGGATGATAATTAATTGTACATATTAACTTCTGTGAACACCAGGGTGAAACCTGAGGATTGATCATGGCTTGAGATACTGATAGACACCGTGGTGAGATATTTGATTGAGGATTTTCTGATGATAGTATACTGTGAAAGATCATATTAGATGTAACCTACCTTGGTCAACCCTCTGGCTTCGTGTCTAGGTGAGTTATAACTGAGATTGTAGCCTATGTTTAGACGTGTGTCACATCCCTGTTTGTCGTGTGATAGTTCATTGATTGAGTTTGTATCTCATATCTAGGTACTACGGGACCTGAGGACTTGGACGTGGTACCGGATCCCCGTCATCAGCAGCCGGACGCAGGCAAGTGTACCTTCCCACCCTGTATTTCAGTTACATATATTTTATTGTTTCATTATGTACTTTGTGCGCGTATTTTGTTTACGATGGATACTTCGCGTCCGGATCACAACCGGGTGCAGACGTTCGTCGTAACGTCTTAGAATGAATGTTAGATGTTCGTAACACCTCGATGTATGTACTTGAGTATATCGATATCCCAGGACACACTCATATACTGTGATCATGCCAGATTCCTGTATCCTGATACTGACATCATGACCAGAGACTGGGACGACCTTAGGGTCGCGTCTGTTGAGTTATTTCTGTGTGTCGAGACTGTTAGATAGAGGTTCAGGTTCAGCACACCATTATTGACCGCTTGGGAAGGGAAAGACAGTTACTAGACGTTTGGGCTCCTCTGCACACGCTTATATATGTATATAAAGTGATCCTGTATTCTAGAGTAGTTGTATCACCCGTGTGACTCTGTGTTCGGAGCTACGGTATGCCCCGTGTGTCTCTGTGTTCGGAGCTACGGTTTTATTTTGGATAGCCCACGCGTCGAACATTATCTTTAAACTGTGTCACACTTAGTTGGTTATGATAGATTACCCTGTCGTTGCACTTGTTTTTTCTGTTTTACTTTGGCATGTTGTATTTCTGTACGTTGTTACGTCCCTCTGAGGACCTGGTTCTCTGCCAGTTTTGCAGCATAGACGATTACGGAGCACTTGGAGATACTGATGGAGTGGCATGTCTTGCGGGCACTGTACCAGGTACTCATATCATTTCTACCGGCATTATGGTTACATTATTCTTATTGATTATTCATCTGCTGTTGTAACCTAGTTTTTGTAGACTCGTCTCTTCTCGGGTCTATTCGAGTTTGTGTGTTATTGGACGACCGACTTTAGCACATATAGCTCTTTCTTGTTTACTGTTGTACATTGTGGATTGAGACATAGAGGTTTACATTTATGGGATATCTAAGTAGTGCCCTTTATATTATACAGCTTATACGTATTTGAGTCAGACCAGAGTCTGGTCGATTGCGTAGCTGGCGTGTCACGTATTCCTGGTCCTACGTATTTTGGGACTGGGGTGTGACATGTTTTTGTGGTGGCCCATGCAGGTCAGATTTAAATCGTCTTGGTCACCTGACTGTGCCAAGCGAGCCTGCAAATTAGGAATAGATATTATGATTGTTGAATATGATCTCAATCCATAATCAATTTTAAAAACTCACTTTGTATGTGATTATCGCCCTTGGACTTCCAATTTGTAATCGTTCAATTTCCGTCAATATCGTTATCATTGTTTCTCATCCCCTATTGTTCGAGAAGACGAATGCTTGTGCCCGATGATTTCCCTCCAGAAGAAGATCGAAGTCCGACGACAGAAGACAGAATTCGTATAACATTCTCTGAGAAGATTGTTACCCTGAGTAGGATAGATTGATAGGTTCTTTTGGATTCTAGAACTAGTAAGGAAGGGTAGCAAGAGAATTAGAACCAGTAGTACCCTATTCGTACTTGAGATAGCAGTGATCTTGGAAGTACTGGGAGCTGAAATGATTGTTGATCATAACCTAGAATAAATTCATGGAAGTGCATAGCCCGATGCTAGGAATTAGTTATTGTCAATGATAGCGATATCAGGAATGATATTATGGACTAGAGGAGATAAAATTTCAGGCTCTCACTTGGAAGATAATAATATGATTCCAGGAATACTAGTATGTTCTTGGGTGATACCATTATTCTACTATGTGACTTGGAGAGATGAATAACGAAAAGAAAAAAAATTGAGGAATACAATTTTAAGGGAAAACCTTGAGGAGAAGAGAAATTATACATTAGGCAAGAAAAAATTTCTTTGAGGATTGATGTTGAAAACAGAACGGAAGAAATTGTTATAAGGTTTAGTCTAGACTATGACCTTATCCTGGACATAGATTGGTTGAGCCAGTACCACACGACGCTAGATTGTCGACGTGGTTGCATTGTTTTTAGACCACCAGGTTACCCTGAGTTGAGTTTCTTCAGGAAGCTCGGGAGTATGGGGCCCATCTACCTTAGAGGCACACAATGCAAGGTGAACCAGTGTGCCCCCGCATTATATAAGTGTTTGAGGATGTGGTTTTAGAGAATCTTCCAGTCCTGCCACCTGACAGAGAGATAGAGTTGCTATAGGGTTGACTCCAAGAGCCGAGCCAGTTATTTACTCTTCTTCAAACTAGCACCGATAGAGTTGGTTGAGTTGAAGGTCCATAGTAGAGGATCTCTTAAACAAGGGTTTCAGTCGGGCTAGTATTTTTCCATGGGAAGCAACAATCTTATTAGTGCCGAAGAAGGACGGGACGGTACGCTTGTGTATCAATTTTAGGGCGCTAAATGCTGTAACGATAAAGAGCAAGTACCCATTGACGCGCATCAATGTTTTATTTGAATCAGCTAGTGGCGCATATGTATTCTCGAAGATCGATCTCAGATCAGGATATCATCAGATCAAGGTACGGAGAGAGGACATCCCGAAGACGGCTTTTCGGACGGAGTATGGGCACTATGAGTTTCTAGTCATGCCGTTTGGTTTAACCAACACGCCAGCAGTATTTATGAGCCTGATAAACAGTGTTTTCCACCAGTACTTAGATAAATTTGTGGTGGTATTTATCGATGACATCTTGGTATATTCCAAGAGCCAGGAGGAGCACGAGAGACATCTCAGGATCGTGTTGGAGATGCTGAGACAGAAATGCTGTGTGTCAAGCTCAGCAAATATGAGTTATTATAAAATAAATAGCTTACGCATCGAGACAACTGAGAGTTCATGAGAAGAACTATCTGACGCACGATTTGGAGCTAGCTGCAGTGATATTTGCACTAAAGCTATGGAGACATTACCTTTATTGTGAGCGTGTTGAGATTTACACAGATCATAAAAGTCTGAAGTATGTCTACACACAGAAGGAGCTCAACATGAGGCAGAGGCGCTGGCTAGAGTTAATGACAAATAATGACATTGAGTTGCAGTACCACCCTGGCAAGGCGAATGTAGTAGCAGATGCCTTAAGCAGGAAGCCCATGGCATACTTTTTGACGACTCAGCGACAATTGCTAGAGGATCTCCAGGAGCTTGGGATAGAGATTGTATTGCCAGGCATGGATGGACAGATGGCCAGTCTCGAGGTTCAGTCTACGTTGATTGAGAGGATCAAGGTAGTTCTGCCTACAGATGTGAGATTTCGACGTCTACGAGAGAGGACAGAGGCCGGCATGTAGACGGGACTCAGGATTCATGAAGACGGAATATTGAGGTGTGGAGATCGCCTATACGTTCTGAGTGGCGAGCTACGCCAAGAGTTGATGACCGAGGCTCATAGCTCGATTTATTCTATTCATCCCGGGGGTACGAATATGTACCGAGATTTGAGGCAACATTTCTGGTGGCATGGGATGAAGAGAGAGATTGCAAGATTCGTGACGAGATGTTTAGTTTGTCAGCAAGTCAAGGCTGAACATCAGAGGACTGCAGGACTATTGCAACCGCTTCCCATTCCCGAGTGGAAGTGGGAACACATTACCATGTACTTCGTCATAGGATTCCCGCGGAGCCCTAGCGCGAAGGATGCAGGTTGGGTTGTCGTAGACAGACTCACCAAGTCTGCATATTTCTTGCCCTTCAGAGTTGGGCAGTCCACGGAGATATTAGCTGACATGTATATGAGGCAGATAGTATGACTACATGAAGTGCCTATCAGCATCGTATCGGATCGTGATTCCAGATTCACGTCGCATTTTTGGCAGAGTATGCAGGAGAGCCTAGGAACTTGTCTCAAGTTCAGCACTGCATATCATCCACAGACTGATGGCCAGTCAGAGCGCACGATACAGATATTAGAGGATATGTTGAGAGCTTACATGATTGATTTTGGAGGATCTTGGGAGGACCATCTACACTTGGTGGAATTCTCCTACAATAACAGCTACCAGGCTAGCATACAGATGACACCTTATAAGGCACTGTACGGCAGGAAATATAGGTCACCAGTATGTTGGAGTGACCTGGGAGAGCGTCAGATACTTGGTCCAGTGTTGGTGACACAGACAGAGGAGAAAGTCAAGCAGATTCAGAGCCACCTGCGTGCAGCACAGGACAGACAGAAATATTGGGCAGATGCGCACCACAGACCATTGGAGTTCAAGGAAGGTGACCATATATTTTTGAAGATATCGCCTACTCGTGGTACCATCAGATTCGGAGGCAGAGGCAAGCTGAGTCCGAGGTACATCGGGCCTTTTGACATCTTGGAACGAGTTGGCAAAGTGGCTTACCGTCTTGCATTGCCTCCATCATTAGAAGGAGTGCATGACGTATTTCACGTATCGCAGTTGAGGAGATATGTGGCAGACCCTAGCCACGTGCTTGATCATTCGGAGATTACAGTCGGGCCCAGTCTATCTTACGTAGAGCAGCCAGTTGAGATCCTCGATCACAGTAAGAAGACTTTGAGAGGGCAGACTATTCGACTGGTCAGAGTTGCATGGAAGCATCATTCGCCAGGCGAGTCTACCTGGGAGTGCGAGGATTCCATTCGACTGCGTTTCCCGTATTTATTTGAGGAGCAAGGTACGAATTTACGTATCGCATTTGATTACTAGCTTGTTTTTAAATTCTCTTAGCTATTATCGTGCTTTACTTTTAATTTCGGGGACGAAATTTTTCTAAGTTGGGAAGAATGTAAATCCCCTCAATTAATTCTGTAGATAGCCAGGTATGGAATGAAAAATTTTGGTTTAGCAGCAGATATTTGAGGTTTAGAGTAGGGTTGCATATGTCTGTTATTTATTAATTAAACCCTTGGCCTGCCCTACAATTGTTGAATTATTCGGAGCCCAATATCAAACCATAAATTCCATCGGACTGTTGTACTCTTGACTTGACCCGCCAATTTAGGCACTAGACTTTTCCATCACTCAAAAATCAAATCCGTTGTGCCCTAAATTAATTGTACAACTTCCCGCATCCAAAATCCCATATTTAATCCCGTGTCGGACACCTGTGTCGTTACCTTCAATTTTGAGATACCAACTTAACCCGTTGAGCTGGACCAACTAAAGGGTCCAAGACTGACTCCAAGCCTACGCCATTTTTGACCTTTGTGTCACTTCCAAATTTAGATCCCAAGTGCCCCCATTTAATTAAAAAGCGCGGGACACTTTTATTCTAATTAAATCGGGGATACCAATTTTGACTAATCCCATTTTAATCCCCATTTAATCCTAATACCCATTTAATTAAGTCCATGCCAAACACACAACACCCCCTCACCCTACAAAACACCAAACACTAATTCTCCCACAATTTTTCCATCATTTCATGTGTTTGTGCAATTACCCAAACTTAAGGGGCTAAATTACAAATATTGCAACATGTGGCACACCCTCATTAGCCAAGGACAAATGGAGAGGCTACCTCTTCTTTGACTATAATCAACCCATCTCCTCCCCTTCCTTTGCATGAAGAAATCCATCTCTTCATGTAAAATCCTCACCCCTCATTTGAAATGGAAGCATCACCACCCTCCATTCATCACACAACCCTCTATAAAAAGTCACCATCACCTCCCTCTTCCCCATGCCGGCCCTAATCCCCAAAAACCTAGGAAACCCCATCCCCCTCTTCTCTCCTCCCTCCTCCACATTGGAAACCGAATCAACACCCCCTCCATATTTAATTCTTTCATCTTCTTCATTTTGTCTTCCTGGAGAAGTTCTGCTCCGGCCGAGCCTCCCCGCATTCGCCACTCCAGAGCACCGGCGCAGCCTAGCTCCGGCCTACTGCATTCAATCGAGCCCCCGCTGTTCTCCGGCGGCTGATATCCCCGATCCGGCATTCGAACGCAGCTCCGGCTGCTGTCCCCGCTTCCAGCGTCGAGCCTCCTCGCGGCTCCGACACTGCCCCACCTCGACGAGGTCCCCGATCCGACGCCACCTACACCCCTCGTCTTCATTGATCTCCAGCCAACCGAGCCGCTGTACAACACTGTCTCGAGCTCCGGCGAGCTGCACCATTGCATCATCACCTCCACTACCACCATAGCCCGATCTCCACCACCACCATTGCACCATAACCACCACCACCATTGTACCCCCGCTGCCTACAGCGGCTGCCACCTCCACTGACCACCGAGCCCGTCAACCCCACGGTGAGCCCGAGTACCTCCTCGCCGTGCTTTCCCCGACTTCTACTCCTGTAAACACCCTATTTTTTAGATTAATTTTAATATAATTTTTTCGGATCTTTTTCGACATTTTGGATGAAGAACCAAGGTCATTATGAGTTAAAGATTTTTTACAGGCCGTTTATTGGTGTTAAAATATTCTGGAAATAATAATTTATTGTGTAAAATGGAGAACCGGACGCAGGACATTTTTCGATGAATTTATTGGACTCCGGAGCAACGATTTAAGGTCTAAAAGCTAATGGGTTGCTGAACCGAACCGAACCGAACCGAACCAACCCGACCCGAAACCCATTGGAAACCCTAGCCCCCATCGGTTATACTGTAGCAGTATAAAGTCGACGCCCTCGACTTCCGTGCAGACCCCCGCCGCCAGACCTCTGATCCTCTCTCCTTGCCGTCGTCACAGAATTCGCCGTTCGTCCCCGCCGCGTCCTACTCCTCCACATCTCGAGCAGACCTTGACCCGCTCGCCCGCCGTCCCCTCTGTTCGACACCGACGTCGGCTCCCTCATCCACGTCAGGCTGCCTCCAGACCCCCGGCCAGAACCCCTCGCCGCCTCCTTTCCCCGCGCTCCGCCGCCGAGTTCAGCGCCCCGACACCCTCGCCGGATCAACCGAATCCACCACCGCCCTCGGCATAGCCGCTGACCCCAACCACCAGTTTTCCCTCTTCTCCGCCGCATCCTACTCCTCCCCGCGTCCGGCCAGTCGACCCCTCCGGCGAAGCCCCTTGACAGTCTCGACCAGAGCCCTCGCTCGGACTCACATCAGACACAATCAGGACTCGGCTCGTGTCGAGTTGACTTTCGGACACGCAGAATTCAGCGTTCACGGAGCCCTGTTCAGGTACCGTTTTCTCTCAACTCGCAACTCCATTTTAGTTTCCGTCAGTTTCTATGCGTAGACTGTATAACCCTCTCGGTGCCCGTGTAACCCGCTCGGTGTATCACGTCCTGTGGTGATCGCACACCGCGATCCAAAAACAGGAAAAACAACGCCCTGTTTCACCCCGGAACTGAGTGCGTCCCGCCAAACGGGATGACTTGGTCGTATGCGGTCTTTACTGAACCGTGCGTGTCGTTGATACGGTCGTGTGAGATTTTGCAGAAGTCGATTCGGAGGTGCGTGCACCCCGGAATCAACGCGTATCCGCCGACGACACCCCGTATCCGACCTTTCTGGAAATTGCTGTAACTTTGTGTACACACGTCCGATCGAGACGAAACTTGTGCCATCGGACTCGTAGCAATACGCTGGTCCTGTGACCCGAGTTTGGTCCGATTCTGAGAACGTTGACAAAATCGCATATCGTGGGCCCACAGGTTCCACTTGACGGGCGATTTTGTGATCGGCTTATCGAAATCCAATTCTGGAAGTTCCATTGGGTTCGTATCATCGTTCCTGACTTGTAGAAACTGAGTTTGATGAATTTGGAGACCTTTGACCCTGACACACTTTTCGGTGCAAAGAGGCCCACATGTGGACCCCGCTTTGGTCCGGAAATGATCTTTTTGCCCCTGTGTCCAAATTGGACGTAAGGACATGCATTTTTAGCAGTTTGATACCTTCTGAGACTATTGGTGATGTTTATTACAGCTTTTGGAGGAGTACCCACATGATCCACTGATACAGGGACAATTGTTGGTATTCGGACATCAGGCAAGTGTACCTTGCCAAACTCTGCAGTATTGTTTTATATTTTTCTTGCGTCATTATATTGCTGTGCATGCTTAACCTAGGGCCGTGTGACGTACTTAGCGTCCGATTATCAGTCGGGTGCCAATACTGTACGCGGTGTTGTGTACGGTCATCTAGAGATGGACATTCGTGACACTTTTATATTCTCGTACTTGTCTTACCAAGTACTCTTTGACCCAGGACACTTGACACTATTCATGAGACAAGATTTTCCCGAGATATTCGTGGTGATTCTGTATAGGATACAGGACTTGACAGAGATACTATATTCATAGATATATTATGACTTGTTGCATTAGCTATGATCCCGCTTGACATGGACATGAGACGTTGTGGTCATGATATGCGTGGTTACATTGGGTGGGGAGAGACACACAGGCTACAGGCTGTTTTATATATATATCTTCTATTATTGAGAGGTCGTAGACTCTCGGAGCAGAGCTAGACCCACTACCGGTTATTACCGCTACCGGCTCCCCGACACAGAGCTTGTAGTGGCTCAGCTTGAGTACTCGTGATGCTCTCACTTGTATTTTCACTTAGATAGTTATTTACTTGCCCTATTTATTTCATTTATTTTCTGCACTGCATTTATTTTGGCATGAGCTTTCTTGTACCTTGCTATGTCCCCTGAGGACCTGGATCCTGATTATGTCCCCAGGATTTGAGGACGAGATCTATCCCGAGATATACGGGACCAGAGCAGGAGCTGATCCAGGAGCTGTACCGCCATCCGAGGACGAGGTGTTAGCCGAAGACTTCTCCTGAGCATCCATGTTTCATGCTCAGTATTTATTATTTATTTTAGTCTTTTATATTCTGGTCTGTTGAACCATTATATTAGATATTTATCGGGTTGTTCCCCGAAGCACTTTGTTGAGACTGGTTGATGATTTACATTCCTTATATTCTGTGGATCATATTTATATCTTGTGTGGATGAGATTAGTTGTGCCATGTTGTCGTAGACTTGTTTTACAGCTTAAGTATGCCCTAATGGATCCATTAAATTGGGTTTGTCCATCGGTGCGTGCTGCTGGCCATTGCCACGTATCTAGTCCCTCGGTATTTTGGGACTGGGGCGTGACAACTCCTCTTCTTCCATCGTCGTTCCTCCACCTTTTCTGCTGCTGCTTCCTATTTGTGGTCTCCTCCATCTGCTGTTGGCGAAGCAACTATAGACCGAGCAAATGAAGAAGATGAGGAACGAGAAGAAGAGTTTTTGAGGTCGGCTACATCAGCAAGGTTCATGGGCTGAAAGGAGAGCTTCGGGTCAAACCCACCACAGACTTCCCGAAACTTCGATTCTCACAGCTAGAGAGGAGATGGCTGAGGACTCGACTTTATGGAAAAGAAGTGATGTCCGAAGTCGAGCTGTTGGCCGGGAGATCCCACCCTGGGCAGAAGAGCATGATTGTAAGCCTCCAAGGGATTGATGATGTTGACAAGGCTAAGCAAATTGTTGGTTCCACTCTGCTGGTAATAGACAAAGACAGGCCAGAATTGGAGGAAGACGAAATTTACACTCCTGATCTTGTTGGAATGAGGGTTCTTCTCAAGGAAACAGGTAGACTGGTGGGAAAGTTAGTCAATGTGTTCAACTTTGGTGTAGTGATCTTCTCCAGGTCTTGCTTGAGTCAACTGAGGAAGAACTCGACCATTAACACCGAGCTCCACCACTATTGCACCGGCCATTTCCATGACGACTCTGACGTGCAGCAACCTCCCCGGCGTGCCTCCACACCGCCACCGAGGTGAACTCTCCCCCTCTCCATGAGTAGTTAAATGTTGTTTATGTTATTTACATATAACTTAGTTAGTTTTAGAGTGGTGTTATATGCATTGAGTTCAGGGTGTGTTTAATATAGATTAAGTCTAGGGTTTATGAATGCTAGGTGTGAGAATTTAGGGTGTTATATTTAGTCCATGCATATTGATTATTATTGAGGAACAGGTTTAAGTATTGTGAAATATTGTGGTGATATTAAAATATTGATTAGTACCGAGGAGAAAGATTAATTATTGTGAAATGGTGTTGCGATATCAAGAACATTGAATATTTTTTATGTGCATATTATCATATAATGACGTTGTGCTATCAAAGCATTGATTAATATTAAGAGCTAATATTGTTAAAGATGAAACACTAATGGAAATTGAGGAGCAGGTGATTATTGTGTACTAGTGTGTAATATTGAACCAATAACCCTTCATTGACGTTTGATGAACTTAATTGAGTAGTAGCTTTATTGTAAAATGGTAAAGGTTGTATATCATTGAGGGTTTAATAAATATTTATTTATTTATTTTGAGGATGATAATTAATTGTACATATTAACGTCTGTGAACACCGGGGTGAAACCTGAGGATTGATCATGGCTTGAGATACTGATAGACACCGTGGTGAGATATTTGATTGAGGATTGTCTGATGATAGTATACTGTGATAGATCGTATTAGATGTAACCTACCTTGGTCAACCCTCTGGCTTCGTGTCTAGGTGAGTTGTAACTGAGATTGTAGCCTATGTTTAGACATGTGTCACATCCCTGTTTGTCGTGTGATAGTTCATTGATTGAGTTTGTATCTTATCTCTAGGTACTACGGGACCTGAGGACTTGGACGTGGTACCGGATCCCCGTCATCAGCAGCCGGACACAGGCAAGTGTACCTTGCCACCCTGTATTTCAGTTACAGATATTTTATTGTTTCATTATGTACTTTGTGCGTGTATTTTGTTTACGATGGATACTTCGCATCCGGATCACAACCGGGTGCAGACGTTCGTTGTAACATCTTAGAATGAATATTAGATGTTCGTAACACCTCGATGTACGTACCTGAGTATATCAATATCCCAGGACACACTCATACACTGTGATCATGCCAGATTCATGTATCCTGATACTGACATCATGATCAGAGACTGGGACGACCTTAGGGTCCCTTCTATTAAGTTATTTTTGTGTGTCGAGACTGTTAGATAGAGGTTCAGGTTCAGCGCACCATCGTTGACCGCTTGGGAAGGAGAAGACAGTTACTAGACGTTTGGGCTCCTCTGTACGCGCTTATATATGTATATGTAGTGATCCTGTATTCTAGAGTAGTTGTATCACCCGTGTGACTCTGTGCTCGGAGCTACGGTACGCCCCGTGTGTCTCTGTGTTCGGAGCTACAGTTTTATTTTGGATAGCCCACGCGTCAAACATTATCTTTAAACTGTGTCACACTTAGTTGGTTATGATAGATTACCCAATCGTTGCACTTGTACTTTCTGTTGTACTTTGGCATGCTGTATTTTTGTACCTTGTTGTGTCCCTCTGAGGACCTGGTTCCCTGCCAGTTTTGCAGCATAGACGATTACGGAGCACTTTGAGATACTGATGGAGTGGCATGTCTTGCGGGCACTGTACCAGGTACTCATATCATTTCTACCGGCATTATGGTTACATTATTCTTATTGATTATTCATCTCCTGTTGTAGCCTAGTTTTTGTAGACTCATCTCTTCTCGAGTCTATTCGAGTTTGTGTATTATTGGGCGGCCGACTTTAGCACATATAGCTCTTTCTTGTTTACTACTGTACATTGTGGATTGAGACATAGAGGTTTACATTTATGGGATATCTAGATAGTGCCCTTTATATTATACAGCTTATACGTATTCGAGTCAGACCAGAGTCTGGTCGAATACGTAGCTGGCGTGTCACGTATTCCTGGTCCTACGTATTTTGGGACTGGGGCGTGACAGTTGCGCTAGTTTGTTCCTAGCACGGATAAGTTCGGTCGGGTTGCCGAGGCATCGGGACCACTTTCTTATTGCGACTATGTCTATAAATATCTACGTCAGCTACTCCTGTACATATACATGATCATATTCGCTTAGCGGCAATCCGTGGGCGAGTTATTGCATTGTATCTATGAATAATCCAAGTACCATAATAAAATAATAATGAACCTGTGAATTATTTTGGATTCTGAGCAACAAGTACACTTGTGTTCCATAAATTAAATAGAAGAACTCGTGCACCTGCTTTAGAACCCGCTCATAGCATACTTGTGTTGCATATGCCATCTCCCTGAATGTTTATGAATATTGGTGCTTGAATTTAACTTGGTTTATGCTTGGACAGGGAAGGAAATGGTAAGTTGGTAAGTCTCGCCGTATTTTCTCGTATGTCGTACGGCACACTGCCACACGAGTTAGGCTATTCAATTATTGTCATAAAACTGATCCTAAGGCAATACTAGAAAGACAACGAAATAGTTGGTGCACGGAACCTATATTACGTGTTTGGATTTATCGACCGGGCGAGTAGCCTCCCCACCAGTGCATTCATGTACTGATAATCCACCAGACTGTTTGCAGGGTGCGGGAGAACCTCGTTTGATGCAGATGCCTCCTTCGTGCGCGCTCAGGCATGGAGTCAATCCGGAGCCTTGGAGCGTTGCGTCCGGAACTGTAGCACATATACAAGACATAATGTTGGAACATCGCATGAACATCGCCTGCATCATTCCACAAATATAGCCACTTGGCATGCTTTTACTGTTTCAGAGAGAGAGAGAGGCATGAGCGACTTGTAATCTAGGCTATGCGCCGCCTGTAACACTTGTTTATATCAATAAAGAGTTTGTTTTACTTCAACCTGTGTTATTCAACACTTCCGCTATTATCGACTCAGTAAACTAGTTATCAAATCGCCTATGCGTTTATAATTCCGCTGCACTCGGATAATCTGTGCGACTCTACGGCTTAGATCTCCTACCGCCAGCCAATGAACCACGGCCTTGCACGGACGCGGCTTACGCTCGTGCGGCATCACGCCCAGATGGGTCGAAACAATCGTCCCGCGGGAGCGCTGGCATGGTGATTCTCGCCTAGCGGGGACGGCCGATTAGCCTGTGGAAGATCGGGGCGTGACAGATTGGTATCAGAGCTTGGCTTATACGCCCTTGGACTTCTTTTTTATTTTCTCAGTTTAGAAAGCTCGTTCGTGGGTTATGTGCACGCTCTCTCTCTCAATGTCCCAACGGAATGTTCCAACATTGAGTCTAAATACTTTTGAAAAGTGCATTTGAATGATGTGATTGCTTGTATGAAATTGTGTTGCAAGGGCCTTTGTGCCAACCCGTGCTAGTCCTTCGGGATTAGACTCGTGCTTGAATTACGACACATGTGCAAACCCGAAATACCTATACATATTTGCCCAACTGGTTAGTGCGAAATCGAATATTGTCCGAACGGTTAGCTTTGCACACAGCCTTTTCGGCTAAGTTGTGTTGAGTATTATTTGCCAAGACCCTTTGGTGCAAGCTAGTTGTAAAGAAGATTTGGATATCGTTCAGGAATAAGACAAGTCAGACTTAGAATGCCAACCGATAGAACATTCTCGGATTTCTTAGGTGAATATAGAGAATCGTGCCTGGATTTTAAGAAATAGCTCGAACGGTATTTCGTGTTGGAAGAATACAAATCGATTGTGGATTAAGTGGATGACTCAATTCCGAGTGGTGTATGGATCATTTAGAAATTTTCAAACGGATCCATAGGTTTCGTGCGATAGTTGGATTGAACAATTTCATAATGTCTTGAATAAATGGTAAGGCTTATATCGAATTGGAAATCGTAGAAACGAAAATCGATATCTTGGTTAAGGAAACTTGTTGGAAACTTGAGGATTGTGCGAGCGATTTGGGATTGAAATAAACGGACTGAACTTGAATACAATATCGCTCGAATAGAAATTAGCCCGAAATGAGTATTGTGTTTCGATGAAAAAAAGATGGACGATAATGGATTTGGCTTGAAGTTCGAAAGAACGGTCTTGAAATCAAGTTTGAAACGATAACTCTCGAAATCAGTCCCAACGAGAACGGTTATCCTGCAGGAGCGCCGACGTGGTGATTTTATGTACGGCGGGATGATCGAACTCACGGGAACAAGTTTGATAATTATTCTAAACAAACTCGATGAATGTAACGTAACAAAATGGAATAGACTTGGGCTTGAATATTGAAACTAGTTGCTTGAGAAATATTATAGGTAGACTATGGAATTACCGAACGGTAACATTGAAGTTGGATGATTTTGCTAGACGAATTATAACTACTGCATATACGGAATAGACTCGAAGGATATATATATAACTTGGATGGAGTTAAAGGTGATTTATAAGATGTCTCGATCGTATCGAAGATAGCCATAACATTCAAACATTCTTGTCTTGCACGAGCGTAACTCTATACTCGTACATGCGTCACGCCTGGATTAGGACGATTATCCAGTGGAAGCGTTGACATGATGATCTCACGTCCAACGTCGATGATAGAACTTACGGGAGACTGGAGCGTGACAACTAATGGATCGTATTAACTTTTGGGTTCGACACGATAAGACAAAATTGGAATGCAAGTGATCGAAAAATATTTTGATGGATAAGTTAGCCTAGAACCTGAAATAAATTACGCTTGATGGTTTCGTGAACGGATACGTAAATCAGGTTAAACGAATTGGAGTTATAATTAAAAAAGGGGCTTAGAATCAAATCTTTGCTTGGTGGACTTGAAATGGATAGGGATTCTATCAGAACGTGTTTGGAGGGATAGACTACGCAAATCACTAGACTTGTCCTGCATCCTGAATATACCAGGGATTTTGTTGAACGGGCTCGTCCTCCGTGCAAACAAACGTGTTATTGAGAGTAGGAAAATCTGTGCTCGATGTTTAGAAATCTGAGTGAAACGAGCTTGGGTAGAATATTCCGTACAAATGAACAATGGTTTGACCCTAGGAAATTGGCGCGAGCATCGTGCGACAAGATTGCACGATGACTCGAGTACTTGAACTTGTACCTATGACTTTGTGAGCCGACCTAGAAATTAGGCAGACGACCCTGTACCGAGTGAATGAACCTGTGTTACCGACTTTACCATATTGCTTGAACAAGCTATAAATTTGGGGCAACGAGACTTAGGGTTAGACTTGGGAACAAAAATGTGTACTAAGTTGACCCGAATGGATGGACGCTAGTCGGTAAAACAAATAGATCGTGCTTAACAGTAGTGCAGATACTTGTTTGAGTTGGAATGGAAAATGATATGGAAATTTGATTGACCCTATCGGAAGTATCCTTGTGATTTAGTAAGACGAGAAACCCTTGAGATTTTTCGCAAGTAGCTTGTCTGATTTCACTATCTCTAAGTTTGGTTGAATGCATATGTTAGAGGGACTCCTTGAACATGTGCACGATCCAAGACTAAATAATATGTGAAACTCGAGTGCTAAGATTTTGCTATCGCCAAGTTGGTTGACATGCATGTGTTTGAAGGACGCTTCGAATCCGTGCACGATCCAGACTCGCGATATGCTGATCTCGATGCTAGTGCAAGTGAATATCGACGTGGACAAGTATAACCGCTTGTATGAGTTTGCCTCATCCCTAGATCGCTATTCACAATCGATTGAAAAATACCCCGCATTAAGCAACATGTCCAGCGCTAAGGCACAAATAAGACTGACTCGGCAAACACGCGACACGACATAAGGAACGAGTAGGGGATTGTATCCAATTGGATTTAGTGGTACTGATTGCTACGCTTGGATAGATTCCCTAATGTGATAATACGGCCTGCCCTCAGTAAGTCTCGAGGACGAGACTTTTTCTGAGTGGTGTATGATGTAAAACTCAGTTCCGCTCCAGCGGACTGTCGATTCAAACAGAAAAAGTGCAATGTCCCAACCCGCTTTGCTTCAGCAAGAATACTCGTTGAGGCAAAGGATATCCAGACTTGGTCCCTACAGGAGTTCGGCTTAGGCTTTCAGAGGCTCGATCGGAGTATCGCTCAACCGAGGCGAATCATCGCTAAGGTGGGTGGCTACGTTGAACTTATCTTTGCTTAGCCAGCACACGTAAAACATGGAACGATACATGCTAGTCGCTAGGTGAATCACCCCCTGCATGCTAATAAGAATCGAACGCACCTAGCTAAGGGAATAATCCCAACTTGTATTGCTTGTGCTAGAACATGAAAATGAAATATTGCTTATATTCAGACCCTCGCCTACTACCTTTGCCTTGAGCAACTGGACTCTGCTATACCTCGATAGAACGACATGAACATTACATACTTCGTTGTGCACTTTCTTACTGCTACACCGCACAACCCTAGATTATGTCATTCGGGAAGTCCCCTTACGGTTTCACTATTCGGCTTACCTTCGGCCCGAACTAATGTGAATGCTTATGTTGTACAAATGTATGCTTGCCTATTTATATATTGCCTCGATTTAGTGCTTGTCATATAAATTGCATGCCATCATCTAGTGAATGCTATCTTGCTTTGTTTTCATCTAAACCACCGGAAGATTATCTAATAGTCGTTCCGTGAAAGTATGAACATTGAAAGTATCCGTGACCGTTAGGTCGCCAAGGCAATCCCCGAACCAGGGGAACACATCATGTCAAGTTGCATCTGAACATAATTCAAGGATTCTTATATCAACTTGTGTAAAATTCAGAATAAATGAACCAATGAGTCAGTAACGGCCTGGGATGGCTTGTACCGAGGATCATGACATGCGCCTACAACCATTATCGTTTACTGAGAATAATGAAAGAACAATCAAAGAACTCATTAATTCAGTCGCGGACGCTTGTGCACAAGTTTGATCTCCTCGGACAGGGCGCCGGGGCACCGGGACCGATCCGGCCTAGGGGGAAGATCCGGTAGTTGTGCTAGTTTGTTCCTAGCACGGATACGTTCGGTCGGGTTGCCGGGGCATCGGGACCACCGTCTTATTGCGACTATTTCCATAAATGGCTATGCCAGCGACTCCTGTGCATATACATGATCATACTCGTTTAGCGGCAATCCGTGTGCGAGTTATTGCATTACATCTATGAATAATCCAAGTATCCAGATAAAAGAACAATGAACCTATGAATTATTTCGAAATCTGAGCAACAAGTACACTTGTTTTCCATAAATTAAATAGAAGAACTCGTGCACCTATTTTAGAACCCACTCGTAGCACACTTGTGTTGCATATGCCATCTCCCTGAATATTTATGAATGCTAGTGCTTGAATTTAACTTGGTTTATGCTTGGACAGGAAAGAAAATGGTAAGTTGGTAAGTCTCGCCGTGTTTCCTCTTATGTCGCACGGCGCACTACCACACGAGTTAGGCTATTCAATCGTTACCATAAAACTGATCCTAAGGCAATACTAGAAAGACAATGAAATAGTTGGTACACAGAACCTGTATTACGTATTTGGATTTGTCGAGCGGGCGAGTAGCCTCCCCACCAGCGTATTCGTGTACTGATAATCCACCAGGCTGTTTGCAGGGTGCAGGAGAACCTCGTTCGGTGCGGATGCCTCCTTCATGCGTGATAAGGCGTGGAGTCAATCCGGAGCCTTGAAGCGTTGCATCCGGAACTGTAGCACATATACAAGATATAATGTTGGAACATCGCCTGAACATCGCCTACATCATTCCACAAATATAGCCACTTGGCATGCTTTTACTGTTTCAGAGAGAGAAATGCTTGAGCGACTTGTAATCTCGGCTATGCACCGCCTGTAACACTTGTTTATATCAATAAAGAGTTTGTTTTACTTCAACCTATGTTATACAATGCTTCCGCTATTATTGACTCAGTGAAATAGTTATCAAATCGCCTATGCGTTTATAATTCTGCTGCACTCGGATAATTTGTGTAACTCTGTGGCTTAGATCTCTTACCGCCAGCCACTGAACCACGGCCTTGCACGGGCGCAGCTCACGCTCTTGCGGCATCATACCCAGATGGTTCGAAGCGATCGTCCCGCGGGAGCGCTGGCACGGTGATTCTCACCTAACGGGGACAGCCGATTACCTGCGGAAGATCGGGGCGTGACACTAATCCGGGCATGACGCATGTACGAGCATAGAATTTTATTCGTACAAGACAAGAACGTCGAACATTATGGTTATCTTCGACACGATTGAGATACCCTACCATTTCACTTTTGCTCCATCCAAGTTATATATAAAATCCATCAAGTCATGTTCGTTCATGCAGTGATTATACTTCGTCTAGCAAAATCATCCAACTTCAATATTATTGTTCAGTAAATACATAATCTACTTCTGGCATTCCTCAAATAACTAAGTTTTAAATATCGAAGCCAAAGTCTATCCACTTTTGATACGTTCTATTCATCGAGTTCGTTTAGAATAATCACCGAACATGTTCATGTGAGTTCGGTTATCCCCGCCGTACGTGTAATCACCACGTCGACGCTCCTACAGGATAATCGTTCTCGTTGGGACTGATTTCGATGGTTATCTTTTTGAACTAGATTCAAGACCATTCTTCCAAACTCCAGGTCAAATGTCACACTCCGATCTCCTACTGGAATCGACCGTCCCCGCTAGGTGCGAATCACCGTGCCAGCTCTCCCACGGGACGATCGTTTCCATCGGGACGTGATGTTGCACGAGCCTGGAGTTACGCTCGCGCAAGGCAAATACCTGAACGACCATTGATAACTAGTTCACCAAGTCGATATAGCGAAAACATAGAATAAACAAAAGTATGAATACAAAACAGCACTTTATTGATAATGAATAAGATTACAAGCGGCGCTAGGCCAAGATTACAAGTCGCTCAAGCTCTCTCTATCTCTAACAATAAAGGCGTCCCAAGCGGCTTACAACTTCGAATGATACGTAGGCGATGTTCCAACATTATGTCCTGTATATGTGCTTCAACTTTGGACGCAACACTCCAAGGCTCTAGAACGAACTCTACGCCTTAGCGAGCACGAGGGGACATTCTGTACCGAACGAGGTTCTTCCGTATCCTGCAAGCAATCTGGTGGATTATCAGTACATGAATTCATAGGTGGGGAGGCTTCTCGCTCGCTCGACAAATCCAACATATTATATTAGTTTCGTGCGCCAACTATTAAGTTATCTTGCTATTCTTGCCTTAGGATCAATTTTATGCATAAGATACAAAGCCTATCTCGTGTGGCAGTGCACCGTGCGATATACAAAAAATACGACGATACTTACCAACTTACCATTTGTCCTTCCCTGTCCAAGTATAAAACCAAGCACCAATATAGATATATATAGAAATTCCAATATCGCATAAAGAACACATATATGCTACTAGCGTGTTTCTAAACCAAGTGCACGATATACACAGTTTATAATACTCATATCGTTTTGTGACTCAGGTTGTGCAGATTACTCAGTTGTCTTATACTCATTTTATACCGGCATGTTATACTTGTATAGGCATATTTTACTCAGACTACTCAAATGGGTTTTAAGCTTCAGGTTACTTTACATCTGTTACTTGCCACAAGTTCCTACGAGCCCATACGCAGGTTGTCGCCACGTATGCAATATACTAATGATACAAACTTGGTCTTATGACCTGACTAGCCGCCATGGACAAGATATAGTCTCGGCACAGGAATGGAATGCAACGCAGGTAGCGAGCCTCGCTACACGCCTTCTCATCGGAAGCAAACGACTATCTGAAATACTTCTGACCGGTTCGAATCGGCCCCAGTGCGACCAGCGTACCATTCGCAGGAACCTGAAGCCTGTGCACAGGTTATCCATAACCATTGAACATCAACACTAAACTTTTATTATATGCAATATCTTAAGACCTTGAATGAACATAGCTACTTGACACAGTGATTATGCATTTTACTCGTTCAGAGATCTCATGATTTAGTGTGTTCCATTCCATGCATTATTTATACTGCCGTCTTACTACTTATTGCAGTTTCCGTTTTGGGAGTTGCCTTGGCGACCCAACGGTCCCGAAGACTTTCCATATTTCTATTGTTTGGCTTGGAATGACTATTTTGATAGTCTTCTGCCACATGTAAGCTTACCAGAATCTATGTTGTGCTTCTGTACCGAGGCTGTAACTATGTGATGAGCATTTCAAAACATATGGAGCAATGTAATTCAAAGAACATATAAGGAATAAAAGCAACACTAAGAGGTGAAATTATAAGAACTGTAAAGCGAGCCTACTTTCGTTCAACCGATCTACTTCCATGTTCTATACAAAGATATATCAGATGGGATTATTTTCTTAGCTAGATGTGTTGTATTCTTTATTAGCATATAATAGGTGATCCGTCTAGCGACTAGCATATATCAACCATATTTTAAGTGTGCTAGCTAAGCAAAGATAAGTTTATCGTAGCCACCCACCTTAGCGATGATTCACCTCGGTCGAGCGATACTCCGAGCGAGCCTCTGAAAGTCTAAGTCTGAACTCCTGAAGGGTCAAGTCTGGATTTCCTTTGCCTCAAGTGTGATGCCCCGTTCCCCCTATTCGGGGAGCGCGGCTAAGAAATACAAGACGATATCGTTCGATCGGGATAGATTAAATCAAGAACTCATCCTCGTTATGGATTTGTCTCTTCGGAATCGATTTTCATATTCAGTGGACCGTGCCCCCGGGATCGACTTAGCGGCAGAGTCAGGAGGGACCTCTCCGCTGCATTCTTTGTTGCCTAGTTTTTGCTGTCGCTTGTTGCTTTCGTGCTTTGAGTTGGTTTTTGGATTTGCTTGAGATTTCTTGAATGGTTTCAGTGATTTCATTGTTTTCGTTCTTCGAATTGCACTTCAATTCCGATAACGAAAAGAGTGGAAGAAGTATTGATCAGCTGTTCGTGGCAATGCAGGTGATCCAGCAGTAGGCGCCGCTCGAACGGACTCCTAAAGCACTTCTTTCCTCCTTCCTTCCAACTACTAAAGTGAGTGGCTACCAACCCGATTATCTAGCCCTTCTTGCTAGTCTTCACATCTGAATCTTGTATTTGTGCTTGCCCCGATCAAATGATACTAAGTAATAACTAAAAGATATCAAGATAATAAGGGAATAGACTTGGATCAGTAGGCTTGCCATTGAAACTTGTGAACGGTTACTTACTTACATGCTTGCTCGTTTGAATTATTCTTCATATGCATAAATACAAGTTAGAATGCTTACTTCTTCTATAAATATGCTATATGTAGAACACTCTTTGCCATACAACAATTAATCAGGGAGACTATGCAAAATAAACTATACAATGCTTCATATCTTCTGATTTTCATGCCTCGATTACATAAATGGTAAATTTAACACAAACGCCGTTGATCACGGATAACTTGTGCACAAGGCTTTTGGGTTCCTGCGGACGGTTGCTGGGGCACTGGCACCGATCCGATCCGGACGGAACTTCATGGTAGTCTCATGTCCCGGGCAGGATTATGCAGCGCCTCCGTTACTTCGTTGCATACCATCCTTGCCCATAGACTATACCGTCCATTATGACATCAAGCCAGTGATCCCCACGTATATTTAAACCTGTTGCAACTAACTTGTGTATTCTTGGCAGGGAAGGTAGGGTAAGTATTGTACAGGTGGTTCAGACGGACAGGTAAATGTCACCGAACGGTGGCATATTATTTCATTGATTTCTATATCTATTGCTTGCTGTAAAATAAACTAAGGCAAGATAAAAAGACCACAATAAATATGCATACTTCATTAAAATAACGTGTTGATTGGTATAGTTGGGTTAGCTTGCCTTCACCAGTACGTTTCGATGTACTGACCCTCGTTGAAACAGATTTTCCGCGCTAAGGAGAACCAAGCGAGAAGCAGAAGACAAACCCCCAATCCAGTCCAGGTGTAGGCACGCCTTGACCGTGCCACCTTTTGAAGCATTTTGAAGAAGATAGAAGCTAGCAGCCAAGCAATCATGCAGCTTCGTGGCAAAGCTGTCATTCCAACCGAAGGTCTTACATTTTGAGTAGTAGTAAAGGATGTAATATAAAGGACTGCTATCTCATTTTGTGTCAGCACTTTTGTAAGCCCATAGAGGCACTCCTTATGACTCAGTTCAAGGAATTTGTAATAGATATTCATATTATCAATAAAAAGAGAACTTTTCCATGCTTCAAATCTGTGTTCACTATCTGTGTACTCTGAATATGTGCTCGCTATGCAAAACAAAAATACTTAGCCTTGTGCGGGCGCAACCTAGGCCCGCACGACGGTCACGCCCGGGGGACGACTATCGATTCCACGGAATCGGGGCATGACATATTGGTATCAGAGCACAGCTTCGAAGTTTCTTTGACTCTTGAACTGGAAAAGTTCCCTTAGCGATAAATTCTTGTGCGAACTCCTGAACTCGTTAAGGCCAAAATGAGATACGTTCAAGCAATAAGTCCATAATACCTTATGATCCTAATATAATTTACCTTCTTTTGGAGGAATGACGCAAGTGCAACCATCAGCGCTAGCACCAGGCAAGACACAGGCTCAAGAGAGCAGCTCCGGCACATCAGTCAGCTCTCGGAGCCATCGGGGCATGTCTCGAGCAGATCCGCTTCAACAAGTGATGCAAATGTTAGAAGCACAACGACAGAGAGATGATGACCGCCAAGCCAAGTTCGAGAGCAATCTAGAGGCCCGACTCTCAGTCCAACAAAAGCAGGTGGATACCCTGCAGCAGTTTGTTTAGACCCTGGCCTCCAACCATTCTGCCGCGACAACAGCTACGCCAGTGGAGCAGCCAGCGCTTACAGTCGAGACACCGCTAGCGCCAAAGACGAGGGAAGTGACTGCCTTCACCTTTGGTAACTTCAAGAAGGTCTACAACACGCCATTTAAAGGGACTGAGGACCCGATCGTGGCCCTAGATTGGCTCGCCGAGCTTGAAGACCATTTTTCTCTCCTAGAAGTGCCGAAAGACAAGCACGTCGCCTGTGCCCAACTACAGCTTTGCCTCAATGCGCACGACTGGTGGACGTGCATCGACGATCTCTTCAACTTGGCCATGGAGAGGAGGCGATCGCGTGGACGACTTTTTATGCCGCGTTTGAGGAGGAGTTTATACCCCAGCCTATACACCGTCAGAGAGAAAACGAGTTTGTACAACTACGGCAGGGCTGCATGACTGTAAAGCAATACTCGGCAGAATTCAACAAACTGGCCAAATTTGCTAGTTCTTATCTACCGGATGCAGCGAGTCGTGCCAGACGATTCAAAGGAGGGCTACGTCCTGGCATCCATGCCCACGTAGTCGTTTTGCAGTATCAGACAATACGAAAAGTTTTAAACCATGCCCTCTCCCTCGAACCGCAGTATCCTCACGTTGTTGTCGGCGCTGTGCAAACCTCCAATCACAAACTCCAAGGCAATGATAGAGGAAACACCGCTATAAAGTGCCCTAACAACGACGGTTCGAAAAAGGGAAATTCAGGGCCACCATGTTCCTTCTGCGGAAAGCTCTACCATACGGCCTATAAATGCCGTTAGAAACTAGGCTTATGCCTAATTTGTGGAGATGCGAACCACGGGATTAGTGATTGTCCACAGAGCCGCCACAATCGTCGCACTCAACAACCAAATCAGACTGCGGCAAACCAAGCCAACCGAGCTGCGCCTCAGCAAGGGCGTAATCAAACTCAAGGCCGGGTCTATACCATGACACGGGAAGAAGCTTTGGCCTCGGACACCGTGGTGTCAGGTACTTTGCTTTTCAATAACATACCTGCTCGTGTTTTATTTGATTCTGGTGCAACACATAGCTTTATATCTACAAACTTTGCCACGGAGAATAATATAGAAATGACTCTGTTGCACCTAGATTTAAGCGTAAGCACCCCCTCTGGTACGAAAATACTTGTTCATTCAGTATGCCAAGGCGGTTACATTTGTATTAGAGAGAAGAAGCTGTCACTCGATGTCTTAGTTCTAGACGTTCGGGACTACGATATCATTTTGGGGATTGACTGGCTCGACGCGTGCGCGGCAACTATTGAATGTGCAGAAAAGCGAGTCATTTTTTGTCTGCCCGGAGAAGCTAAATTCTGTTACACTGGTAGTCAAGCGACTGATGCGACCAGGGCCTGCATGGTGATTTCGGCAAAATCTGCTCGGCGAATGCTATACACAGGCTGCGAGGGATTTCTAGCGTCGGTTCGGGACACACAGCAAGACTACGCAAACGTCGAGTCTACTTCCGTTGAGGCAGAGTTTCCCGATGTGTTTCCGAGCGAACTACCCGGCATGCTGCCAGACCGAGAGATTGAATTCACTATCGATACATTTCCAAATACACAGCCTATCTCAAAACCTCCATACAGAATAGCCCCTGCAGAACTGAAGGAATTGAAATGTAAGCTTCAGGAATTACTTGATCGTGGGTTCATCCGTCTGAGCGTGTCTCCTTAGGGTGCGCCTGTGCTCTTCGTGAAGAAGAAAGACGAAACTCTACGCCTCTGTATAGACTACAGAGAATTAAACAAAGTCACAATCAGAAACAAATATCCTCTGCCACGGATAGACGACTTGTTCGATCAGCTACAGGGGGCAACGGTGTTTTCAAAGGTGGATCTTCGCTCAGGTTACCACCAGCTGAAGATTAAGCCAGAAGACGTGCCAAAGACTGCTTTTCGAACCCGATACGGACATTATGAGTTTTCAGTGATGTCGTTTGGACTGATGAATGCACCTGCTGCATTCATGGATTTGATGAACCGTGTATTTCGGCCTTTCATCGATAAATTCATGGTGATTTTTATCGATGACATCTTGGTGTACTCGAAGACTAGGGTTGAGCACGCAGGACACCTGCGGATGGTGCTGCAGACCCTTCGAGACAACAAGTTGTATGCCAAGTTGAGTAAATATAAATTCTGGCTAAACAATATATCCTTTTTGGGACATATCATCTCTTCGGAAGGCATTTCAGTTGATCCGAAGAAGGTAGAAGCCATTACGCAGTGGAAACGTCCGGAGTCAGCTAGCGATATCCGAAGTTTTCTTGGACTGGCAGGCTACTACCGCAGGTTTATACAAGACTTTGCTAGAATTGCTTCGCCCTTGACTCAGCTCACTTGGAAGGGTGCAAAGTTTACTTGGAAAGACGACTGTGAAGCTTCGTTTGCGGAGTTAAAGCAGCGCCTCGTCTCTGCCCCAATTCTCACTTTACCGAACAGACCGGATGATTTTAAAATATATAGTGATGCATCAGGTAAAGGACTGGGATGTGTTCTGATACAGAGGGATAAGGTGATAGCATTCGCGTCGAGACAGTTAAAGGCTCACGAGAAGAACTATTCGACTCATGATTTGGAATTGGCTGCGGTAGTGTTTGCGTTGAAGCTGTGGCGCCACTAACTTTATGGCGTGCCGTGTGAAATCTACACGAACCATAAGAGCTTGAAATACTTGTACACTCAAAAGGATTTGAATCTTCGGCAGCGGCGATGGCTTGAACTCCTGAGCGACTTCGATATCATGATCAGATACACGCCTGACAAAGGAAACGTAGTAGCTGACGCACTGAGTCGAGTGTTCGTAGGGAGTTTGCCTATCAATGATATGCTGCGCCGGGATCTTGGATCCTTAGGCATCACTCTAAAGATAAGATACAAGAAGTTGGGGCAACTGGCACAACTGCGCCTCGAACCTGATTTGCTACAAAAAGTCAAGGCCGCTCAGAAGGACGATACGTTCCTGCAAAAGATTCATGCCCTTATCTCAGCAGGAAAAGCGTCCGACTTTGCGGTAGGTTCAGACGGGATACTTCGAGTGAAGGGAAGACAGTGCGTTCCGAACGACGCGGCCCTCAGACAAGAAATACTCACGGAGGCCCACTATGCTAGTTATACTTCTCATCCGGGTAGCACTAAGATGTATCGGGATCTTCGCACGACGTTTTGGTGGCACGGCTTGAAACGGGATGTGGCGCAGTTCGTGTCACATTGCATGGCTTGTCAGAGAGTAAAGGCCGAACACCAAAAACCAGGCGGAGAGCTTCAGAGCCTTACTATCCCGGAGTGGAAATGGGATCATATAACGATAGATTTTATTGTTGGTTTGCCAAGGACGCAACGGGGACATGATGCAGTCTGGGTTATCGTCGATCGACTCACCAAGTCAGCTCACTTTCTGCCTATTAAATCTACTTGGAGTGCCGACCGCTTGGTTCAGATATATCTCAACGAAATCGTTCGTCTCCATGGCGTGCCCGTAACCATAGTCTCCGATCGAGATGGTCGATTCATATCACGTTTCTAGGGAAGCCTGCAGTCAGCAATGGGGACAAAGTTGAAGTTCAGCTCTGCCTACCATCCACAGACTGATGGCCAAACAGAACGTGTCAACCAGATCCTCGAAGACATGCTGCGACTCTGCGCCTTGGACTTGAAGACTAGTTGGGACCTTCATCTACCGTTAGCCGAATTGGCTTACAACAATAGTTATCAATCAAGCATCCAAATGGCGCCGTATGAGATGTTATACGGGTGGAAGTGTCGATCTCCTATCTGTTGGGACGAAGTTGGTGAACGGCAGATACTTGGCCCCGAGCTCGTGGAGCAGACTGTCCAGAAAGTTCGATTGATTCGGGAAAGATTAAAGGTAGCTCAAAGCCGTCAAAAGAGCTATGCAGATATACATCGTAGACCGCTAGAGTTCCAAGTAGGCGACCGGGTATTTCTCAAGGTCTCGTCCATGCGAGGAGTCAGCAGGTTCGGAGCAAAGGGAAAGCTAAGTCCGAGATTTGTCGGTCCGTTCGAAATACTAAAGCGGGTTGCTTCAGTTGCTTATCAAATTGTACTACCACCATCCCTATCCGACGTACATGATATATTCTACGTTTCTCAACTTAGGAAATATGTGTACGATCCAAGCCACGTGGTAGACCTTGAACAACTGAGTCTCCAGGCCGACTTGACGTATGTAGAACAACCAGTACAAAATTTGGATAGAAAAGAAAAGCTGCTTCGGACCCGTTCGGTTCCTCTAGTGCACGTGCTTTGGCGGAATCACTCTGTCGAAGAATCTACTTGGGAGCTTGAATCAGAGATAAGGGAAAGGTTTCCCTTATTATTTCCTAGTGGTAGGTTCTATTCTTAAGTTTCGGGACGAAACTTCTAATTAGTTGAGTAGGATGTGGTGCCCCGTCCCCCCTATTCGGGGAGCGCGACTAAGAAATACAAGATGGTATCGTTCGATCGGGATAGATTGAATCAAGAACTCATCCTCGTTATGGATTTGTCTCTTCGGAATCGATTCCCATATTCAGTGGACCATGCCCCCGGGATCGACTTAGCGGCAGAGTCAGGAGGGACCTCTCCGCTGCATTCTTTGTTGCCTAGTTTTCGCTGTCTCTTGTTGCTTTCGTGCTTTGAGTTAGTTTTCGGATTTACTTGAGACTTCTTGAACGGTTTCGGTGATTTCATTATTTTCTTTCTTCGAACTGCACTTCAATTCCGATAACGTAAAGAGTGAAAGAAGTATTGATTAGCTGTTCGTGGTAATGCAGGTGATCCAGCAGTAGGCGCCGCTCGAACGGACTCCTAAAGCACTTTTTTCCTCCTTCCTTCCAACTACTAAAGTGAGTGGCTACCAACCCGATTATCTAGCCCTTCTTGCTAGTCTTCACATCTGAATCTTGTATTTGTGCTTGCCCCGATCAAATGATACCAAGTAATAACTAAAAGATATCAAGATAATAAGGGAATAGACTTGGATCAGTAGGCTTGTCATTGAAACTTGTGAACGGTTACTTACTTACATGCTTGCTCGTTTGAATTATTCTTCATATGCATAAATACAAGTTAGAATGCTTACTTCTTCTATAAATATGCTATATGTAGAATATCTTTGCCATGCAACAATTGATCAGGGAGACTATGCAAAATAAACTATACAATGCTTCATATCTCCTGATTTTCATGCCTCGATTACATAAATGGTAAATTTAACACAAACGCCGTTGATCACGGATAACTTGTGCACAAGGCTTTCGGGTTCCTGCGGACGGTTGCTGGGGCACTGGCACTGATCCGATCCGGACGGAACTTCATGGTAGTCTCATGTCCCGGGCAGGATTATGCAGCGCCTCCGTTACTTCGTTGCATACTATCCTTGCCCATAGACTATACCGTCCATTATGGCATCAAGCCAGTGATCCCCACGTATATTTAAACATGTTGCAACTAACTTGTGTCTTCTTGGCAGGGAAGGCAGGGTAAGTATTGTACAGGTGGTTCAGACGGACAGGTAAATGTCACCGAGCGGTGGCATATTATTTTATTAATTTTTATATCTATTGCTTGCTGTAAAATGAACTAAGGCAAGATAGAAAGACCACAATAAACATGCATACTTCATTAAAACAACGTGTTGATTTGTATAGTTGGGTTAGCTTGCCTTCACCAGTACGTTTTGATGTACTGACCCTCGTTGAAACAGGTTCCCCGCGCTAAGGAGAACCAAGCGAGAAGCAGAAGACAAACCCCCAATCCAGTCCAGCTGTAGGCACGCCTTGACCGTGCCACCTTTTGAAGCATTTTGAAGAAGATAGAAGCTAGCAGCCAAGCAATCATGCAGCTTCGTGGCAAAACTGTCGTTCCAACCAGAGGTCTTACATTTTGAGTTGTAGTAAATGATGTAATGTAAATGACTGCTATCTCATTTTGTGTCAGCACTTTTGTAAGCCCATAGAGACACTCCTTATGACTCAGTTCAAGGAGTTTGTAATAGATGTTCATATTATCAATAAAAAGAGAACTTTTCCATGCTTCAAATCTGTGTTCACTATCTGCGTACTCTGAATATGTGCTCGCTATGCAAAACAAAAATACTTAGCCTTGTGCGGGCGCAACCTAGGCCCGCACGGCGGTCACGCCCGGGGGACGACTATCGATTCCACGGAATCGGGGCGTGACATCAAGCAAGTCTTCTCGCTGAGCAAAGCGGGTCGGGTCATCGCACTTGTGCTATTTGAATCGGCTATCCGCAAAGATGCGAAGCGGGTCGTTATATCAAATCCGTTATCGCTTACCTCTTTCATCGAACCACAATATTCATTCCCGGGCTAACTTCTATTCGAGCAATATTTTATTCAAGCTTCACTCTGTTTGTTTTAATTTGATATCGCTCGCACAATCCTCTATGTTTCCAACAAGTTTTTTTGACCGAGATATTGATTTCCATTTCCTTGAATTCCTATTCGATATAAGCCTTATCACTCATTCAGGATATTTTTAAATCGTTCAATCCAACTATCACACGAGACCTATGAATCCGTTTGGACATTTTTAAATGATCCATACACCACTCAGAAATTGAGTCTACCAATTAAATTCTCAATCGGTGTTCGCATCAATCGCTAGCATATTCACCAAGTCGTTTCTTAGAATTCCTGCACGATACCTAAGCATCGCCTGATAAATCTTAGTCTCGTATATATCCTGTTGATAGTCCTCCAAGTAAACCATATTTGTTTTGTATCTTCCGACACGAAATATCGTTTGAGCTATTTTCCAAAATCCAAGCACGATTCTCTTTATTCGCCTAAGAAATAATATGATAATGTTTCTATCAGTTGCCATTCTAAGTCTTACTTATCTTTTCCTGAACGATATCACAATCTCGCTTGCAAACTAGCTCGCTCCAAAGGGTCTTGGTGCACGATACTTAACACAACTTAGCCGAATGGATGTGTGCATAGCTAATGGTTCGAACGATATTCTATTTCGCACACTAACCAGTTGGGTAATCATGTATAGTTATCCGGGTTTGAACATAACTTGCAAATTCTAGCACGAGTCTAACACAGGTCGGCACAAATGCCTTCGCATTATAATTTCGTACAAGCAATCATATCATTCACATGCACTTTTTGAAAGTATTTAGACTCATTGTTTGGAATATCTCATTGGGTCAACGAGAGAGTGTATGCACATAACCCATGAACGAGCTTTCAAAACTGAGAAAATTGATAAGAAGTCCAAAGGCGTAAAGCCATGCTTTGATACCAATATGTTATGCCCCAATCTCCCTCAAGTAATCGGTCGTCCCTGCTAGGCGCGATTCACCGCGCCAGCGCTCCCGCAGGACGATCTTTCACTACCAGAAAAGTCAAATTAGCGATATTTAAAAACGTCGCTAAATGACCAAAAAATGTTGTTAATTACGTTTAGCGACGTAATTAGCGACGTTTTAAAGAAGTCAAAAAAAACAAGTCGCTAAAAGAAAAAACGTCGCTAAACGTCGCTATGCCAACATTTTTAGCGACTTTAATGTGTCGCTAAATTTAGCGACGTTTAGCGACTCAGCGTCACTAATTAGCGACGTTTATCAACGTCGCTAAACGTCGCTAATTAGCGACTTATATAGCGACGTTACAGCGATGTCTTTAATGACCTGGCAATATTGCCATGTCAGTAATTTGCGACGTACAACGACGATTTTAGTGACGTCTTTAGCGACATCATTAGCGACGTGTAGCAACATCGCTAATTAGCGACGTAGTTAGCGACGTATATTAACGTCGCTATAAGCGTCGTTAATTTTACAGAAAAAATAAAAAAAAAGAATACTGAATTAAATTTCTAGGTTTGCCAACCCCTTGGGTTGAACACTCAATACCGGTAAAATAACATATCTAATATGAATAATATAATAAAATTTGAAGAAAAGAAAGCAACCAACAAATCTCATCGTAAAGAATATGGCAAATATATATCCATACAATCGCATCCTAAATAATAAAAAAATACAAATATCTAGAAAGTAGATATACTACTGCGAATCTGCAGGAGGCTGACCACCGGCGCGCCTGAAGGATAAGAACAACTCATACTCGTCCCGTGGAATCGACACCGATGTCAATGGAGAAGGCAGTGACGTCGGTGGAGTCTGTGTCAATATAGGCGCACCAGGAGGCCGTACCCGCTCTAAGTCTGCGAGTCACTGGATGTAAGAATCCATGGTAGATAACAGCCTCGTACTGCTATGAACCATTGAATCCTGCATCATCGTCAGCCTCTCGCCGGTCGATAGTTGTGATGCATGCAGCTCCATGATGTTGCGGTCTGTCGAGGCTCTAATATCATTTGTCAAATTCTGGAGCTCCGTTATATTGTGGTCGAGCATATCGAATCTTGCGATGAGCGTCGGATCGTCCACCTGGGGCTGGGACCGGGGCTGCTCCTCCATCCTTCGTAGCAACTCGTCACGGAGAGACGCAATCTGACGGTCAACAGCCTCCTGGACGACCTTCTGGACCCTGGCCGACGACTGCGAGGGCTGCGACTGCGAGGGCTGTGTGGAATACGCAGCTGTCGGGGAGGCCCTAGATGACTGCGTCGCAACCAGGGCACCATAGGATCCCGTACCGTAGTACGTACCCCTCTGGAGACCACCTACTACGGTCACCCACAGGTCGTCCGTCGACGGAGCTGGAGCGGGCTGTGAGGAAGTACCAGCCTCTCCAGGTGTAGGTGCACTAGCAGTCACCCGCTCATGCAGCCTAAGATACTCGGCCTAGAAAGGTTTAGAAACTCGATAATTGCCTAAGTTATATTAAAATTAACACAAAGTAAAGTAATACTTACATAGGTCTGCGAGGCCCTCTCATCAATGAGATTTCCGTCCTTGCGATGGGTGACCAAGAAGACGGTCACCATGTTTGCATCCTCACCCCTCTGTACCTGTTAAAAATATATTATTTAGTACTAAACTTAAACATTTTTTCCAAGTACCATTTTATGGTACTTATATTAAAATAATATATTTTAAAAGAAAAAACATACCAAACGACGGAAATGTTCTATCATCGGAATCGAGCCACCACACCACTTGGCAGCATTCCGCCTAGCCGCCTTGGCCTTCTCAGACCTTTCCATGTTGCTCGTATCGTCGAATCTAGCCCTCATCGCAGTCCACTGCTTAGGCGTGATCCAACCTTCGATCAGTTTTCCAGCACAATCACAAGCCTTCTGGTCATCCAGAGCATCTCGGATAAGCTTGGCGGCAACGGTAGGAAAGATCCGCTCGATCAACTCTGCCCGGTGCGGAGGATAGAAATACGTTTGCTATAATAAATAATTTAGTAAGTGAGCATCACGAATAAGTTATATAATATGCATAAATTATAGGATTTATTTAATATACTTTTACCTGGAAGTGCGCAAACCAGAATGCCTTCCTCTCCTCCGGAGCCTCAGAGTAGTTGATCCAAGGGCCACCGTAGTTGTCCTCAGAAATTGGCCCAAGCGTCTCTGAACCGATGATGGACGATATCTATACAGAGGTAATTATTTTTATCAAAAAAATTGAATATACGATGAATAAAGAAATACACGATATATATTATACTAAACCATCTAATTGACTTACTTTGTATCGTTGGCCCAAATCTCTGTCCTCGTCTCCTCCGGAGGTGCGCATGGAGGATCTTGATGATGCTGGGACAACGTGGGCACGACCTCCTCGACATGCTCATTTGTCCCCATGGTTTCGTCAGCAGGAGGAACGCTGGACGAGGGTGTACTATCATGCCTGGAACTACTCGTCCCAACAGTCGGAGATGTGAGTGATCGATATACTGGAGTACTGGGCGACGATAATCCGGAACCAACAGTAGGCAGTACCGGAGGAGCACTCTGTCTACCTCGGGACCTGCCGAATCCTCCGCGTCGTCTTGTCATATCTGATAACAACATATGATGAATATAAAAAAACACAAATATATAGTACATTCTACAGTCGAAATGTGATGCATATCTCAAAGCATTCTACAGTCAAAATATAATATATATATTCGTTAAAATAGTATATTCTACAGTCAAAATATAGTTACATTCTACAGGCAATATATATTATTTTCAATCATCTTCAAAAAATTCATCTTGTTCGCCTTCCTCGTCCTCCTCTTCCTCTTCCTCTTCCTCTTCCTCTTCCTCTTCCTCTTCCTCCTCCTCCTCCTCGTCTTCACTTTCATCTACTTCGTCTTTCTCTTCGGATAATTCTACATCTTCTACATTATTACTCGTGTAATAAGTAACTTTCGATGAGTCCACATCTACAATATTTGTTACAAGAGGTAGATCGTTCTCCTGATAAGCTATTTCGTCAATGTCAAAGGTATTTCTAGCTTTAGTCTTGCATACTGCCCACCAATCCGACCTCGCTGTCCCCGTCTAGGATAAGTTGTGAAGTACACGAGCTGAGCCTGACTTGATAGGATAAATGGTTCATAGGCTTGATATCTACGCTTGTAGTTTATATCCACAAGGCCATGCTTGTCAATTTTCCAACCTTGATCTTGAATTGGATCGAACCATTCACACTTGAATAGCACGATATTAGCAGGTTTTGTGCCATAATTATATGTTAACTCCACAATCTCTCGTAAGATGCCAAATAAATCATTGCCTGGATTGACGTCTTTGTAGTTCGAAGATTTGATACAAAAATAACTATTTTTTGTGGAATCAAGATCCAGAAAGCTGTCTCTGATAGGAGCATTTGTTGACTTGAACCTGAACCCACTCACACAGAAACTTGGCCATATTTTAATGGCAGTAATTGGTCCCTTGGCTAGAGTTCTAATAGACTCAGTCTCGGGTGTTATTAGACGATCGACCTAAATACCAAAGTAGCGATAGTAAGTTATTTGTTTTGCAAGTACAGAAATAAAAAGTAATTACCAAGCATCTTACATATGCGCTCAACCAAGAAGGAAAATGACATCTCATTTCTTGTTCTACTTCTTCGTCTGTTATGTAGGGTCTAACCGACCTCAACTCATCATTATATGTGCTGAAAAATAATGAAGCAACTGTTGATTAGTAGCATAATAGTATCTTATACTATTACATTGAGATAATGTAAATGTGGACGTATTAATTACTTACCCCTCTAGCTTCTCCACTTCATCCTCGTCGCAATTGAGTAATATATACAACTGAGCAGCCCTTAGCTCGTCGTCATTCAAATATCTCTTCTTCATTTTTTCCGAAGGCTTTCCGGACGCATTGAATACTTTGAGTATTGCATCATTAGATTCCTGATATGCATCGTTGTTTCTCAGAGCTTTCGTTCTATTAGTAGCAACATGCGGTTTGAAATACGTCGAGCAAAAGTTTGTAATCTTCTCGAGAACATAAGCTTCACAAATAGAGCCCTCAACCCGTGCCTTATTTTTTACCTTTCTCTTTAGGTGATTCAGATGCCGCTCGAAGGGGTACATCCACCGATAACCGATAGGACCACCAACACATGCCTCATAGGAAAGATGAATTGGCAAATGCTCCATAGAGTCGAATAATTCAGAAGAAAACACCTTCTCGAGCTTATATAGTGTTACCGTAATGTCCTTCTCTTGCTTTTCTAGACGATCGACGAGCAACTTAGTACAACAAAGATCTCTGAAGAAAATGCTCAGCTCTGTCAATGGATCCCAAACGACCTACGGTAAGAATTCCCGAAATGCAATCGGAATTAACCTCTCCATGAATATGTGACAATCGTGACTCTTCATACCTGCCAGTTTGTTCTCCTTGAGGTCGACGCATCTTCTCAAGTTTGACACGTACCTGTCTGGAAACTTTAGACCCTGAATCCACCTACAAAGTCTCCCTTTATCCTCTTTCTCCAGTGAGAAAACTGACTTAGGTTGCTTTAACTTTCCATTTCCCTCCTCTATCAAATGCAATGCAGGAAGTCTACATATTTCTTCTAAGTCCAACCTGGCCTTCGGATTATCTTTCGTCTTCCCCTTTACCTCCATTACAGTATTAATTATGTTATCAAACACATTCTTCTCGATATGCATGACATCAAGGTTATGTCTGATCAGATTGATGCTCCAATATGGCAGGTCCCAAAATATACTCCTCTTCGTCCAGTTATGGGTGCGACCAAATCCGTCATACTTGTACCCCTTAGCAGGCTCTTCGATAGCACTTGATAAATCTTTTACCTCTTCCCATATCGTGTATCCGGGCCACCTTGGCGGTGGATTGGCCTTCTCTATAACTCCCGCACGAAAAGCATTCTGGTTCCTCTGGTACGGATGATCCTTCGGCAAAAATTATCGATGACAATCGAAGAAGCACGGTTTGCCTCCATGTTTCAAACGAAAAGCCTTAGTACGGTCCATGCAATACGGACATGAGAGACGACCATGGGTGCTCCATCCCGATAACATTCCATAGGCCGAAAAATCGTTGATGGTCCACATAAGCTCTTAAATAGACAGGAGCAGTACAGGAAGCATCGAGTGTTGCCCTCATCTGAAAATTCTGCTTTCTAGAAACATCGTACGTGTTGGCACCTACTTCCCACAGCTGATTCAACTCATCTATCAAAGGCTGTAAATACACATCGATGTTCCTCTTCGGGTTGTTCGGACCCGGGATAATAACGGTTAGGAACATATACGGAGTCTTCATGCACATCCAAGGTGGTAGATTTTACGGAGTGACGATCACAGGCCAACACGAATACTGGGAGCCCGAAAGTCCGAATAGGGTAAAACCGTCAGAGGAGAGCCCCAAACTGACATTACGCGAATCTTCGGCAAAATTTGGATACTCTCGATCAAAGTGCTTCTATGCTTCTCCATCGGATGGATGATCCAATACTCCTTCGATCTGTTTTTGCCTGTGTCAACTCATGTTTTCTGCAGTCTCCTTAACCATAAACAACCGCTGCAACCGCGGCGTCAAAGGCAAGTAGCGCATCGAATCGGTAGGCTTCCTTGCACCGATAGACTTTCCTCTAACAGTGGCCTTGTAGCGATCAGCACTACATAATCTGAATGCATCTTCATCCTTGTCGTCTTTGTAGTACAACATGCACCCGTTGCGACATTCATCGATTTTCTCGTATCCTATCCAAAGCGATCTCACCATCCTCTTAGATGGATAGAAGTCTTTAGGCAACTTTGCACCCTCGGGCAAGATCTCTATAATCAAATCGATCAGTCGATTATAGCATTCTTACGACATGTTAAAATCGGACTTGATGCTCAATAATCTTGTAACCACCTCCAACGGTGAATGATCCTCACAACCAAGATATAGTGGAGTCCTTTCATTCTTCAACAACTCCATAAACTTTACAGCATCGGCATTCGGTGCCTCCTCAGCTACATTATAATTGTTCGAATTGAAACTAGGTCCCACCGCATCATAATTGTCTGGATTGAAACTAGGCCCCGCCGCATCATAAACCATGTTCACCAACCCGTCGTCGTAAGCATCGTGGTCGTGGATATCCATATACGGCTCCACATAAGGCTCCGACTCCGATGCTAGAGATACAAGTTCTCCGTGCACGATCCACTGATAGTAATTCGGCGTGAAGCCCTTCGAGTACAAATAATATGTAACTTCCACTTCTGGATGATATTTCCTGTTGCGATATCTCACACACGGACACTTAATTTTGGTACCATCCATGTACTGAGGGAACGCCTTGGCGAACTACAGTAACTGCTGTACACCCTCAATGAATTCATCCCGCACACCGCACACTGCACATGTCATCAGGATGACGGTTGTACACCCACGAACGATGATGCAGATAGTAATTCATATCCATTTCTAGATACTTCTGCAAAAATGACAGTATGTATCATATAAATCATTACATACAGTGGTTTATCACCTAACTTCATAACTTAACCGTACTATAAAAATTATAACTGATATAATACATACTTTCATTTATCAAAGTCTAAAATAAGAAATATTCAAAACAACTAACCATTTAAACTAACACATACACCTATCAACTAACAGTCTTCAAGTATTAACATGTAAAACTAACACATACACCTATCAGGGTGAGCTATGCACAAGTATGTGGGGTATGATCACATAATCAACTAATATTTTCCCATCCCCCGACGACTAATACAATGGATCATTCACGACTCCTCATGACTAGAATCCATATATATTAGCCCGTGTACCATCGTGTCAGGAATCATGTATAACACTACAAATCTGATATCATAGTAATCATCAAAGAAAAACTGTCAGAGAATGTACTCGTCTGTGGTCCTGAGGAATGAACAGTGAACAATGTTCAAACTGGAGTCCAAGAGCCCTAGATATGGAATATAAATGTTAATGAGTGTTTTGAAATGATAAACATGGTTAAATAGTTAATGGTGATGTTTCTAAGCTACTTCTAGATCCATACTAGTTTATACTAGTCAATACTAGGTTAATACCTTGCTATACTATGTCTTCTAGGTCGTACTAAGGTATTCTTTATACTAGTTAATGCCTAGCTAATACTAGTTATTACTAAGTATACTAGTTAATATTAGCTATACTAAATACTACTAGTATAACTTAACTAATATCCTACCTTACCCCAACTCACATCTTAGCTCATAAATGTATGTCACAATAATACCTTGGTCCCAGTCACTTGTTACTCCCACTTGATACTGGACTACTAGGATATTCTGCTTTGATATTAAGTACTCTACTATCCACACTGAGAGCCTCTTACCTGAATACTCTGCACTCCCAAACTGCAACCCCTTGGCATGGCACCTTGCACTTCATCCTTATACTTGCTCACTGGACTATAACCCATAGCAGTCACTCCTCCCTGATACCACAGTATTAGTTCACTTCACAGCACTGTTGTGCTCTAATTGAACTGCACTGCACTGATCACTCTTGCCAATTAAATCCTTTATCACACAGGTCTGTACTCTACTTGTTGCTGAAATGTCTCTGCACCCACAGACATCTTCACACCACTGATCACCTATCTATGCCATTAACATTACACTCCTCAATACTTGTGTCCCCAAGTCATGCAACACCCACATCCCCTATTACCAGTTAAATGATTATATATATATATATATATATATATATATATATATATGAGTCTGAAATAGAGGAACTGATACTTTAGTATCAGTTAAGGGCTGTATTGGCATGCAACAAGTGACCTGTGAACACCTACCCGATACTTGGCTATACCTTAACCCAAACACATGCCTGCAGACCCTAACTAAGTCTGCAACCTCTGATACTTTGCACTGCTGCTGCAGTGGCTAAATCTTCCTTTCACTTAGTTGTTTCCAACTGCCCTTAGCTACTGCCATGGCTCACTTATGTGACAAGCATTGAACAAGACAATGAGTGCAAACTACAGTAAACATGCAACCATGCATTTATAAAAACATAAGCATTTATGTTGGCACGAGTCTAAGGGTAAAGCGAGTAGTAAAACCATAAGGGACATACCGAGCGACATAACTTATGGGACGTGCAGTGTAAACAAGTGAACAGTGCACTACGAAGAGTATATAACGATCTACTCGAGTCATAGCGGGGTCTAGTTGCACAAGGCAAAGGTAGCATACGAGGGTCCATTTATAAGCAAAGTTTTATTTTTATGTTCTAACACAAGCAATACAAGTTGGAATTATTTCCTTAGCTATGTGCGTTGTATTCTTTATTAGCATGCAGGGGGTGATTCACCTAGCGACTAACATGTATCGTCCATATTTTAAGTGTGCTGGCTAAGCAAAGACAAGTTTATCGTAGCCACCCACCTCAGCGGTGATTCGCCTCGGTCGAGCGATAATCCGAGCGAGCCTTTGAAACAAGTCCGAACTCCTGAAGGGGCAAGTCTGAGAATCCTTTGCCTCAAACGAGTATTCTTGCTGAGCAAAGCGGGTCGGGTCGTTGCACTTGCGTCGTTTGAATCGGCTATCAGCTTGAACGGAACGGATTGTCACATCCGCCGGCGTAGAAGTCCCGCCTCGGCCGCCACTCGTCATGTCGCCATCGCCGCTCGACATACCGCCACCGCCGTCGTTCGAAGAAAAAGTGCCCTAGCCGCCAGGCTCTGATACCATGTGAAGAAGTGATAGGATCAGATAATATTCTAGGTATTTCGTTCATTATAATATTACATATACATACATCCACATATCAACTTGGGGCCTAAGTCACATGGCCAATCACCATAAATACAATTTAATACAAATTAATCTCAATACCTCAATCACCATATATAGCCAGTCAATCGCCATATATAGCTAATCACCATAAATATAATTTAATGATACAATTTAATTCCAATAAACCTTCCTTATTCTGAAAATAATTACACGGAACTCCCCTATGTTTTAGGCAAATGGTTATTACACTAACCATCCGTATTTTGAAAATAAAATATAAAGTATAGAAAATATCTATGTAATTATTTTCAAAATAAAAAAAATTTGTATAATAAACATAAAATATATATAAAAAATTAGTACAAATAACCCTTTATTTTAAATTTACACAAAAAAGAAATTTGAGCCTAGTTACGAGTGGTATATGGTCTTTAATTCAATTTTATTCAAAAGTTTCCTAATAAGGATTTTGAATCGAACCCAATTCCCACGTTGCAAAAGAAGTGGTATTTACATCGGAGAAATGATACAATGCATCTTCAAGTTTGCAACTCTATTATTAAGCTCTTCCTCATTTTTTTTTGCCTTGCTCTCTAATCTTAAGAACGAGCGATTAGACAACTAATAATATTTTATATTTGTTTTATTGAACACGGGTCTATAGTCGATCGATGATCCCTGAATGTCTAAACGTCATTGGAGCTATCAGTCCAACTCAGCCTGTTATTTCCAGCTGGCTGTAGATGGCGAAGTTTTTCGCACAAGCTTGATGGTTTCTTGATCAAAACTGGACTGGATTTGTTATGCATTCATTAGTCAACTTGTTCTTCTTCTTGTACTTAAAACACAGTTTGTGTCTTCTTGATAGCTGGTCCCACCCACAGCTACAAAGTCTAACTTCCTTCTTGAAACATCAATGTAACAAAGTCTTTATCGACAGCTGGTCCAACAGCAACAGAAGAAAACTCTTCCAGACTTCCACAGCTGTTGCTTACATCTACAGTTGAATCAAAATTTTGAAATAAATTTTTTTTCTTTTCATTTTTTCATTTTTGCTGTTGTGGTCTCTATTCTGACTTAATAATTTTATTTATACTTCTATAAACTAGTATATATTTTTACTACTGATTTTATTATTAAGTTTGTAAAACAAAGTGGTATTTACATCGGGAGAAACGATACGGTGCATTTTTAAGTTTACAACTCCATTATTAAGTCTTATTTTTCGCTCCACTTTTTAGTCTTAAGAACGAATGATTATCCTTCTCGGATCTTTACTGTAGGCTTATTGATCAAGGGTCTATAGTTGGTCCGTGATTTCTGAATGTCTAAACGATATTGGGGACGATCAGTCAAAGTTTGCAACTCAGCTTGTTATTTTGAAATGAAAAAAAAAAATGTTGTTGTGGCCTTTATTCAGACTTAATGATTTTATTTAGAAATATTTTAGCAAATACTTTTATTCAAAATATAGAAATTAGTATATATTTTTACTATTTTAAAAAATTAGCAAATGTTTACATTTTATTTTTTTATGGAACAGTTAAAAAAACTAAGGTATATTTTCATATTTTTAACCGAAATTTTGACTGTTTTATAAAAATAGAAATATTTGTTATATTTTTTTTTAATAGTGATGACATATATTAGTTTTTTATATTTGGAAAAAAATATTTGCTAAAATATTTTTTTTATTTGTTGAATCTGCAGAAAGTAATGTTTGCTTAGGGAGTCCAATCAAAGATGTTGAGGTCTCTTGTACACACAAATGTACATCCTGTAGTTAGGATGGGAAGAATTCAAGAATTGTGTATTCTTGTCATTGTAGAATTTCATGATCTAAAAATATGTTAAATATACTCTCCTCGCAGCTCTAGTGTTTTAATATTCTCACTATACAGTTACTTCTTGATAAAGGCACTGCAAAGATGACTCAGATTGTTCTAATTTTTTTTTTTTTTACTTAAAATTTTACTTAGGATTAGTCTAAAAATTCATTTAGGACTGTCACTGACAGTCCTTCAAATAGTTTGGACTGTCAAAATTTTAACAGTCCTAAATAATGTATGCAATTCAATGGACTGTATTGAAAGGACTGTCAAAATTTTGACAGTCCTAAATAAATTTTTGGACTAGCCCCGAGTAAAATTTTAAGTGAAAATTTTAGAAAAAAAATTGGACTAGCCTAAGTGTAATTTGTAGTGCCTTTATCATCAGTCTATAATTAGTACTAGAACCGTTGGTATATTAGAATGTATTAGGAGATTTTATGTAAGATGGAGGGTTGTATATATATATATATATATATATATATATATATATATATATATAGCTAAGTGATTATACTAAAAATAGAACTCCAAAAATATTCTACATGGTATCATAGCATAAACCCTGGCCGCCACAAACCCTAGCCGTTGTCGTGCCACCGCCGCCGCCGTCACCACCGCCGCCGCACCGCTCGCCCACCACCACCGTCGCCGTCGCCGCCACCACACTTCCGCCACCACCGCAAAGCCGCGACTCCTGCGGAGCCCGCATGAGCCTTCTGTCGCGGTTTCTGACGTCTCCCGTGGGTCGTTCTGGACGTTGACATCGAAGGCCTAGATCCGATGGGGGAGAGGCATGATCGGGTCTAGGAGAATACGAAGAAGACGAACGTGAATCGTGGGACGAGTGTGAGATGATCGGAGAAGAGAATGATCGATGGAGGAGATCATCAAGAAGTTGGACCCTGCGGAGGTCGCAACGTTGATGAAGCTGATGAAACTGTCGGCTGGTGAGAGCGCGACACGAACACCGACGAAGTTGGAGCTTCCCTCCATCGATCTGAAGCTTGATGGACTGGCCACCTATCTGAGTTGGTCATGACGGGTGAGGAGAACCCTTACAGGGAAGAACCTGGAGGATTTCTTGTCAGGAGAGAAGACAGAGCCGAATGAGGGCTCGGTAGGACACGACGAGTGAAAGTCCACTCATATGGTGATATACATTTGGCTCCTCAATTCTTTAGTCCAGTCGATCGCCGCCACAGTGGATGGCCTTGAGATGGTAAAGGACGTGTGGAGGACCTACGATGGTGTGGGGAATAACTTTATGGTTTTCCAGATCAAGGGGAAGATCGACGACACCGTACAGGGAGGAAAGACGGTGCAGGAGTATGACACGGAGTTAGAACGTCTGTGGTTGAATTACGATCACTCCTCATATCGGACAAGCTGTGAGGATCCGAAGTGTAAGGAGATACATGTATGTCTGCAAGAGAGGACGATGAAGTTTCTTAAGGGGCTGACCGTAGTGTTTGCTCAGAGGACAACACTACTTCTAGCCCAACCGAAGATCCCTACACTTGAGGAGGCTATCTCGGCCATGATCTAGGAGTAGACTGGCATCAAGCTGCAGGCATGGACATGTGGTCTTCCTGAAGTGAAGTCAGCACTAACGGTTGCCAATTCAGGAGGCACATGACCTAAGGGAGACCCCCGATAGTGCTACAACTGCGGAAAGGTGGGCCATCTGAGGAATGCTTGCACCAAACTACCCAAGGAGGGAGATTCATGTGGTGGACGTAGACAGTTTGTAGGACATGGCTGTGGACGTGGGGGTCGACGGGATGGTCGAGGAGGTTATCGGACGAACCTGCTGGTAGCAGAAGGCGAGAAAGGAACTGATGACGCCTATACTGAGGAGGATCAGGCACTGTTGGGCATGCTAAAGGTACTTAGGAGAAAGCAGAGAGCGTCAAGCGATTGAGACATGAGGAATGGGACTGAGGTGGCGTCCACCTCAGTCTTCGTCAGAGGCAACGCTGCCATGTATGCCTATCCATCGGAATGTACTAACGACTCACTCGCCCTTGCATCTATGTCTTCCCTTATATCGTCGGACTGCATTATCGATTCGGGTGCGTCTCGACACGTGACAGAGAATGCTAGTGGGTTCTCTTACTACACTCACCTAGCATCGGCGGACAGCATTCAAACGACCGATGATACTTTTCAGCCAGTGGTCGGTAAGGGTACCGTCGATTGTACATGTTTAGTAAAATTATCCAATGTATTGCATGCTCTTTCTTTTTCAATCGGTCTTTTGTCCATTAGTTCTTTAATCCTCCAATTAAAATACATTGTCTCTTTTGATATTCTTAAGGTGATCTTCCAGGAGAAGGAGACGGGACGAAAACTTGGGACTGTCACTTGGCATGATGGACTGTGGTATCTAGATCGGGAAGGGCTAGATTCGGCATTGGTGTCTGTGGCAGAGAGGACAGAAATGAGAAGACCGAAGATGAGTAGCGATGATATACTGATACTCCACCACAGGCGGTTGGAGCATTCCTCTTTCGATATTTTGAGTAGGTTGTATCCATCTATTTATGAGAAAGCAAATAAGAAAAAACTAATATGTGATGCATGTGATTTAGGAAAACTTACTAGGAGCTCATATGTTAGTGCGGGCCATAGGAGCTCTTCTGTTTTTGATATTATACATTCTGATGTTTGGGGGCCGTGCGCCACAACTACCATGAATTGTTACAAGTATTTCGTTTCGTTATTGATTGTTCCTCTCGTGTCACCTGGCTGTATTTGATGAAGAATAAGAGTGATGTCTTTGCATATTTTTGGGACTTTCATAAACATGTCCAGACTTAGTATAGAGCAGTGGTGAAGGTACTGAGATTTGACAATGGAATAGAGTATACCAGCAAAGCAATTGAGGAATTCCTGTCAACCCAAGGGATACAGCATCAGACCACCTGTGCATATACACCAGCATAGAATATAGTGACAAAGGAAGAATAGATACCTTCTGGAGATGGCAAGGAGCATGATGATCGACATGAATGTCCTACAGAGTCTATGGGGACATACAGTGTTGACAGCAGCTCAACTGATCAACATGATGCCCTCAAAAGTACTGGGATGGAAGTCTCCATGTGAGATATTGTAAAAAAATAATAGTGGGATACTACCACTGAAGGTGTTTGGCTGTGTATGTTTTGTGAAGGACAACAGACCGTCTGTTGAAAAACTTGACCCTAGAGCAGTCAAGTGTGTCTTCGTGGGCTATTCGACGACTCAGAAGGGGTACGTGTACTGGACCTTGCTCAGTTTGTTTCATATGATAATATCTTTTCTTACTCAGTTTGGTTGGGACATTGCTCAGTTTGTTTCATATGATAACATCTCTTCTTCTCATGGAGCATTCATTGCGTCTTTGGATATGATTATTGTACATAACAATTGGCAGGTTGCCAAGAACGATCCAAAGTGAAAAGCGGCGATGAACGAGGAGTTAGGGGCTCTTGAGAAGAACCACACTTAGGAACTGGTAAAACTGTCAGAGAAAAAGAGGGCAGTCGGAAGCAAGTGGTTCTTTACTGTGAAGCAGAACCCAGATGGACATGTTGAGCGCTACAAGGCTCGACTGGTGGCAAAAGGATACAATCAGACGTACGATATTTACTACGACGAGATTTTTGCACCAGTGGCGAAGACGAGCACCGTCATGACCATGATTTTTTTGGCATCGAATGGTGCATGAAAGCTATACCAACTGGATGTGAAAGATATTTTTCTTCTTGAAAATCTAGTGGAGGATGTGTACATGGAGATAACACCAGGATTCTGCCCTGATAAGATAGTGAGCAAGTTCTGCAGGTTGAAGAAGTCCCTCTATGGACTGAAGCAGTCTCCTCGAGCGTGGTTTGACAGATTCAGGAGGACGATGATAAGGATGGGATATCGGCAGATCAACGTTGATCACACTGTATTTTTTCGTCGGAGTGGAGGCCACATCACCATGCTTGAGGTGTATGTGAACGATATAATTATCACAGGAGATGATGAGCAGGTGATTGCCCGACTCAAGGGAAAGCTTGGCAAGAAGTTCGAGGTGAAGGACCTTGGCCTTCTTCGGTACTTCCTTGGGATTGAGATTGCTCGAGTAGCAGAAAGGGTTGTTCTTTCTCAGAGAAAGTATGCACTGGATCTTCTCACAGAGACATGGATGTTGGGATGCAAACCTGCAGCGACGCCGATCAATCCGAGGTTCAAGCTGGGTACTGCTGAGACTGAAAAATCAGTTGACCGGACAGATATCAGAGGCTGGTGGACAAGTTGATCTATTTGAGCCGCACACGTCCTGATATCTGCTTTATAGTGAGTGTGGTGAGCCGCTACATGCATGACATAAGGAATGGTCATATGGACGCAATGTACCAGATTATGAGATACTTGAAGGGTGTCCCCGAAAAGGGGCTGATATTCAGGAAGAATGATCACGTGAGCATCGAGGGCTACTGTGACTCTGACTGAACTAGTTGTGCTGATGACAGGAGATTTATCTCGGACTATTGCATATTTGTAGGAGGCAACTTGGTCTCTTGGAAGAGTAAGAAGCAGTCAGTGGTGGCCAGAACGACAGCTGAAGCGGAGTACAGAGGTATGGCCTTGGGAGTTGTAGAGCTGCTATGGCCGAAGAGTATGCTGGTGGAGTTAAAGCTGGATCAAGGAGCCAAGATGAAGCTGTGGTGTGACAATCAGTCAGCCATCAGTATCGCCAATAATTCAGTGCAACATGGCAGGACCAAACACATCGAGATCGATAAGTTCTTTATCAAAGAGAAGTTGGACAGTGGACTACTGGAGCTAGGCTACGTTCTAACCAATGATCATATAACAAACAGTCTAACTAAGGGACTTAGCTCTGTAGATATGATTAAATGATGTGACAAGATGGACTTAGTGAATATATTTCGCTCATCTTAAAGATGAGTGTTGGTATATTAGAATGTATTAGAATATTTTATGTAAGATGGAGGATTGTAAGACTATATATATATAATCAAAAAATTATAATATAAATAGAACTCCAAAATTATTCTACAAGAACTATCCATTTCTTTATATTTTCTGGCATACATTTTAGGCAAAGTAGGGGAAAAAAAGTATATCACTTCTTAATGCTTAAAGCATTCTCTGGCCAAAATGGGACCTTCGACACGACTATGAAGCACCGATTCTCCTAAAAGGTGTTCGAGTCCTCGCACGGCCCCCATTCGCCTATGATTCTCACCTTAAGAGAATTGGGGAAAATAACAATTCAAAATGTCGAATGCGGCTTGGGTGCGACTAAGGTGCGGATGCGGTGTTAGGTTTTAAAAACGAAAATTTTCACCTAAGCAAAATATTTTTATAAATTTATACAAAAACATTAAAGTTTCAAAAATTTCTGTAGAAGCATCAAAACGTCCTTACAAAGGGAGTTTTATGTTTTTCCGTTAATTTTCTTTAACTCCGTTAACGGAGAAAATAAAAAAAATTATATATACATAAAACGCCCTTTGTAAGGACGTTTTATATTTTTTATTAATTTTTTAAACCTCTCTCCTATCTCTCTCACACTCTCACCGAAAATATATATATATATATATATATATATATATTAAAATAAGGTAAAAAGTTCTTCACAATGGCTTTTACATTTTTTTAAATTTTTTATTAATTTATTAATTTTTTATCCGGAAAAAAATATATTAAAATAAGGTAAAACGTCCTTCACAAGAGCGTTTTTAATTTTTTTTAATTTTTTTAAATTTTTTAAATTTTTAAATTTTTTAAACCTCCCTCCTCTCTCTTCTCTCCTCTCTCTCTCACACTCTCTCCTCTCTCCTCTCCCAACTTCCCCAAGGGCCGGTACTACCGGGAGCGCTTCTCCGACTGCCTCGGCGACGGCATATTCAACGTCGAGGGAGAGCTATGGAAGGAGCAGCGCCGCGCCGCCACCGCGAAGATGCACTCTGTCCGCTTCGCGGAGCACTCGGCCGTGCTGGACGCGGACCTACCCGAGGTCGAGTTCGCGGGGGCGTTCGAGCGGGCGACGGAGCTGACGTTGTTCCGGTTCGTCGTACCGCCCTTCGTGTGGAAGCTCATGAAGCTGCTCGACGTCGGCACGGAGTGGCAGCTCCGCGAGGCGCTGCGCGTGGTGCACGGCTTCTCGGAGAGGACGGTCGGGGAGCGCCGGTCGCTGCGGAGGGAGAAGGGGCTCGGCGGGCGGTCCGACCTGCTATCTCGGCTCATGGAGGCTGAGACCGGGTTCTCGGACAAGTTTTTGAAGGACTTCTGCATCAGCTTCATACTGGCCGGACGGGACACGAGCTCGGTCGCGCTGGCCTGGTTCTTCTGAGAAGAGAGGAAAGAGTGAGGGAGAGGAGAGAGAGAGGAGAGAGTGAGAGAGAGGAGAGAGAAGAGAGGAGAGAGGAAACTGAAAAAAATAATAATAAAATTTTATTATTTTTTCAGCGGCTGAGAGAGAGAGGAGAGAGGAAATAAATTAAAAAAAATGTAAAACGTCCCTAGGAAGGACGTTTTACCTATATATAATTTTTTTCTTTTCAAATATGCTCCGTCAACGTAGTTAACGGAAAAACATAAAACGTCCTTACAAAGGACGTTTTGATGCTTTGAATATAAAATTTTAAAATATAATAATTTTTTTGTAAATATAGCAAAATATTTTGCTTTGAACGAAATTTTCTGTTTTAAAAAAAATGACATGTTTTGTTTTTTTCTAAATCATGAGTTTATCTTCTTTTTTGTTATTAGAATCATCACATTCAATTATTGTGTTTCCATTCTATTGATCAATTGTGAAATGTTCAATGGTACTAAATAAAAACTCGAAAAAAACGACAACACATGCATTTGTATATTTACCTTTGATAGCAAAGTAAATAAAAAAGATAAGGGCTAATTCAGGAGCAGATCGAAAAACTAAACTGGAGTGGACCACAACAAATTCGAGATAGACTAACCTATAAAAAAAAAATCAAAAATCAAACAAAAAAAAAATTTGGGGGGGTGAGTTGGAGCCCACCCCATCACTATACTGGATTCGCCCCTGGATTAATTAGCATTTAGATCCTGAATTTTATATCATTTTAAAGTTTAAGTCCTGATATGTCTAATTGAAAAGTTTAGATTCTAAAATTCAAATTTTGTTTTCTTCTTTTTCATTATACCCCGAACATGGAGTACAATACAAGAACAAACAAGTTGGTGAAAATGATGGTATAATGAAAAAAATAAAAATAAACAAACTCTAAGAAGGTTAAAATTCAGGGTCTAGACGCTAATTTACCCTAAAGATTTATGTAACCTCCAAATGGAACTTGGTAAGTACTTCAAATCATTTTCCAGTGAGCATTTGACTCGGCTTGAGTGTGTATGCATCGTCTCCAGGGACGGAGTTCCCTTACCCCAATTCATAAAATGTCCAAAAAAAAATAAAATAAAATAAATAGTAATGGAGAAATTAATCTAGATTGTTTTCACTTTTAGCAGAACATATCATGCACTGAATAATGAACATGTCTCGTATTATATATGTAACTGAATACTTTTGTTATTATTGTTACGTCTTTCTAGTCCTATGAGTTTTTGAACTTCACTTAACATGTACATAAATTTAGAGCACTGGGCATAATGAAGATTTTTCTTCTATAATTAAATTTAGAGCTTTTGTAAATTTTTTGGCATGTACACAAATAATAAGATTTGCGGGATTCATGTCAAGATAGACATGTTAAGGACGTGTATCTGATAAAACATCCAATTAACATTTAGAGCAGAATCAAATTTATTTGTGAAGTTGGACGTTTTTTGTGTGCGGGCAAAATATTATTATGGTCGGTTGCACTTGCAATAAGAACATACGATGATCTTTCTTGTTTTGTAATGTTATTCGTCTGAAAACTGTATTTTAGCAAAGAAATCTTTACTAAGGAAGATGCTGACATTTACTAACTTCGCTTATAAGATACTGGTTCTGAATTGCTCTTGCATTGGCTTCATGGTCAGTTCTCTGATATTTTTATATATGATTTCTATTATGCTAAGAAACTATAATATTTCAAAATTACCAAATATTTTAAATTAGAATTCTTTTGTAAGCTATATATAGTTTATAATAACATCACTTTTTGGATTGATTTGAAAATGAGGTATTAACAAATTGAATTACAGACACTCTCCAATCATTTTCTAAAAAAAAAAAAAAATTATTTTTTTAATTTATTTAAATTCTCGATTTCTGTCCAACGCACGTTCTGGTTAATAAGAAGATTAACCGAACATACAACCAAAGAAGAAACAAAGTGCTAACATATTGTTCATGGCCATGTCCCAAAGTACAAAATAAGAAGCCGAGAAAAGTCAGATACGTTGACTTATACTCGGTTTCGACAAAATCTGACCGTCCTCGTACGTACTTTGGGAACAAGTACCGACTAAAAACAGCCAATTGCATGAACAACATAGAAATTTAACAAATTTACTGCTATAACAAAATTTTCGGAATAAATTACATTCGGAGAGCAAAAGCTTCTTTCGGATGGTACATAATCATTGACAACAAGTTTTAAAAAAAAAATGGATCAAAAAAAACGTCTTTTGGATGAATGTTTTTTGCGCTAAAAATGTCTTTCTGATGGTTCTTTATTTTTCTTCTTACTAAAAACGTCCCAAGGACGGACTTGTTTTTAGCATAAGTATAACTACAAGTATTGTTATGTCTTATATATATACATACATATATCTTTGTAATATTAGAATATAAAAGGATTTCAGGATACGGAGGTAGTGGATTCGAATCTTTCTATACACATTTTTTAGTATTTTTTGCTAATTCGAAACCACGACCTTCATCATGATGTTATTACTTCAGAAGCTAATCAAATATATTTATTTTCAGTATTTTTTGCTAATTCGAACCCACGACATCGATCTCAGTATCTTAATGTTATTACGTCACAAGCTAACCAAAAATTCATATATATTCTTATGTTACAAAGACACACACGCACGTACACACACACACACACACACACACACACACACATATATATATATATATATATATATATATATATATATATATATATATATATATTGCATAAAAAAACGTTTTTTAGAAAGTATTTTTCTAACAAATATTCAAAAAAAAAAAAAGTCCTTAAGAACATTTTGTTTGTATACAATTAAGGAAATGGTGAAACAATTAGTATATAATAAATTTTATTCTTTACAAAAAAAATACGTCCTTAAGGACGATTTATAACAAATCGATAAAAACACGTTTGGACATTTTCAAGCTCCTATCGTACATTCAGCAAATTTTATGCAAGCAAAGTATAATGTTGTACAGGTAATTTTCTGACCAAGAATGCTAATTAGGCTAATATAATTTTAAATTACTGTAAATCAATCTAGCTAAAATTTTACTTACAAAATCAATCGAAAACATAGAAACCAACCATAAACTTGGAAGGAAGAATCAGAGATCACGACGAAGTGCTGATCATCGAAGCACAGCCCTAGATTTCATTAACACATGTCATTTAGAGATGGCTAACTTTAACGGCATTTCCACAGTTACTTCCACTAGTCCAAATTTTTAATTTTTTTTTATTTACAAGTTTGTCATTAAAAAAACTGTTCAAGACTAGCTTAAAATTTTTTTTTTCCATCACAATTCTTCCAAATGGAAGGACGGTCAACATTGTGACAGTCCTAAATAATTAGAACAATAAAAAAAATTTGACAGTCTATGGAAAAATTATAGAAGGAGGAGGATAAAAGAAGAAGAAGCAGTAGCAGGGACGGGTGCGGGGGCGAGGGCGGACGGTAGCGAGGGCGGGCCGGCGCCGGACGAGCGGCGGCAGCACCATCCTTGACTTTTTTGTCATTTTTGCAGTAGCGTATTCAGCGGCAGCGGCCCCCACCTTCGCCTCCGCCTCCCACACCTTCCGCCTCCTCCTTCTCCTCCTTCTCCTCCTCCTCCTCTTCCTCTTCCCCTTCCTCCGCCTCCTCCTCCGGCAGTTGGAATTGGAATTAGAGTTATGGTTTGGGGTGGAAGAGAGGAGGGTTGGACTGTCCTGAGTAAATTTTACTTTATCCTAAGTAAAAGTTACAAAAATCTGAATTATTCTAAAGTAATGGACTATCCTAATCAATTTTGGAAGTGCCTATAGAATTAGCATTTAGAGATTCACTGATAATATTACGGAATCACGCTATAGCTTGCATTTTATTTCTATCAGCCCTGGAGAACAAATGACCAAAAAAATAATAATAATAATAATTTGCTTCACCCTTAGGCCTCCTTTGGTTCTTGGAAAGGTAAATCAATTCTCTTTTTTTTCCCATGGGAATGAGAAATTAGAATTCAAATTTTCTTTTTTTTTGGTAAAACAAAACAAATTTTTTTTCGAGAAACACCATTTAATTTTTTTTCTAGGCACGATGAAGAAGATCGAAAGTATGCGTGCGAATTTCCTGTGGAAATGAAGCATACATGCATTTAGTTGGAAGAGTTGTGTCGGCCTAAAAATGAGGGTGGAGTTGGGCTGAGATCTTTGGCCCTTCTAAGAAAAACTGCACCCTCAATCTGATCTGGAGATTCATCAACGGAAAGTCTCTTTTGGGTTGATTGGGTCAAAAGAAGGTATTTTTCGAAAGGGAACTTCTTGTTGGCTAGAAGCAACAACTTCTCGGTCACCGTTAAAGCGTTGTTGGAAACGAGAAGCAAGACTAAAGGTAAGCTGACTAGGGTGATATGCTCATGGGCCCAAACCAACATTTGGCATGACCCTTGGATCAAGTATTCTAGCTTGATCGAGAGGGAGGGATAACATGTCTATAAGCTGATGGATTTTACGGATATGGTGAATAGCCTTATTCAGGAAGGGGAGTGGAAGCTACATGACTATTTGATCGAGGCGGCTCATGCGGAAGACATTCATGCGGTAGAGATTGATAAAAAAAACAATAGGGGGCTACTGGGTCTGAGAAGACATAGAGAGATGGATCTTCAAGTTTAGTACGATCCTGAACCTGATTAGGACCTACCATGTGGAGGTTGACTGGGCTGAGGTAGTTTGGACCAAAGCGGCGGCAATCAAGATGTCTCTGTGCTTATACAAAATGATCAGGAATAGACTTCTACTCGAGACAGGCTGACCAGGTTTGGCATCCCCTACGAGGATATGAAACGTTGTTTATATGGGAACCAGGATGAGACCATGGATCATTTGTTCTTCGCTTGTGACGTCACTTGGGCTATTTGGAGCGCAGAGAGGGCTATGTTTGAACAAACTAATGCGCACTGCAGAACTCTTGTTGCGGTCTTGAATGATGTTAAAGCGCAGAAGAGCAACAGAGTGAGAGATTATCGTCGTCTTAGACTAATTTCAGGGGCTGTAGTTTGGCACATATGGAGGAAACGAAAACGATGAATCTTTGAAGGTCTTTCCCTCAGTATTTTTGCTGTACAAAAAATATAGATGCTAACATAGATATCCTTAACCCCAGATAACATATTTTGTAATCTGTGACGGATCTTAGTTGTAATTATCGTGTATCTATAATATTTACCTTCTTCATATATATATATATATATATATATATATATATATATATATATATATGTGTGTGTGTGTGTGTGTGTGTGTGTGTGCGCGCGCGCGTATGTGCGTGTGTATTTTTTCCAATAAAATCCTTGTATTTTAAAATAAAAATAACAGCATAGAAATCCAAAAGTAATGGATAAAATAGACTAAAATATTGAGTTTGGCTATTATCGTCCCAAATTTTCGTAATAAATGCTGAAAAAGGAGAAGAAAAAATCAATCATATGGATTCAGAGAGGAACCATCTTCCACGAAAAATAGTTTTCAAGTTTGTAGCTACCAAACAAAGAAAATGAACAACTACGGGTGAGCGTTTGATTTATTCGGTTTCAACTGAACCAAAATAATCAAAAACCAAATAAACCAAAATTCTAAAAATCCAAAACCGAAACCGAACCGAAATTAGCTAAAACCGAAACAGAACCGAATAATCAATTCAGTTTATTCAACTTGACTATGTCTATTGTTTAATGGGTCGGATTCAATGTTGGAACCGTGATTAAATTATATTAAAATTTTAATTTTTATACACACATTTGTTATATTTTAAAGTTGTACCAAAAGTTGGACTAATTATTAAATTATCAAAGTTGAACTTCGAAACACATATATAGAATTGTTGTTTTCAAATAATACATATTATTAATTATAAAATATGTATAGAATTGAGAGTATTTATATAATTGTACAAGTCTTATTCGGTTTTCGATTTTGGACCGAAATCGAATATGAAAATTTAATATTTTCAAAACCGAACATAATTTTTTTTCAAACTAAACCAGATTGCTTATTCAGTTTTCGGTCCACAATGAACAACTCCACTTTTCTTATTTCTTAAATCCATGAACCAAACATGACCTTAATGCATACTCATGTCAATACCCCACTCCACTCCAGCAACTTGAATGATAAGTTGTGGCATTCCTCTATCTTGATTTCATCTCAATGAGGATTCACCAGTACCATTTTCCTCTCATCCATCCCAACTATTTGAGAGCTGATCTGATGTCCCTTCCTTATTTTTATTCAATCCAATCATGTCCCATCTCTATTACACGTGGATCCGAATATAATTTAAAAATAGATATAAAGATGAATAATCCACATGTAATAGAAAAAAAGGACATGATTGGACAGAATAAAAGAGAACAGCTCTGCAACTATTTGATTTGACTAAGATTTACTTCAAACTCACAGACAATTGGCAAAACTAAACAATTTTCCTGAGTAATTTTTTCTTGACAGTCCCAATCATCCATGGAAGAACAGCTTAACGATGCAATTCCCGACTCCCACCAAACAAGTACTACCGAAAAAGCGTCGCTGTCCGATGAACGCGCCACCGCCATTTTTCGGGTTAAACAACCACATCCATACTTAGCTTCAATCGACTAATCAAACAACGAACTAATAACTTAAAATTAGTAATATAATAGATATAGTAAATACTCTGAGCTGTCATTACCGGGACATCACTGTTGGCCGTCTACTCCCCCGCATGCTTAATCTAATATGTCACCTAATCTTCCTTTAATTTTCTGCCGTCCACCAAACATCTGAATCAAGAGCATACCGGCATCCATCCAATCGAGAAACGCATGCACGCACGCACGCACGTGATCAGAGTACGACTGTCGAGAGTGTGCCTCTCTCCCTAGCGATCTCGTTCTTCCACTTTCACTGTAAAGCTCAAAAAGGGGTTATGTTAACATGTGTCCTAAGAGCATTATTATTACTTGGGACTCTTCAATTCAATTTTGGGTTCAAAATTTCAAAAAAAAAAGAACAGAAAATGTAGTATGGATTGGGTTTGTATAAGAATAGTAGGAAATGTTAAAGTGAGCTCCGGTCCCAAATATTGCGTAATAAAAAAATTGATGTAGAAAAAAAAGTAAAATCTAGAATCTAAAATGTTGGACTCCATATTGAAATTTACTATTATACAAAATGAGTTCCTACAATCTAGAACCTAAAAATTAGGAGGCTTAACTCTTAGCACATATGGATGGGATGAGACCGAAAATCTAGAAATTGGAACTAAGGATGGGACTTACTATTCTACAAAATGAGCTCCTACATTTTGAATCTAGAATCTAGAATGTGGGATGAGCCTTACTAATTATGCTCTAAGAGCACATGATAGGGGACGGATGCAAGAATTTAAAAGAGTAGGATCAATCTCAAATATAAAGAAAATATAACATTTTGTTAAATAAAGTTCGCTACATCAATTTTTTGTTAAAAATGAAAAAATATGAAGGGAAAAAGAGAGAGTAAAGTATAACATTGAAAATTGCAAATTTCGGAGGACGCAAAACATAACTTTAAAAATTACAAATTATGAAATTGAATATGTATATAGAAATTGAAAATTACAAATTTCGAAGGATGCAAAACATAAAATTGATGAAATTTAAAAAAAATAAAAATAATAAATATTTAACTGGAAAAATAAATAAAAAATCAGTTGAGGCAACTGTCCCCACTCGGCCCATGTAGCTCCGTCCCTGACACATGATAACACATCGATAAATATTTATCGATGTGTTATCATGTGTCCTTAAGATACTGTGCTATCAAAAAGAAGCAGGAGGAGACGGGAAGGCGGTCGACACTCAGACAGATTAAATCCATCATTTATGAGATGGGAACCCCCCAGGTTTTATGATCTGCAGCTCATTTAAACATACGGACAACAGCAGCAAATGCTGCATTCAATGGCTTATCAGTCCTTTTGCCAGCACTTCCTCATCCCCTGTGATAGTCAAATCCTTCCCTGTTCCCTTTTCCTTGATTGGAATGGTGCAATCCAAAAAAAAAAAAAATATATATATATATATATATATATATATGGAGCAACTGTTTATATATATGGCAGAAGAATATAAGCATTATTCATTAGGACTAAGTTCCAATTGAAGATGCATACAAACTATTGTTGGACAAGCAAACCATCTTGGATGACTGTAGATGAGGAAATATAAAAATTTGTAGGACCACAACTGGTTCTGCAAAATGAAGTATATTTATAACTGTGAAGGACTTTAGATCGATATGTCATCAAAGTAAAATAAAAGGATGGGCCCTGACTACATGATTTAGCATAAAAAAAAATGCAGTTGGTATGCAAATGCCATCAAATCGTGATACAAAGTCCCAATGCTCAGCATGGAAGTAGATGAAACAGTAGCTGCAGGTTTGAAACCAAAAAAAAAAAGCTTGGTTTAACTACAGATTTTAGTGACTTGCCATTATTCCGGTCGAAGGTTTGCACCCTCAGCTCATGCCAATAGTCTCCAATCTGCCCAACAAACACATAATTTATCAATCTATACTACTATATAATAAGAAAAATTTAGACTTCACCGTGGAAGTTTTTCTTCCAAATATGTCCTTACCTATCTATAGTAATTAAAATTGTTCACTAAATTTATGAGGACAGTTAGGTAATTACGTATAGGAAAAAAAACTAAAGGGGTTGTTCTTTGCTCTTCCCAAGTAGTCTTGCATGATTATTTTTCTTTGCCCATTGCTTAGTACAATATTTCATGATTATAGTGGAGGCTTGATTTGGTAAAATATGTATTAGAGCATCTCCAACCCCGTTGTGTGTTTGGAAAAAAAAATGGTTGCCATATAGGAATCATAACTTCTCATTTCAAAATTCCTTCTTCAATGCATATGTGAAATAAATTGTGAAGTTGACATGACAATGACATGTTAAAGACAATGTGAAGTTGGTTGTCTAGATCTAAACAATGGACTTCACAATGACTTTACTCCACATCATCAATTATGAACAAAAATATTTATAAAAAATGAAGAAGAGAAAAAGTTGCCTTGGGAGTTGAAAAAAATATTTTTTATTGTCTTCTCAGTACTTTTGCATTGGAGAACATTTTTTTATCTTATTGTCTTGTGTGAATATAATCTTGCTACATAGAAAAGATATTACATTGTGTCTCGTGCCACATAGAAATCATAATACATAACAAGACAAGACAATAGGGTGAGATGCTCTTGATTCTTCCATGCATGCATGCATATAGTTAGTAAGGATAAAGTGAAGGGGGTTTAGCTTTAAGACCCAAGATTAAGGTTATACAACTATTCTATAAGAATGCACATCTCACAAGCAAGACTTCGTACCCTTATTATATGCAATGTCGTTTAAGTATAATAATACTATGATAACCTCCATAAGAGCCAAATGGAAAAAAATGAAGGATCTCAAAATTTCCAACCAAGAATTGAAGTCAACACCCATAATCTATTGATAACAGCCTCCCTCCCACCTCCCTAATTGGCATTAACAATGCCAAGAACTGGTAATTTGGTGGCAACAGGAGGGACAATTCGGTATTATCGCTATAGGTTCCGGGTATATTTTCGTAGTATCCTTCCCCACCACATAAGGAAATGGCCCATATTAATACACCCCCTCCCCTGCATTCAACTCTGCCCAGCTCAATTCAATCTCTCTTCCCCTCTCTGCTTTCCTTCCACTACCACCACCTCTCTTTCCTTACACATTTTCTGACCATGAGACTCCGGAACCTAACTCCGGTACCTATCATCTTCTTGTTCGTACTAGTTCTAGTTCTTCTACTGGCCGGGCAACTCTCTACTTCCAGAGATAGCCGGCAAAGCATGGGGAGGAGATGGGGAAGCGGCTACTCCTCCCCGTCCATGGGGTACTTCTCCAAGATATCCCCAGGCCTGAAGCACGACAAGGGTGGTGACGACATCGACACAGTCTACGGAGTGTCCAAGAGATTGGTGCCTCAGGGTCCGAACCCGCTGCACAACTGATCAGGTTTCAAGGTGTTCTAAGTAGAAAAGATACAATGGCAGTCTATACGATTTTAAATGGCTTTCCATAGATATATGTATACATAGTTGTGAGAAAGATTATCGACTTCTTTTTCGTACTTTCTTCAAATAGTTCAGAATATAATTGTTTGTTCCTTACATATATAGACATCTTTAAAGGAAAGAACATAATAACGTGTATGTATCAAACACCAGCAAGTCTTACCGTATGGAATTTTGCAGGGATTTGGCATCACCTGAAAAAAAAACAAGGAGAATACTAAACAATTGTTAGTGTTTGAAATTGATTCCAACAAAATAAAAATTGAAGTTCGACAACAACATTCTATTTTATCCCCTTGTTTCTTTCCGGTGGAGAACAACTGGCGATAGTGAGAAAGATGATGAAATTTTTCGTTGGCATATAAAAATAGATTAGAAAGAAAAAGAAAAAAAACAGTATGATGTAATGACCTCGGCAGAAGTCAAATGACACAATGTGCTAATTGGTTTCTATTGGTTTCCTGGTTATTATATTCCTTGGTGTGAGAAGTCAGGAAATAAACAAACATTATCTACTTTCAGGAAATAAACAAAGATTACCTACCTTTACACGAAAGGCTTGGAAAACCCTGGGTCATTGCTATTCTAGCACATGGTAGGGATGGCCTTCTTTTGCATCTGCTAGGTTTTTCAAATATGAAGAAAACAAAATTAAGTTCGTCATCAATTAAGATACTGTACGATACATATCTGATTCTTTAAATGAAAACACTAACACGACAACTGTAGATTATAAATAGGGCTATTTAGCGTTTAGACCCTAGATTTTATACCAGATTAGAGTTTAAGCCTGACATGTCCAATTGGAAAGTTTGGACCTTAGTTTTTTTTATTTTATTTTTACTATTATACCCTCATTTCCATCTTATGTCAATTGTTGCCTCTATACTCATGTTAAGGGTATAATGGAAAATATGAAACCAAAAATAAAAATTCAGGGTCCAAACTTTTCAATTGGACATGTTATGGCTTAAACTCTAATCTGGTATAAAATCCAGGGTCTAAACGCTAATTAGCCCATAAATATTGAGTTAAGAGTAACGATACAAGTACCAACCAGATAACGTGCATTGTGTGCATAGAAACCATGGAGAAGCGCAAAGATTACCCCAACCAAATATATTAAAAAAATAAATTAAATACCCAAAGCTAGTCATATATTTATCCTCCATTATGGAATGCATTACGTTTTCTAATGAACAGTGCCAACCATCCAAAGGAAATGTTAACTAGTAGATCTGTAATGGTCAACTGATTAAACAATGAAATCCCAAATGCATCATATTGCATGTGATCTATACAACATACAACTAAGAGAAAGTGCAACATCTTTTAAGTCTTAACTTTTTATCGAATATAAGAGAAAGATAGAACATCACCAGTTATTCAGGGAAGTTTAAAAACAAATTAAGAACAGGACAAATGAGCATATAAGTGGCTAGAAACTCTATGTGGAGAACAAGCAACCATAAAATTATTAAGTTGCTTTTTGGGAATGGGTACAACCTAACAGGCTTTATCAATCAATCTTCTGCTCATTAACGTGCATGGAACTGCAAACAAGATGAATATATCAAGAAATGTGAACAAAAAAAGAAAGAAAGAAAAAGAATAAGGAAATGAAACATAATTTAGAACTCTCCCTACTTCAAATGCCATGCGAGTTGAAAGGTGTGAAGTATAATGCCCATTTGGAAATACCTCAAACTATGCACCATGTGTAAATTTCATACCAGCACAATTCACATACATCATACCAGTAATGACTCTCTTATGCGATAGATATTTGACTAAGTTCATAGCTGCAGTAACTCACCTGCAAGCTACATTAATTCTGCAGATGGATGCTCCATGTTTCTAGTCAGCAAATTAGGTGGGATTGATAATCTTCACTTAACTCTGACTGGTGTAAGCTAGTTAATTGAGGTGGACTACCATTTCGTCCGTGACGCTGTAATGACCAAGCGGATCTCCACTCCATTTACTCGCTCTGAGGATCATATAGCCGACCTATTTACCAAGCCCCTTCCACTTGCTCGTTTTACCACTTTATGTACCAAGTTGGGCATGCATGACATACATGCTCCAGCTTGAGGGGGAGTGTTAGTATATACAGCTCAGCCCACTATGTTGGAGATTAGGTCTCTCTTTCATATATACTCCTTATAATCTATGTACGAAAGTTTATGTTGATGAAAACTATTCTCGAGGCTCTACTTGTAAAGGGACTACCGAATAAGATTTGCAAAGATAACTGATTCGTGCTCCTAATCTATACATATGTTAACCATGGGTATTCAATGCATAAGCTAATAGACAAGGGAAGCGGTTACTCCTTACTGTATATAACTATTCTCGAGGCATCCAAGGTTCAAGTTCAATCCTATTGTGATGATAACTCATGAAAACTTTATTTGCATGGGCGAGGACAAAAGGAAATTGTAGCAACCATTCATGATACCTTGAGGGACATGTTGTTTGAAGCAGAGAGCACAGAAAATTACATGACTATACCTCAAAAAGAAAATTGCAGAAATTTGAGCCCAATGAGGAAAAAACAATCTGAGTTAACAGGAAAATCCACAATAAGCATTGGACTGTAATGACCTCTGCCTATAGACAACAGCAGGAATTGTAGGACGGTACTTCACAAGCTACACATAGAAGCTTATCAACCAAATAGTATAACAGGGAAGTGTTAAATAAAACGTGAAGTAAAACATCTAATCAAGGTTTAATTCACCTACATCTTTGTACTCTGAACTTCCACTGAATAATTCCAAGGCATCAAGTGTAGAAAACAAAATTTTCAAATGCTAAATAGCCTTAATAAAAAAAATTCTCGCCCAACTAATTGGATCAGCTTTATGAATACTGGCTGTCCGTTATTTGCTAAAAACATCAAGTTCACTGATGCTGTCAGCTTTTCAACAGAACTTTAACATCAAGTCATTCTTACATGATGGAAAGTGCAAGACTGCAGCATGTGTGTAAGTGCAGTCTTTAAGGTTGAAATTTGCACCCGAGATTTTAACAAATAAAACATCACATTAGCCCCATTCTCTCATCATGTGCGCAGTATCTCAAGAACTCGAATGGAAAAGTAAAAGGAAAAATAAATATGACCATAGAAGTGAGTATGACATCTTTACAAATATAGGATATACCATTTGACATCTTTTACAAGGAATCATCAGCCATCATTCGCCATCTTAGCAAACAGTCCAAACATGAACAAAAGGACTATGTTTTGATAGTACGATCATGTACGGAGGAAGTCGGAAGAAAAAAGGGACATGAAAAAGAAAGATATCAGAAAGCATGTATGACAACTTAATTTAAATCATATGTTTTCTTTTGGTGGTGGTGGTGGGATTATTTCATACATTACCGGAGTTTATGTTAGAGCTACAATAGATAGTCCATCGTTGGTTGTGAGAATTGTGCCTAATAGATTCATCGATTCTGTGATTCTAACAGTCTATTAATGTAAGATCAACCATGAGCATTTGGTCTCACCATGGTTTATTTCCTCCAACTCTTTTACTTGTGTTTATGTTATTAGCATATAGAGGAAGTTTTCTACAGCATGAATTCTTAAATCTTAAATGCTAGTTGGGTAGATATTAATTTCTTCAAAAGAAGAAATCATGCTTTTAGGAAAAACTTAAGAGAGTCAATAAAAGAATTGATCATGCAAGAATTTTGCTTGATGGAGAACCACATAGAAAGAAAGTAGCATTAGACTCTAAACAGATTTTGGAAGCGCTTTTATTCCAACTTTTCTTAGCATTATGAAATATGCGTGCAAAACAAAATTGTGTGACATGCTGTTGTTAATCAGACAGTCCAAATATAATTGGGTTAGTGTCTTTGTCCAAACCAGTACACTTATGACCAATATCTGTTAGGATAAATGCGACGTGGCAACGGAGAGGAAACAAATCTCCAGGAGATTCTACTGTTAACCACGTAATAACAGATTAGGTGATGAATATGGATTATATTGGTTTTGATATAATCCATGCAATGTAAGTTAAGATCCTAAGGCTCAAAAATGTGCATGGTGTTCAATAAACATTTCCTTGCAAAAAACACAAGGATGACTTTGTCCAAAACTGAATACAAGATCGAACCATGTAGTATGGGCCATATACTCAATATGCCCTTTTAGTAACATCATTTAGTTGAACATTGCATTTAGAGTCCAAATACCAGAAGCAGAGTTAGCAAAAGATCGTGTAGAGAGAAGAAAATGACAAGACTACAAGTGACATAAAAATGAGAAGACTACAGATCATGGTTCATAACTACCTTGCGTGGCTTGTACAATAACAGATTTGAAATCTGAAATCAGCTTCTTGAGAGTGGCAAGAGCATCTTCTATTGCATGTCCAACTGCAGACTCGGTCGTCTACAGAAGTAGCACACAGTCCACTCCATAGTTGAAATCCTGTTTATAAAAGTAATAATATATCATGTTATCAACGAGCAAAAATATTGGAAGAAAAGAGTATGTATGAAGAAAAAGAAGTAGACGTTCTCTGTCACTCAACCTTTGTACCACAAAAATTGTAATAAAGCATATAGTTGAAGAAGAAAAAAAGACAGACAAACGTACACACACAGTTAAAAAAACAAAGACGCATACATCATATGTGGGTTTTGCTAACATATACCTAAACAATGGTGTAGATTATGTTGGAAACGAAAGCGCGGAAACCGTTCCCCAAACCAAGAAGTCCTGCGAGAGAACCGAGCAAAAGCACACAAACCAAAAAATGCCAAACACAAATCGCAGACACAAAGATTTTTACGTGAAAAATCCAAATAGAAAAAATCACGGGACGATCGGAGTCCAACCCTGAAAAGCCTCTACTAATGGAATAAAAAATACACCGACCCCTTACAAACTTCTCACTGATCCAAACAGATCACCACAACTCTTTGGAATAGAAAATAGATCACACATAAACGAAGAACGGAGATGACGAAAAAAATATTATCCGAAACCGATCTCCTCTTCGAAATAGCATTCAATCTCTTACTCTCTCCTTCCAATGTTGTAAAAGCACTCTTGCCTCTTTTTGCAATATTTTTGAGATATCAGATCTATTTTAGGGCTAGGAGACACATAATATATATAGCCTCAAACCCACAACTACTATTCCTATTATATATAGGAATACATAATCCAAATCTAAATCCATTGACATATTCCTATTATATGTAGGAATACCCAATCCAAATATATTGAGGTATTCCTATTATATGTAGGAATACTCAATCCAACTCCGGGGTATTTTTCACATAGGTTGGGAACCCCACCCACTCCAACAAATCTCCCCCTTCACAACTATGTGGAGGAGGTCGTCATCCCGACGATCCGCCTGCAGTACTCCAAAATTTTCCCTTGGAAGAATTTTTGTGAACATGTTTGCTCCGTTGTCATCCATATGAACCTTCTCAAGCATTGCTTACTTATTTTCAAGTCCATCTCGTATCCAATGATACCTGGTATCAATGTTCTTGGACCGGCTATGAAATGTCTGGTTCTTCACAAGGTGAATTGCACTATGGTTATCGCAAAGCAAAGGGTACTGCTCTTGCTTTAACCCCATTTCCTGCAGCAGCTTCTTCATCCACATCAACTCCTTACAAGCCTCCGTCACCGCAATATACTTTACCTCTGTCCTCGACAAGGCAACACACTTTTGCAACCGCGACTCCCACGATACCGCTCCACCAACAAACATCATCACATAGTCCGAAGTCGATCGTCTCGTGTCTACATCTCCAGCCATATCAACATCAGTATACCCAACCAGCTTCGGCTCGTCACCACCAAAAGAAAGTCTCAAATCGGCAGTGCCCTGAAGGTATCGTAGAATCCACTTAACCGCACTCCAATGTACTCTTCCAGGATTGGAAGTATACCTACTAACTGTGCCAACTGCATGAGCGATGTCTAGCCTCGTACACACCATAGCATACATGAGATTCCCCACAGTTGGGGCATATGGAACCCGCTCCATATCTTTCTTCTCGTCCTTGGTAGATGGACAATGCTCCTCAGTGAACTTAAAGTGAGCCGCAAGAGGGTTACTCACTTTCTTCGACCCGCCCATCCTGAAACGCTGAAGTACCCGATGAATGTACTTCTTTTGGGACAAGTGTAACATCTTGGACTCTCTCTCTCTCTCTCTCGGCTGATCTCCATCCCAAGAATAGTCTTTGTTGTGTCCAAATCCTTCATAGAGAAGGCCGCGCCCAGTTGGCGCTTCAACTCCACTATCCTAGTGGCATTCCGACCCACCAGTAGCATATCATCAACATAGAGCAGTAAAATGATGAAATCATCCTCGGCAAAGTATCTCACAAATACACAGTGGTCCGACGTCGTCCGTGCATAACCATGCCCCCCCCATAAACGACTCGAACTTCCTGTACCACTGCCTCGGAGCCTGCTTTAGACCATACAAGCTCTTCCTCAACTGGCAGACCAAGTATGGCTTGTCCTTTTTACAAAAACTCTCTGGTTGCTCCATGTACAACTCCTCCTCAAGATAACCGTGGAGGAATGTCGTCTTCACGTCCATCTGCTCGACCTCCAAGTCGAAACTGGCTTCCAATGCTAGCACCACCCGAATAGACGACTGCTTGATTACTGGCAAAAAGATTTCATCATAATCTACGTCCTTCCGCTGACTGTAGCCTTTAACTACCAGCCTCGCTTTGTATCGAGGACGAGTAGCACAATTTGTCTGCTTCACTCTGAATACCCATCGATTTTTTCAAAACATTCTTGTCTTTTGGCAACCGCACCAGCTCATAAGTAGAATTGGCATGTAAGGAACTCATCTCCTCCTGCATAGCCTCCATCCACTCCTGACTGTGTTCGTCTTCCATAGCCTCTGCAAAATATCTGGGCTCTCTCCCGTTAGTCAGCAGCACATACTCACCCGGTGAGTATCTCGTAGATGGTCGACGTTCTCTATCGCTCCTCCTCAACGGAACCACTAGTGTTGGCTGTATATCAACATCTTCCCCTTCAGGAACTACCTCCTCGGCATGCTCATCCTCCTGAGGGTCACCCTGACCACCATCAGCAGGCTGATGATCAAGGTTGAGAGCAACTCCATGTACTGGCTCCCTCATAACTGGATCCTCTGCGATGTCCTCTGGAAACTGCTCGAAGCGAAATGACTCTAACTCAGACAATTCCTCAGCCTCAGAAGGTATCTCGGAATCCTGAGTGTTGGTCATGGTCTGATCCTCGACGAATATCATGTCCCTGCTTCTATAGAGCTTTCTTCCCACTGGGTCGTAGAGTTTATAGCCAGACTCATCCCGACCGTATCCGACAAAGATGTACCGTCTCGTCTTCGGCTCAAGTGTTGATCTCGCGTCCTTCGGTACATGCACGAAGGCCTTACAACCAAACACTCGCAGGTGATTGTATGACGGCTCTGTGTCGTACCTTACTTTGTCAGGCACATCACCCTGCAAAGAATCACTAGGAGATAAATTAATATAAGCAGCTGTGTAAAGTGTCTCACCCCAATAGCTGTCCGGCAAGTTTGCTTCTGACAGCAAACACCATACCCTCTCCATCAGCGTCATGTTTATTCGCTCCACTACACCATTGAGCTAAGGTGTCTTCGACGGAGTCTTCTGGTATCGTATCCCTTGCTCTCTGCAATAAGCATCAAAGGGACAATGTACTCGTCGTCGTTGTCGGACCGAACACATAGTAGCTTCTTGCCCATCTCCCTTTCAACAGAGGCCTGAAACTCTTTAAAAGTGGACAGCACCTGATCATTGGTCTTTAAGGCATAGACACAAACCTTCCTGAACAATCATCAATAAAAGTCACAAAATAAGAAGCACCACTAATGGACTTTACCTTCATAGGACCACAGACATCCGAGTGAATCAACTCGAGCAACGTCGGCTTCTTTGAACTTGGGTGACTTTGGAAAGACCATATTTTGCTTCCCCACTAAACAGTGTGTACATCTCTCCAATTTTGTAGACTTTAGCCCTGGAATCACCTTCATGTTCACCAAATAGCTCATCCCCTTCTCGCTGATATGATTGAACCGCTTGTACCACAACTCAGTAGACGCATCAGTAGCTGTGTTCACCTTCTGTATCCCATGTGTGCTCCATTCCATATAATAGAGTCCGGACTTCTTGCTTCCTCTGGCAATCACCATCGAACCTCTAGAAAGCTTCCACTGACCGTTCCCGAAGAGGTTGAAGAAACCCTCTTCATCCAACCTTCCAACCGACACCAGGTTGAAACGGATATCAGGGACATGACGGACATCTTTGAGAACAAGAACTGCACCCGTTTTTGTCCTCAAATGTACATCTCCAACAGTAACAGCTTTCGACATATCTCTGTTGTCCATCTTCAATACTCCACAGTCGTCTGTTGTATAAGTAGCAAATAGTGCGATGTTGTAAGATACGTGCGCTGAAGCACCTGAGTCCACCAGCCAAGAGTTGTTATCGCAGACGAGGTTCATAACTACCTCATCACCTACAATGATCACATCGCCTCCATGTGGCGAGGCCACCACTGTAGTGTTCTCACTTTGCTTCCCCTTGTCACCCTTCTTCTCTCTTTCCAAGCGAAATAGTTCCGCTTGATGTGGCCCTTCTTGCCACAATGGTAACACTCTGAGTCCTCGTACCGACCCTTGGACTTGCCCCTGCTCTTGTCTCTGCCACCCTCTGAATCCCTGCTCTTGCTCCTTCCGCAGCTCTATGAAACTAACTCCTCTGAGTGGGATGTGGATGAAGTGCCCTGAGAACGTTTCTGCATCTCTTCATTCAGTACCCCGTTATTGGCAAACTCCAGATTAACCACGCTTTTCGGAGCAGAAGCGATCATAGACACTCGTACGATTTTTCACGAGTTTGGCAATATACACAGCAGCCATAGTCCCTGAACCTAGTCGTCGAACTTGACTCTCATCGAGGATAGCTGGTCAACCATGTCCTGGAACTCACTCAAGTGATCCGTAATAGACGCACCATCTTTGTACCGCAGATCCATCATCGTTCGGATCAGGAACAACTTGTTTACTCCGGTCTTCTTCGAATACAAAGATTCCAGCTTATTCCACAGCGTCTTCGCGTGCTCAATATTGGCAATGTGATTGTACACGTTCTCGTCAACGAACTGTCTGATATATCCCCACACATGTATATGCTCGAACTTTCAGTCTTCTTCGAATTTGTCACTGGGGTTCTCGGATACAAATACTGGAAGATGCAGCTTCTTGACAAACATCAAATCCTTCATCTTGCTCCGCCAATAATGATAGTTGATACCGTTCAGATTTACCAAGCGCACCGGCTTCGCGTCCATCTCTCCTCCCTGGTTTTTCTGTCAACTTCTAACCTCTCTGAACTCTGGAACATGGCCCTGATACCACTTTGTTGGAAACGAAAGTGCGAAAACCGTTCCCCAAACCAAAAAGTCATGCGAGAGAATCGAGCAAAAGCACACAAACCAAAAAATGTCAAACACAAATCGCAGACACAGAGATTTTTACGTGGAAAAACCAAATGGAAAAAATTACGGGACGATCGGAGTCCAACCCTGAAAAGCCTCCACTAATGGAATAAGAAATATACCGACTCCTTACAAACTTCTCACCGATCCAAACGGATCACCACAACTCTTTCGAATAGAAAATAGATCACAGACAAACGAAAAACGGAGATGACGAGAAAAGAATTACCCGAAACCGATCTCCTCTTTGAAATAGCATTCAATCTCTTCCTCTCTCCTTCCAATGTTGTAAAAATACTCTTGCCTCCTTTTGCAATATTTTTGAGATATCAGATCTATTTTACGGCTAGGAGACACCTAATATATATAGCCTAAAACCCACAACTAGTATTCCTATTATATATAGGAATACACAATCCAAATCTAAATCCATTGACATATTCCTATTATATGTAGGAATACTAAATCCAATTCTGAGGTATTTTCCACATAGGTTGGAAATCCCACCTACTCCAACAAATTAGCATTATATAATGTATCCAAAATTTCTTTCCATTAAACATCCATGTTCACTAATTGAAGTTAAGGACATTTTGGAACATAAACTTGATCTTATTGAGTTTAGAAATCATCTTAACTCATAAGAGCCAATTTTGTGTTCTTCCACCAGAAGACGATTTTGGAAAGAAATTTTGGGTACAGTGGTACACTACATCCTTCACCTACACACTACAGTAGTAACCTACATCCTTTACCTACACACTTCTTTGAGAATGTAAGCGAAACTTGTTAGTCCCGAGGCTTAACCAAAGATGGAAGCACGCGTGGTCGAGATCAGAGGTTCACGCAAAAGTTTTCACTCTGACTATTCTCGATTTTCACGAAAAACTACATAAGGATTCTGATTACAACTTGCTCTCAAGATTACAAAAGAATCAGAATTAAACCAAACTTCTCGTTCTTTCTTGCAATCGCAGTTGCAGACGGACAGAACAGAGTCACAATAAAGCGAAAACTATCTTCGCTCTTCCTTACAAAACACAGTTGCAATCAGATAGAACGAACCAAGAAGAAAAAGGAGAAGAAGACAAAATAAAATATTATTCTTGTTGGGGCGGTGAAGACCATCGTTGCTCAAAGCAAGATTCGTCCTTTATCGACGATCTGCTCCCAAGAGCCAGCAAGTTCACAAGAGAACTTTTGGAACGCTCGTAGTCACATCTTTGTGTGACTCGAACGGACTCCTTTGGACTCATCTTTCTCAACTTTTTGGTCTGTCTCAAAAGGAGACTAGAGGGCTCTTTATATAGGGAAGGATGTAAGTCCATCCTCCTCTTCTTTCCGATGTGGGACTAAAAAGCCAATATACAAAATTGATATCCCACAATCGCAGCCCAATGCATAGCCCGCTCAGCGCCCGTTCAGCACTCGCCCAGCGCCCGTCCAACGTCCGTTTAGTGCCCGCTCATGCAACACGAGCATGCAACTCGAGCATAAAACTCGCGCATAAAACGAGCGCAACAACAACGTACAAGCGCCTTGCGACGATGCTGACGTGTTAAGTGCAAAGTGCGCCAACAAAGTGTCACTTTGCGCCCTTGAGCCCGAGTCCAAGTCGGCAAGCCCTTTGGGGCTTATAGCTCCTATGAAAATAATTCCAAGAGCATGACAAAAAGCATAAATGCTTTCATGAGGAGTTAATCCTTTTTTCTCCTAGGAAAACATCCCCACATGGCACCCATGTGCTTCACCACACCCCATGTGCACACCTCAACTTATACAAAATATTATATTGAGATACCCACTTGGTGGTGTAGCCAATATGGAACTATCTTTACTAGTCCAAAGGCAAAAACACTAACATTACACATGTATCAGAAACTCATAGGCACTCCAAAATACACAAGGAGATACCAAAATTGGAGCCAAATTTGTGTCTCCGTGTCTGAAAGATGTTGTGTCGAATCAGTATCCATGCAGCATAGATCATCATCATCATCTAAGCCTTATCCTATCATAATGGGTTTGGGTATGGAACACAAGGATGCTCCATAAAAGAATCGACATGGTTTTTATGACTTTTTGTAGACCTGAAGTTAACCCTCTATGTTGGTGCTAGACTCCTAACCTGGTAGCTACCATGAGAGGGCTATGTCATCTCTAAAACTTAGACATCAACTTGGGTTAATAGGTAGACCTACCTTTTGGCTATGCAGTTTAAGCACACGCAACCAAGGGGCACTCTCTTAGTCCCCCCTATAAAAGAGTTTAGATGAAGAGGTATGGTGATACAATTTGCTGAGGAAAAATCATTCATCTTTATGACATATTAACGCAGAGTGAGAAAGAATGACATTCCCATATATTGCAGGTTATAGAGAAGTATGAAAATGGATTATTATTGTTGTTGTTGTTCTTACTATTATTATTATTATCAAGGTTAGGTAAAGTATTTCCCAACAAGTCCTAACATGTGTTGCCTTGCAATCTACCATCACAACTCAAAATGCTAAGTACGTGGACCAATATCATTATAACTTCAATCAAGAGACATCCAAATGCCTGACACCCCTCGCTACTCTCATTGAATAACAACTTTTGAAAACTCTCCCTCTCCCGGATTCACGTGTCATGTGCATACACAAACTCCTCTTTGTCGATGATTATATTTCTTTTTAATGTAGCATGTCAAATAGTAACGGATACTTGGTAATCATACTAAATGTTGATATCGCTACTTAATGTCATAATTGGAGGAGCTGACTCTTTTTTTAAAATATGTACTAAATTGAATTCACCTCTCCTCTACTAATGATTATGTATTGCTTTGCATGTTGTTTCATATCCTTCTCATGCTAAGCACAAATTCATGAAACACGATGATACAGAGAATTACCCATTCATGATTCTATTGGTATATACAGTATCACCCATTTAGAAAAGATCTTCAAAATGTTATCTATTGCTAGAATATGAAACCATTTATCTAGTTCAATACTAGTAAGTAAGGACCCACTGTACAAAAAGGCGAAAGCAGCTTAGCAGGAACAAGTGGTCAGGTTTGAACTCTCCACCCATGATCTAATCTACTTTGTTCAGCTGATAACACTATACATTTATTATGTCAATTACTGCACATGGTAAGGAATGGACAGCTCACCTAATGATATGGCAATGACTCCTCTCATCTTATACTGTGATGTATAGATATTATCGAGCATGTCTTTCTCTTCAGCATCCGATAAGTCTACCTTGGCTTTTAGAAGAAGAATATGCTCGACAACGTTTCTGTCAAAGTTGATTAAATAGAATAGTCATCTATATAATAAGCTAAAGAAAAACAAATTTTAGATACATGCCAAGCATCTGCAATGTTAAATTTCATGCCATGGCACCAAAACTCTAGAGTTATGATTTGGGTTGTATATTTGTATTATTCTAACACGTCCCCATAGGTAAATGCCCATTTTGTGGATTGTGGCTGGCTTTGTGTATCGGTGTAATTATTTTTTAAGCTTAAAATGGCACACAAGACACGATTTGAACTTAGATGGCTCTGTTACCATGTTAAAGTTCGTGCAACAGTGCCACTACGCCAAAATTCATAATTGTGGTGAGGGTCGAGAGCCGTAAGTTTTTGTTATTCTAATACAAAACTCCCATCTCCACTATTCAATCATAAGACAATTATTTCAGGATTCTGACCCTTCGAAATAGTGAAATATGTGCATCTTGTAAGTAACAAAAAGTGATCAATTAGTCTTCTCGCATTCCTATTCATCATTAACATGAAGAAGAAGAAAAAGCACACTTTGAAACGAATAAAATAAAATAAATACATTAACCCACCCACCCACCCCACCACCCCCACCCCACCCCCTCTCTCTCTATGTTTCATGGGTATTACAGGAACCACCCTTATTTTGAAAATAATAGCACGGACCACCGACTTTATGTTTTATTTTTTAAAACAAAAATAAGGATAGTTAGTACTATAACTATTTATAGAAAATATAAAATATAAAATATAGGGGTGGTACGTGTAATTAGTTTCAAAATAAGAATGGTTAGTGTAATAAGTATAAAAGATAGGGGTATAGGGGTAGTTAACGTAAATTGCCCGAATTAAATCTCATTTCCTACACATTTTCAGGAAATTTCTTACAACAGAGAGCAAGGAAACAACTTTATCAGTAGCTCCTTAGTTCCAGTTCTTCATATTCAATATAAAAATTAACGTTCTTGTGGCCAAGATCTTCACCCGTTACTACTAATGACTACATCAAAATAGTAAAGAGTGGGGGAGGAAGGAAGAAAAAGATGGAACCTTTTCTTCACATTTCTATTCTCTGATGAACGGAAACTCGAGACCACGCCATTGATGCTCGAAAAACACCTCCATCCTCGATTCTTCCGACCATAGCCGATGCTCATACACTTCTCTGCACCAATCAGCCCAACAAATTAACCAACAAAGTTGCAAACTTTATCAAGTTCCGGAGAAGAGCTCACCATTGGAGGACCGGTCGGGAAAGTTCCAGGAGGGAGGAGGGAGGGGATGGAGGAGGGCATTCTGGGAAAGGGGAGGGGGTATTTTGGGAAGAGTGGTTGGCTCTGGTACTGCTGGCTATATCTTCTTTGTTTGGCTAGTTTTGAATACGAGGGAGGGATTCTGAAGTGGAAATGTGTGAATGAATGCATTTTGCTTCTTGTGGATGAGTTTGGGTGTGGGTTTGGAGCAAATTACAGAATTTTATTTATGGTATATTTGAGCAAATGTACTATAAATAAAGAAACGAGCAGATATTCCTACTATTGTAAAAACTAAACGGTATTCTCATTTTATTTTAACACAACAGTCAAAATTTCGGTTACGTGAGCTCACATGCACACTTAACTTACACGTGATGCACTCACGTGCGCACTTAACTTACACGTGATGTTATAAAATGACATTAATGTCTACGAAATAAAATTTACGACCAAATATGTCTCATATTAGAGTATGTTTTTTTCATTCTTACTCATATTTATTTACATGATGCTTATCAAATGTGTAACATGAATTTGTGTGAGAGATGGTCACATAGCCATCATGTATCTATGGGTTTACACAAGATGCAAAAAATTCAAACTGTATTTGAACCATGAAATTATACATATCCATCAAACCTAGTTTAGCTGGCCAAAAGTTCTTTACTTGCTCGTTTGGTTAGCGGAAATAAAAGGAAAGAAAATCAATTCCTTGATATTTTCTTTCCTTTAGAAAATTATTATTTCTATCAATTTTTCTTTTCGGTGTTTGGAAAGAGCAAGAAAATTGAGAGGAAAAGTGAATACTTAGTTGAAAAAGTGAATCATTGATTGGGTTTGAGGAACCTTTTTTTCTCTATTTTTCTTTCTTTTGGAAATTATTTTCCTTTCTTTCCATTTCCTCCATGCATCCAAACATAGAAAAGAAATAAGTTTTCTTTTTCAAGATCATGATTCCGTGAACCAAACGTAACATGTGTTTGTGATTATTTTCATTGGTTAGATAATGGTTAGATGATACCACGAACACAACTTGATCCCTAACCAGCAATAGTGGTTGTTTTGGATGTGGAGTACGTGATTATTGGTTGAATTCATGCCCTTGTGATGGTATTCCATGTTCTGTTTCAACTTGTAAAGAAACAAGAAAGATAGTTGTGACATCATTTGAACCTAACTTTGGAGTTTCTTATTCAATCTGAACAGGCTTCTTCATGTGTTGATGATAACAATGTAATAAAAAAATAGATATTATTTATATATATTTCTTAATTGATTTTCAAAAAATGTCATATGTAATTGGCAACAAAACCAATATTTCATTTGCCTTTCCCAAGCCATACACTCCGAATATGAGTAGATATGACAAACATCTTGTTAGTAAATACGAGTATAAATAAAAAAACCCCCTCCAATATGAGATACATTTGGTCGTAAATTTATTTCTTGAATATTTGTATCATTTTACAACATCACATATAAGTTAAGTAAACACGTGAACTCACTTAATCGAGATTTTGACCATTGGAGATTATTGCTCATTTTGTGATTATCACTAACATGGCAAACCCTTTCTACCATAGATTTTCGAACCTCCGTAGAAGACGTCAAGTCACCCTCCCCACCCTCAGTCACCCCTCTTTCGTTCGCCCCCAATATCAACTTCACACCCATCCCTTTCGTTCACCCCAATAAAAAAAAATAGAAAACTAACTTCACACCCACCTAATCTCAGAATTGAGACAACCACATAATGCGCTACATCAGGATAATACACAAGATTGATAATTGATCGTATAGAGTAGTGACCAGATCTTTCCATCATAGAACATAACTTATATTCCTAAAGTAGAATAGGCAGAACGATTGAAAAAAGAAATAAAATGAATACTTACATTTTTTTTTCGACAAGCTCGATGTGACAAAAATAAATCAATCCAACTTCGTCTTTCCCAAAAGAACATGAAATTCTTTTTCTTTTCCGCAAGATCCAGAAGAAGAGTTGAGACTATTTTGGACAGCTCGAGCTATACTCATCAAAGTAAGAAAAATGACCGGATAAGTATGATTTACACTTCCAAGTTACAAGAGAGTACTACTAGCCAAACCAAATCGAAATAAGTTATCTTGTAGAAGTGAAATTTTAACTCACTTTTGGCACTTCAACCTCCCTCGAACCAAACATGGGCTCTAGGGAACCTGCAACAATGAAGTTTCACTTTTCACACAGTTCTTGGTTACGTACTCGTGCACACCTGGCTCACTGAAACTTGCGTCATGGTACACACCCAATGTGGTCATGGCCATGGCTCACAAGCCAGGCGCAACCGAGATCAAGTAGGAAAGTCTCTCTCTAGAAAGAACACCAACCGATTCATGCCAACACTGGTTCACTTAGACGTTTCAACAACTAAACTGGAAAGATCAAAGTTGCAGAAGCTAGCACTTGCCACAAGGCCTCTCGTTGTCCGATTTCCAACACAATTTCGAAGCACTAAATAAAGTAAATGACGAGTAAAATAGCAAGAACTCGACCTACGTAAATCAAAAGCAGTCGTATAACAGACTTGCCAAAATCACCTCAAAACATCCATTATACACAATCAAGAGCATGTACTCAATTGATCGTCGGACCACTAATTAATTGATGAAAGAAAAGTCAAGCCACAAAAATAATTATTATATTCCAGTATATATGGTATTTGACGAATTAACACAACTCTCATACATATTAAGCTCTCTACATCAATAGCATCCCAGATGGCTAATGCGTAGAAAATAAGAGAACTGGAGACTTATAAAATACCAGCTTCACCTCTCATGAACAAGAGGATTGTAAATAGGGTACCACATGTTACGAGCCACATACTCCACTCTATCCTCCTGAAAGAAAAAGGAATTATTTTTTTGCAAAATAGAGTAAGTCACTTGCTATATATACCTATTAGCCACACCCTTTTCTACAACTGATGTATTCAAGAAACAAACCATATGGATATCTTAATTATAAACTATAACAGGGAGTAGTACCTTTGACATGTGTGATAGCTCCTTGGGATCAACATCACCGTGTCCTTCAGCAAGCTCTTCAGCAACAGCAGCTTCCACAACAGCTGCTCCAACTTGTGTCGTGATGTGTCTGATGCTGCATAGTGTGAATGTGTTTAGTAGCAGTATCTTAAGTTATTCATTGATACTTGCATCTTAAAGAAACATAGTAAAGGTGGATTAGATAAACATCCAAGTAATTGTGCGCTTAAGTGGATGTTTGGTTGTTTAGGAAGAGGGGTATGGAAGCGCTAGGAGTTTTAGCCAAGGTTTGCGGTATCTGTATCGGACTCTTCCTATGAGTATTGGTATCGGCGGTATCAATGGTTTTGGATCAGAGTATCAGATTTTTGGTATCTGAAAACAAATAATTATTAATAAATTATTAAACTTTTAGAAAAAATATATTTTATACTTTTAGACAATTTTAAATATTTCATGTATTGTTTCTTACTAATTTTGGAATTGAATGAAATAGTAGTCACCTTTGCCGATTGGATTAGTTGCGATAAATAAGATTTCTTCTTTTACATACTTTTACAATCTTACTATGCTTTTACACCATGTTGGTTGGTATTTTTCATTCAATGTTTTCTTTTCCGAATTGACTAGAAAAGAGACCTCTAATGTCGGTATCGGTCAGTATCGGTCGGTATCGGATCGTGATGCCAAACTAAATCGGTATTTGCCGTATCGCATAGGCATCGACCGGCCGATACTGCAAACTACGGTTTTAGCTATAAGCTGATAAATAACTGTTTGTATTGCGTGTACAATAAGTAGGCATCAGCATAGTAGATAAAAGAGTTGCATCTGAAATAAGTCAGAGCAGTTTGATAGGTTCCATCTTGTTCCTAGGGGATCATATTATGTCTTGCAAGTTCATGTAACACAGAGTGAGAATCAAGTTTCAAATATTTGCAACAGATTATAATTATAAATATTCTAAGAGAATAAAAACAGGAACAAATAGAAGAAACAAACACAGGGTAACAGAAAGAGAACAAGATGAAAGAAAGACTTCAGGTATAGCAATATTTGTACCAATGACATTTACCTTGAGATGGAAGGGAAAAGAACGCCTTTCTTAATATCGTCCTCTGTCATATAAGATGCTAGGCTGTTTTTTAGCAAAATAGTTCGTCACAGATAAAAACAAATAACACATTAGAATAGAAACAAAGAAATTCATATTCTTCACACAACAGAAGAATATCACAAATGTATTTAGATCTAAATGACATTATGTGTTGAAAGATATGTAAATTCAAAGGCATCACAAAGTTTGAGGCCCAGTCAGATTGAAAAACTACACATAAAAGCACTCCCTTTGTTCACTCCATCCTTCTAGTTAATGAAATCATGTTGCATAGTGCATTGACATGACAACATCACCTGGTTAAGGTCTGACAAAAACGCCGAAATACCATCTTTATCCATAGAAGAATAGTAACTGGAAATATGAACTCTGATTCTCACCCTTGAGTCACTGAAGGTGACAACTCTCAATCTAACATTCAATATGAATGTTAAACCAATTCATCAACCAGCCTAAGAAGCAGTTTTTGTGAAGGAATGAAATGGAAATGGATAACAAAGCAGTAGCATAGGTCTGAGTATATATAGCCCATGGTCGGTGGCATCTGACCGAAGTGGGACTATACTACAGTATGTAATACAACTTTAAGTCTCTAATACTCCTCTCAAAATCACGAGGGTAGATCATGGGAGTTTGATAAGAGGGAAATACAAAAGGAAACTACAAACAACAATCAAGTAACACACCCACCCCCATCCCCACCCCCACCCCCTTAAACATACGAGAATCAACCATCGTGAGTTAGCACAGTAGAAATGAGTGCCTCTGAAGTGTATAGGCCTTTGTGAAGAAGGCTGCAAGCTGCATTTGAGAAGTAACATGCAGTAACGAGATTGTCCCAAAATGATATTGTTGTCTCACATAGTGACAATCAACCCACTGTGTTTCGTTCTCTCGTGAAACACGGGGTTGCAGAAAATTTGAACAACACTAGTATTTTCATAATGCAGAGGTCGAGGACCAGAAAGAGTAAGGCACATATCAGTAATAAGTGAACGAAGCCAAGTGATCTCAGCACTAGTAGTAGCCATGGTCTGATACTCGGCCTCGGCACTAGATCTGGAAACCACATCTTACTTCTTTGATTTCCATAAAATCAAAGAATCACAAGGAAACGCACAGAACCCAATGACGGATCTCCGATCAGAAACATCACCGACACAATCATCATAAGAATAAGCATGAAGATCCAAGGACGAAGTGGACAAGAAAAATAATGATCTAGTGTTGGTGTCCGGTATATAACAAAAAATCCGTAGTAAAGCAGCAAAGTGTGTAGTACGGGGTGCATAAACAAATTGACTGACAATATATACTCTATGAGAAATATTAGGACGACTGATAATGAGATAAACCAACATGTCAACTACTTGTATATATCGATATTGATCCTGAAAGGTTATCTCCCTCATCAGAACACATCTTCAGATTCAACGGAAGAGGTGTAGGTGTCGTGCAAGTATCAGTAAGCTTGCTCTATCAAGTATCAAGCCAACAGATTTCTACTGTGAGAGAAGGTACCCAAAAGGAGAATGATCAACCTCCGAACCATGAAAATAACTGAGAGGACCAAGATACTTCATCTCAAACAGTTTATGCAAGTGTTGTTTGACTTGCACAATGTGTGCAAAATCACTACCAATGATAATCATATCAACATAGAGCAGAAATAGTGTCCCAGAATGATGCCTAAACAGAGCAAGATCACAAGATCTCGTACACAATCCAGCAACATGAATAGCAATAGTAAATCTAGATAATCATGTTCGATGTGCCTGCTTGAGGCCATATAACGCAACAACTAGAAGAGCCTGAACAGCAGTAGGAGCAAAGATATCATCATAATCAACTTCATATTACTGAAGAAAACCACAGGTAACTAGTCTTGCCTTAGTCTAGCCCTATACCTATGAATGATACCATCAGTCAAGACTTGATCTTGTATACCCACTTACAGCTAATAGGACGTGTGCAAGTGGATGTGGGTATTAGTATAAGATTTCATGTATTTGTATGCTCAAAAGCTCGTAACTCCTCAAACATAGTTGTCTGCCGCTCAGGAATGCTGACAGTCTCCTGGTACATCCGGGGCTCCCAATAACTAGAAGTAGCAGCAAGAAAAGACTGCATGAGTCAAGGCGGTAAAGAGAGAAACGATTGGGCGAGAGAGGCAGACGAGTAGAGAGATGCAAAGATGGTACAATGGGTGGTATAGGATCCACGGGGACGTGGTACAGTAAACGCGACACTAATGGTGGAATGATCATGGTGTTTGTAAGCATCAAAAAAAGGCGAGCGTACGGACAGAGCATGTGGAACATATGGTAATTCGGTCTCATTATCAAGGAAAACAAACTCCTTAGACATTGATGGTGGTAAGCGAACTAGAAAATGCAATAATGCATAGTAGGGAACACTCCAGAACAATGACATGACAAGAGATGCGAAGATGCCTGGTAAAATGATCATAGAATCTATAATCCTTATGCTGAGAACTATACCCAAGAAACATACGAGAAACAGACCTGAAGGACAACTTGTCTCGCTCAATCGAGGGTAACTGAACAAAACAAGAACAACCAAATATACAAAGTATGGAATAATCAGGAGCACGACCATATAAACACTGATAAGGAGACACCATCAGGAACAAGAGTCATAATCATGTTGATCGAAAATACACTATTAAGCACAACGTGTGTCCAAAATTAAACAGGTACGGAAGCTGACAAGAGAAGAGACCAAGTGACATCAAGGATAAGACGATGACGATGCTCTACAATTTCATTCTGTTGATGATCATGAGAACAAGAAAATTGTACAAGAGTCCAATAAGAAACAAGATAGCCACGAAACTGATATAACGTGTACTCCCCCATGAATCTAAACGAAGTACCTTGACCTTGCAAGAGAAATGAGTCTCAACCATCTTTGCAAACTCAAAATACTTCGAGAAGATTTTAGACTTGTGAGATATAAAAAAAACCAAGTAGATTGATTATGATTATCAACAAATATAGCATAGTATTGTTTCTTCCCTTTGATATATAAGGAGAGGGCCCCCAAACATCAGTGTGAACAAGATCACAAAGAGAAGCAGAAACAGACTTACTTGATGAAAAATAACTAGCAATATGACGACCATGAATGAAACCAGTACATGATTTTAGGACTTTGTAGAGAAGTTTCCTAAAACACTCGAAGAAGACAACAAGTGAAGTCTAGAAAGCGATAGATGACCTAATCTCTGTACCATACATCGCAAGCATAAGGTGGTGTAGCAAGGTCAACACAAGTAGCAGGAGTAGGTAGCGTAAGTGTAATATCGTGATAAAGATCACCGTGCCTATGTCTTGTCCCAACGACCACCCCCGTGTATATATCCTGTATAGAACATGTAGTACAAATGAACGAAACAGTACAAGAGGTCGATTAACTGAGAAACCGACAAGAGACTCATGGTCAAGTAGGGAGCATGATAAACATCAGGTATAGTAAAGTATGGTAAATCAATCAAGTAGCCTTGACCAACAATAGGCAAAAGAGTCGTCAGTTGTGCGAATATACGCAGACAGACGGATGAATAGATGTAATACTGCTAAGTCTAGGACTCTAGAGAGGTATCACCAACCATATGATAGGAAGCACCATAATCTAAAATCCAGGAGGTAGAAGATATACATGCTTAGGCGGAAAAAGTGGAACCAAATATAACAACCAGATGCAGACTCAGAAGTGGCTGAAACTGATCAGATGTAATCTGTGTATGTTGTAGAACTACTGAGGAAGAACTACCAGTCATGGACAACTTATCAGAAATCGTCACGTTAATCATAACCGCATGACGATGTTGTGGTCGTACATAAGGTTCGTCGGATGATGTAAAGGTGGAGCTAGTAAAAGCAAACAAAGGATCGGGTAGCTCAAACATACGCATAAACTGCTAGAAATGTTGAACTGTAACCAGTGTATACTGAGGAGTTATCAAAGAACTATCGGCTATAGATGAGATGTCGGAAGTCGTCGTATCCAGCTATAACAACCCGACAATAAAGAGGTCGTACATAAGGCATGTTATATGCAGCATTGTGAGCCTTGCGCTGGGCAAAAGCTTGACACTCCTAAGTAGAATGCGTATCATGATGCTTGTGCCAAGCAAACAACTTATGTCCTTATCGAAAATAAGAAGTACCAGAAGAAGTGACAGGAACAACAAATATGGGTGGTCCCTAATGATCAATAGGTCGTGGTTGACCCTGTGGAACAGACGAGGACCGTGCAACATAGCAAAAGGAATCAATAATAGATGAAGAGTTGATAACAACATGAGCGAGACCCTGATGTGAAAACGAGGATCTCCAGCATCAAGTACACTAACAAATCCTGTAAAAGTTCTTTGTGGATAATAGTGTCGTAGCGGGTGCATAACAAATCCGGTATGCAAATACGAATCTATAAAACCATCGCGAATAAAATTGATCTAAAAACAACTGAAGCAATCAACCAAAACATGCTATCACTCATAAACTGCTCAGAAAGTATCACTCATTCACAATCCAACTAAACTACAATCCTGGAAGCAGACAGACAAGTGGGCCACGAAGTCTCGCATACAAAAAAAAATGGGTGCCAACTCAAGTGCCAAAACTGATAAGCTGCCAATCCTCTCTATAAAGCAAACCAATCAACACAACCACCCAACTAACGCAAAGAAAGAGTCTCTGAAGTCTGATCAAATCAAGAAATGAGCAAAGCCGCAGAGACTGCCAGTGTAGGATCTCGTCCAGTGAGATGGAACTCCGATCAAAGACAGAAACTTGAGGAACCGTGGAGATAGTGCCATGTGCCCTCTTTCTCCTCTCAAACAAAACACATAAAGGAGAGAGAAACACTTCATTCTCAATCTCTCCTCTCTTCTTCTTCCAAAAGACAGTGAAAAGAAAAAAAATAGGATTTTGAAGAAGATCAAAGTCTCACTTCGAGAAGAAGAAGAAGAATGAGATATAATCGAAGACGAAGAAGGAGATAGGCTCGCCTTCAATAAGTAGATTGACTCCGCCGATATCCGACCAAGAACTTCAAGTCAATGATGGAACTCGAAGATACAACACCAAAGCAAGTCGCCATCGATGATTGCGAGAGGCTCGACAACTACTGACGATGATGAGAGCTCGATCACAACATCAATCTATATTGTCGATATGAGAGGAACCTAGGGTTTCAAGTAATTATGCTTTAAGGATGATGGATTCTAATATGTACTGACGAGAGGAGAGGAACCTAGAGTTCCAGTAATTATCCTTTGAGGATGATCGATTAGAATGCTACGACGAGGCTTGATGATGGCTGAGGATCCTGGATCGAACTCAGAGTAAGAAACAGCCGAATAAAGCTCCGACGAGAAACTCCAACGATCGGCAACTCGAGTTACCAAGGTGAGTACTAGAATTGTAGGGTTTCTAGTCTTCATTCCTCTACTTCTACTTCTAAACTAGGGAATTTAGAAAATCTTGGGGAAGAATTGGATGGGCTGTCACAATTTGTGGAGTAGTCAAATGGAAATGGATAGTATAGCCGTAGCATAGATCAGAGTATATATAGCGGACAATCGGTGGCATGTAATACAACTATTAGTAACACTTACAAGATAAAAGGTTTTCTGCTAAAAACATGTCAAATCCAGGAGAATACTAAAATGGACAATTGGAAATAAATGAAACATAAGATATGAAATGTGGGTATTCCTGTGACGTTGGAGATGGTGCCTGTAAACCACCTGATTTTTCAGGAATTTTTAATTTGGATTTTTCACAATTTTCTGTAATTTTCTGGAATTTTTCTGTAATTAAAACTAAGGTATTTGTAATTAAATAATTTTTTAATTGTTGTTAATTAATATTAAAATATTATGAAAATAATATTTTCTGGTGTAAAATGAAAAACTAGACATAGGGTAATTTTTCGAAAATTTATTGGACCCCAGAAACATTTTTAAAGCAATAAAAACTAATTTATATTTAAACCAAAATAAACCCGGTTCAATTGAACCAAACCAACCCAAACCGGACTCGGTTCAACTGAACCAAACCCAACCCTGCGGGTCGGATCCGGGTCTAACCCGTCGACCCGCCTACCCGAACCCACACTTAAACATTAGCGGATCGGGCCGGATTCATATTGAACCCGACCCGCTGACCCGCCGACCCGACCCAATCGAAACCCTAGTCGGAATCTGACCCAGATTACTGTTCCGGTCGCCCCTATATATATTTTCCTCCGCTTGCCGAAACCCTAATCCCCTCGCCGTCCCCGATCGAGCAGCACCCCGCTCCGGCCGCCCTAGCCCTGAACCCTAACTCCTCCTCCCTCGTCCCCTTCCTCCTCCAGAAATTCCCCCGTCGACCACCGCCTGACCAGAACCCTAATTCCCTCTCCGCCATCTCTCGACGACCTCCCCGCACCACCACCGTCGATCTCCCAGCCCACCTCGAGCCCCCTAGCTCGCCGCCCTCGCCTCACCATCTCCGCCTCGCCGTGCCCTGCCCAGCCCAGCACCACCACCATCACCCTCTTCCCTCGACGACCCGCTGCCCGACCTCGACGACCTCGCCTCTCCCCAGCACCCGAGTGCCGGCCGCCTGAGCACCAACCCCCTCCGCCTCCGGCTGAACACCCCGCCCCGAGCCGCCTTCCTCCGGCGAGTCTCCCACAGCAGCACTCGAAACCCTAACCCTATCTACAGTAACCCGGACACTGTGTCGCAGTGTCGAGTCTCCTCGCGGACACGAAGAGAAACTCGTTCTACGTAGCCTCGTTCAGGTAACCCGTTCTCTCACCTCGTTGCTCCGATTTCCGTTCCGTCAGTTGTGACGCGTAGACTGCGTAACCCTCTCGATGCCCGTGCAACCCGCTCGGTGCATCGCGTCCTGTGGCGATCGCGAACCGCGATCCAAAAACAGGAAAAATAACACCCCGTTTTCCCCCGGAACTGAGTACGCTCCGCCAAACATGACGACTTGGTCGCGTGCGGTCTTCACCGAAAGGTGCGCGCCGTTGATACGGACGTGCGAAATTTCGCAGAAGTTGATTTGGATGTGCGTGCACACCGGAATCAACGCGTATCCGCCGATAACGCCCCGTATCCGCCTGTTCTGGAACACGTCGTAACTTTGTGTACACACGTCGGATCGAAACGAAACTTGGGCCATCGGACTCGTAGCAATACGCTGGTCCTGTGACCCAAGTTTGGTTCGATTCTGAGAACGTTGACAAAATCGCGTATCGTGGACCCCGCGGCTCCACTTGACGGACGATTTTGTGATCGGCACATCGGAATCCAATTCTGGAAGTTCCGTTGGGTTCGTATCATCGTTCTGGACTTGTTGACACTAAGTTTGACGAATTTGGAGACCATTGGTTCTGACACGTTTTTCGGTGCGAAGTGGGCCACATATGGACCTCGCTTTGACCAGAAACTGTGATTTTTGCCCTTGTGTCCAAATTGGACTCAAGGACAGGCGTTTCTAGCTATTTGATACTTTCTGAGTCTGATGGTGATGTTTATTTCAGCTTTTGGAGGAGTACCTGCGGGATCCACTGAGACGGACAACTGTTGGTATTCAAACCCCAGGCAAGTGTACCTTGCCAAACTTTGCAGTTTTGTTACATATTTTCTTGATTCATTATATTGTTGTACATGCTTGCCCTAGGACCGTGTGACTTTACTTAGCGTCCGATTAATAGTCGGGTGCCAACACCGTACGCGGAGTTGTGTAACGTCACCTAGAGATGGATATCGTGACCCTTTACATTCTCGTACTTGTCGTATCAAATACATCATAACCCAGGACACTTGACACTATTCATGAGACAGAATCTTCCTGAGATATTCATGGTGATTCTGTATAGGATACAGGTTTTATGACATAGACATTATATTCATAGACATTATATGACTTGCTGCATTAGTTTTGATCTTGCGTGTCATGGATATGAGACGTGTGATTACATTGGATGGGGAGAGATTTACCATACAAAAGGCTGATTATATATATATAATACTTTAATTGAAGTGCCTTAGACTCACAAAGCTTTGGTACCGTACTGGCCCTTCGAGAGAATACTGCTATGGGTTTCCCCGATACAGATCATGTAGTAGTCTCAGCCCGAGTATGACTAAAACTCTCACTTGCATATCACTTAGCTGGTTATATATACTTACCCTATTGTTTCATTTATTGCTGCACTGCATTTATTTTGGCTTGAGTTATTTTGTACCTTGCTATGTCCCCTGAGGACCTGGATCCGGATTATGTCCCCAGGATTTGCAGACGAGATCTATCCCGAGGTATACGGGACAGCAGCAGGAGCAGGAGTTGATACAGGAGCTGTACCGCTTTCCGAGGACGAGGTGTTAGCTGAAGACTTTTCCTGAGCATCTGTGTTTCATGCTCAGTATCTACTTTATTCAGACATTTATGTTTTGGTCTGTTGAACCATTGTATCAGGTTTATATCGGGCTGTTCCCCGATTTACTTTGTTGAGACTGGTTATTGATTTACATTTCTTATTGATGTTGATCATATTTATCTTCTGTGGATGAGATTAGTTGTGGCATGTTTTAGTAGACCTTATTTTACAGCTTAAGTACGTCCTGATGGATCCATTAAATTGGGTTTGTCCATCAGTGTGTGTTGTTGGTCATTGACACGTGTCTAGTCCCTCGATATTTTGGGACTGGGGCGTGCCAGTGCCAGTTGAGAATAATATGTGAAAAAATAGTCTGGGCAGCAGAGACCAATAGTTGCATATGTTAGGAGCAAGGTTCACAATATCGATATCGAAATCGGTATCGGAGCATTCCTATGAGTATCGGTATTGGTGGATTTGGATCGTAGTATCGAATTTTTTGGTCCCGATAAGCACATAATTATTAATAAATTATTAACATTTTAGAAAATATATTTTATACATTTAGACATAATCTAAAGTATTTTTAGTGTTGTTTCTTTGTAGTTTTGAAATTGAATTAAATAGTAGTCACCCTTGCCGATTGGTTTACAAGCGATAGATAAGGTTTTTTCTTTTACATGCTTTTACAACATTACTATACTTTTACCCCTTTGCTGATTGATCGATCTTTTTCGTTCAATTTTCTTTGCCGAATTGACCGGAAAAGAGACCCACAGTGTTGGTATCTGTCAGTATCGGGTATCGGTAGGTATCGGATCGGGACATGCCAAATTGTATCAGTATCGGCCGTATCGGATCAGTATCAGCCGATACTGATACTGCAGACTATGGTTAGGAGTGGCCAAATATTGGGCACATGAGCTGTTTGAACTAGTGGAGTAGACCTAAACGAACTTGTATTGAGGATGTAATTGTGTTCTTTTGCTGTTTTTGTAGGATGTAATATGAATGCTAAACAAAGTTTGATTAAGAAAAACCTTTAAAGGAGCAGAATGGTTTTATTGTTGTTTTTGTAGTAGCATGTTCAATCCAGGAACCAAAACAAGATGCTAACAGATTAGTATCATGTGACCAAGACCTGAAGTCTTGTGATTAAATCCTGATTGACCTTACCCAGGGCATCAAATGTCACACCGCTGTCTTCATCTTAAGATCCAGTTATAAGCTTGCGAAAGCTGGCAACAGTGGTTGTGCAGCAACGGTATGCATAGTGATGGGCAGAACAACATATATATGGGAGAGCATTGAGGGTGCAGAGGAAGCCCTAAGTCCACTGACTTGTATATTAAGGATTCTTTTCTTTTCTTTGAACAGTGTACAATAAGTCTAAAAAAAAGCCTCTTCACGATTGTGTGCAAGGTTGTATGTTTACATCCATCTTCACCCTCATGGACCCTGCATTACAAAGAGCCTCATGGCAATGGGAGACATTTTATTTTATTTCTTCACCCTCCAGCAACTGCGACTTATAACACTAGGTAAATGAGACGCATTACATCTGTGTCCATTATGACAATACACTAAGCTATATATCATAAGCATATCTAAATCAGCATTTTCTTGTGAATATTCTGGGAACATGTTTTACCATTCTGCTGCAGCTTGAAGCATCCCATCAGAAATCAGGCGAGCACCAGAAAGAAGAGCTCCTAACCCAATCCTGATTTTATATTAACTCAATCAGTAAAATAACTTCAGAAGTGACAATGATGATAATATGATATAAAGGATAAGAGTGGCCGGCCTACCCAGGAAATAAATACATGTTATTTGCTTGGTTAACATATCCTACTTTTCCATTTCCTGCAAAACAATTCCACAACAACATGAGATTTCTAGTTATTCTCCAAAAAAAAAAACGAAAAAATACACTGCTAACCCAAAGGAACATCTTCAAATGGACTCCCACTGGCAAATATTATATTTTCTCCAGCATGTTTGAATGCATCCACAGCCGTGCATTCAGCTGTTTCATCAAAAGACAACAAAATTGCACTTGGTACAAATGTTCTGGAAGAATATGACAGATTATGTTCAAGTTGTGGGAAAATGCTAGGGACTAAGGCAACCATTCATAGTAGGATTTGACATTGCAAATATTGCAGGCCGACAGGAATCAGACTGTTTCATAGCCTTAAGCACCTGCGAGAAAATTGTAAAGCAACCGCTATGTTGATTAGTTACATCATAAGTGCATCATAAATTCACATAAGTAGGTTTAGTTTAGGATTATGATGTGGTACAACGTAAAACACTGGCAGAGACCCCACAATACGAGTGAGAATATAGTAGATATTCAGGCTTGTTTTGGGATTGCTGCTGCTTTTCAAAAGTCCACTGCAGAAGCAGCTTTTGGCAGCAGGTGGGATGCAGCTGTCAAAAGCTGCCCCAAATTTGAACTAACTTTTCAAAAGTTTTTTGATAAACTGTTATTACCAACAGCCTTGCGCCGCTTCCAAAATAAAAAAAGCAAAAGCAGCCAACAATAAGCAATCCTAAACCCAGCCTCAATCAGTTCATGAAATAATCTTGTGAAGGTTAGATAAAACATATCTTCTTGTGGTTATGTCAAACTTGTTATGAGGGGGTAGCATCTTTGCGAGAAACCAAATGTCAATGACCAAGCCCAAAACAGAACCCAAATGGTTCTACACTTTTGAAATAAACGCACCTCACAAGTGAGTACTTGTTCCACGAGCAAAAACGTAATGTAGTAAGCACAGGATGAAGTTATCATGTGACAGATTTCAAATAGGCCAGTTAAAGTAAGTGTCACCAAAAAGAGCAAAATAAAATATATATGTGCAAAAATATACAAATTGTCAAATTCACATGAGCAAAATCATCATGCCCCCTTTTGTTAGCAGCTCGATCTAGGTTTCATTTACCGAATAGTGCAGACCATGCTAAACATGTGGGTATTGGTATCGGAGTATTAGAATTTAGAACCTTCAAGGAAAAACCCTTACTCCTATGGAAAGGATTCCATTAAATAAAGGTAGCCTGGTACTATTTTGAGCATACTGACAAAAAGAATACCATACAAGGTAAATATGAAACAAGCAAAGCTGGAGTCTATGATTAGTTTTTGGACTAGTGGTACGTGCACAATTGGCCTGATGAGTCCTCCTTTGGAGAAATTGATGCAAAAAAAATACTTTTGTCTTGAATAGTGGTGAATATGATCAGCCACAAACGGTTGAAGTCGAAGCATCTAATTGTCAAGAACATTCTACAAAGAAAAGCTTCCTCCAATTAACTATCTAACATCTGGAATCTCTGCCATGGCCTAATGTTGTGGCTCCATCATCTAAGAATCATGGCGCTTGATTGAGTGAGAAAAAACATAGCCTCTCTCTAATTAGGATAGCTTATGTGCTAGTTCATATCTCCTTGAAGTTATCTACTGTTGAAGTGCTTCTTCTCAGACTCAAGTGTAGCTATTCACTAGTTTCCGACCTATCTGTTATGACAACCAGAGTAAAACATATGGAAGGTGTCTGACATATAACTCGCCACTTTACCAGCTGTATCACCATGTTGTACTGCTAAAACATATATAATAAGTAATTCACTTACACATCCAGGAAAATAGTACCAAGTACTACCAACACATAATTCTGACTTTATCAGACGACTTTTGAGATAGTTCCTGAGAGTTTGAAGTGGATGGTAGTTTTACCAGTTATATATTTCAATGAAATTAAATGGTCCTCCTTACCATTCATAGAAGTGCAATACACAAAGGTATAGGTACCTCATTATCATGAGGTTAGGTTGCCATATATGTTTCAACAAAAACAAGATGTGTGTCAGTGCCTCACCACTGATGCTCATCTACAATGAGCATGGTCCCTAACCAAGCAGCTATTTAGAGATACAGTTTTCACAAAAGGAAATGTTGGTGCAGTAGATGGAGAATCCTGAACTGACAGCAGTCAATTCCATATCAATAATACCTCTTTCTTCTACTCTCAATCCTTCTTAGACTAGTTGGAAAAAATACTGTTGTATGTTCAGTGCTTTAGATTTCAGATTATGTGATGACTACTAATAGACTTTGTAATCCACTTGGTTAATCCAATTTACGGGTGGCTGATAATAAAAATTTCCAGGTGGACACTTAATTGTAATTAATCAGCAGTGTAATCTGATTAACTTTAACTAGCAGTGGAGCACGCATAATGACACTGATTAGAAGCCCATTGGATGGGCTAATATGGCGAAGTAGCTAAGCAGACTCCTGTAACAAGCAACACTGACATCAACATATCCACCTTCATTCAACCTACTGCTTTAGTCATAATAACTGAGACGTGGTGAAGCCTTCACCATGTCCCAAGGCATATATTCAAAAAGGTTACCAGATTTTACTGCAGTCGATAAACCAAACTGGTTCTGTAAAGAAAGTTAACAAAAAGAATCTCGCAGTACAGATCGTAAACAGGAGGAAAATGTTCTAGCAAATCTGGATCCTTCCCTTCATTATGTATGAGGTTGCATTCTATCGCTGAGGAGATGCTCGTCAATAGCCAAATACAATGTTGAATTCAGTTCCATTCATGTTATATACAGAAGCATAAAAAGCATTTTGGATTCTTATATGGTCAGTTTACCTGCTCATTGAAGACACCGCCAACTCCAGACAATCCTAAAAGCACATGAGGCTTCACTTTTTTAACCTGATGCATATGTTTGACCATTAGACTCTTGAAGCTGTCTCCAGTAATAATTAAAACTTAACTAAAAGAAATGTGGTATAGTTAAGATAAAATTAAACTGAATGAACTACTTACCACATCAAGGAGAGTTGCACCCTCGCCAAGTCCTTCAACCTCTCCTTGAACTCTAGCATAAGGAGCAGCTGCTGGATCAATATTCTTTCTTTCTTTTGTTATAAGACCCTGCAAACCAAAGAAAAGATTAGAAGTCCTTGAACGTGGCCCAGTCACTATCTCACAATAAGGGCATGATGGACACAAGTTGTATTGAGTTAACCAAATGAACAGTTAGATAATAAATTACATATGGCACTTTACAATATTTATGTAAGAAAGAGGTAATTTCTATGCTGGTGATGTGTAGATTACATCATGAAATTCAGTTGAAGATTGTAGAAGAGCTTAAGAAAACATGTCGCAGTGCAGTTCTATAATGAAAAGGAATTTAGACAGTCGATAAAATTTTCAGGATAGAGCATCTAAGAGAAAAAGAAGCTAAGAAAGCGAGGAAAGGAAAAGAAAATGGATCATGATCATATACACATGTGGCTTCACTTCTACATGAAATGGTTTCAATTTCCTCCCCTTTCCCCCACTTTCCACAAAACCAGACTTTCTAAAAGCCTGATAATATGTTCTTTATTTAGAAAGAACTGGATATGTTGAAAGTGTTAGCTCTTGCTTCGGAAAAAACAAGGTCAATCTTCGTTCAGCTTAGGGTTCTTCAGATGTAAATTCTGAGGTCCCTACTTGATTATCATCTAATATTTGGAAAAGGTGCAAAAATATAGCAAGATACAGATTCTATATCTTGCTTACTTTCCAGATTTGTGTTTGTTTACAATTATCTACCAACTAGTGTGGAGATGAGCAATGGAAATGTTCAGAAAGCAAGTAGGCATTGCATTTCTAAGCAAGAAGTAATGACCTCTGCAAATGAATAAACGTGTGTAATGAAGCTGTTATTTGTGTACGATCATGTGGAGTTGAAATAGATAACCACATTTAGCATCATGGAGCAAATTATAAACGCACATCTTTGTCAAGTAGCCAGAACTGGCTGTTTGATTCCAGGATTTCACTGCTTCGAAGCATTCTCGAAACAGCCTGTTTAGCCATGTTAAGCACCCCTATCCCTGCACTGAAATAGTTAGAAAATACAGGTAAGGGTATGATATGACAAAACAAATGACTCAAGCAACCTTTTTATGTCATATTATTAGTCTTATAGCAAAGTACTATTAAATGAAATCTTGAAATTACCTCCCAGCTCCAACGACAACAATCTTCTGCTTTACAAAGTCCTTCAAAGGTTTACCTTGTGCTCGAACAGCTCCAAGTAACCCAGCTAGAGCAATACCAGCTGTTCCCTGTTTAAAAAGTAGAGAAAGAAACATGAGGAGATGCACCAAAACTGATACAAATCTAAAACAGAGTTATTATTCTTCAATAGAACCTTTAGTGCCCTACCTAGCAGAAGAATAACAAGCTAAACATTACAGAGAATAAACCTGTATGTCATCATTGAACATGCAAAACCTTTTGCGATATCGCTGGAGAGTCTCAAATGCCCACTTCATTTGGAAGTCTTCAAACTGTCAGTTTGTCCAACTAGTCATCAGTCTGAACCGATGTGAATGTATATAAGCCACTCAACATTAAGAACTGCACCTGAACAATTGCCTTCGGCCAACGTGTATATGCAGCTTCCATGAATTCATCAATGATCGATAAGTATCCATCTCCTTCTAACCTTGGTTGTCTTAACCCCAAATCTACAAAACCATTGAGGAAAGGAATAGAATGTCATAATCCTTATATTGAACACTGATCGTGTATGTAATGTACTTGCATATCGGGTAACCGCAATTGGTGTAGCACTGAGGACCGAAAAAAAAAAAAAGGAGACAAGATAGGATAAGAATTTCTCCACACGATAAAAATGTCAGAACGGATAACCAAGCAAGATTCATTTGAACCTTCACGTCATAGTCCAATCTGACTCACTACATATTTTTAGAAACAAAAATTGTAAACTTATGTTAACCATATTTGAACCCTAATATAGTGATTAGGCGTAATCTCTCTTAGGACCATGCACAAAGGCCTTTAAGAGGTAGTTGAGTTTCATACATGCAATTGTGTCCACATCAAGTGCAACATCTGCAATTAAATATTGATAGCTTGATAACTAACTAAAATTTCAACTTATAGTAATTGATCATCCAGAAAAGTAGGAACCTTACAGAGATTATCTTTAAGAAGCTTTTGGTTGTTGGTTCCAATGTCAAGCATAACTGGAAGTATCTGCCATACATGGTTAAGATTTTCAGCCATGTGAAAAAAGAGAGAATACCGTGAAACCATACATCACAAAACAAATACCAGGAGACGAATGTCGAAGTCAAGCCTCCTCATTACTCATTGTATTAAAGGCGTACAGTAGTAAAAAGGATTTTGGTCAAGAGCAAGCACAAGCCAAAAAATAAGCAAAAACTGCTGATTTGACAAGCAGTTGCATGAATTTGACGTGTTCATGCAAATAATCATGTGACACTCTCCTACAAGATGAAACTTCCCGGGGAAGTAAAATGTGATAGATCCATCTCTCTAAGTGTGTGTAGATACAAATGCACCTGCCATTACCACCACCACCACCGATTCCAAAATGCACATGCACATACCGAGACCCATAAGAAAACACAAGAACAAACTCCATTAATTTTTACGTACTCTTTGTGGATTGATGCCGGCAGCTGCAACATAAATGTCAAGTTTTCCAATAGGTATTCCAATACCCTGAACCCCAAGGTCACCAAGGCCCAGAATACGACTACCATCTGTTATCACTATCATGTCAACCTGACATCAAGGAATGAATATTACGTATCAGCCATCTGCCTGGTGAAGCAATTTGTATACACATTTCAGAGCAATGAAATTGGAATGACCAATGATGCAAATTAAATAGCAAAAACAGTACTAGATAACAGAAGAAAATATTGAAAAGAAAATACATCAGTGTATCTCTTCGAATAGAACCAAACAACCACAGGTCTACTGAAAAATAAGGCAATCTCATCAGAATTCTTAATATCTTTTATATAAGGAGACCCAATTTACTTTCGCTTAGACACATTATATGGGTGTAGAGTGTCCAACAGCCCAAGTAACCTTCCAAAACAAGAACCCTATATGCAAAATTGTGAAAAGAAATACCAAAACAGCATTATCGCTTGAAGAGATTGAATTCCAATGTAGCATCTAGGCAAATCACAATAAGAGATACTGGCATGACACAACCAACTTTTATTTCTAGATGAGCCAGACTGCATCCTTTTTGGAGAATTTCTTCTCCAACAACCAAACTGGCAGTCAACACAAGCATTAAAAGCTCATCCTACAGGTAACATATGTTAATATTCTAAACATGCGGTATATACTATGATGGATATTGACAACCCCAAAATTACTTATGGTCTAGACTAACTAGAAAGAGAGGTAGAGGATTAGCCAACATACCATATTAGTGTGACTTTATTATACAAGCTATAAATTGGCTATTAAAGGGACTACCTTGTAACATCAACTTAACATTATTAAAAATAAAAATGATCTGCCTATTAATATTTAATAACCGATTAATATTCAAATCTCAATTTATGGAACCAATGTTAATATGTTTTTGACCAGCGTTCTAGTTTTCAATGTATACTTTTATTTGGACAGTTCCCAACTATGGCCTGGTTTGGGATTGCTGCTGCTTTTCAAAAAGTGGCAGCAGAAGCATTTTTGACAGCAGCCTCCCCGCCTGCTCCCAAAAGCTGCTCCAAATTTGAACTTGCTTTCCAATTTTATATCTTTATTTATTTTGCTCTTACCAAACAGCTTTTTGGGATGCTTTTTAAAAAATAAGCAGAAGCAGCCACGATAAGCAACAAATCCCAAAACCAGCCTAAAAGGCCACAAAAATTGGAAGCACTATTATTAGAGAGTATTCAATATAATATTATCCAAGCAGATTGATTGCTGCACTTGTGTTTTCAGAAACTAAGATTAATACAGAGGCTAAAATGTGGCCGTAGTCTAAAACAACGGATGAAGAAACCTAACAATGTAGAGATCAGCAAATATAGTTTGTTGTCGACACTCGACAGTTCACACAAAGTCAAAAGTGATAACTTCTGTTCAAAATCTCAAGAGCAGTTCATAGTTGAAAAAATGGAAAAGAAAAAAAGAAAAAGAAAAACTTATGATTTGTCTGTTTGTATATCTTTGGACAAAAAGGAAACATGTGGCCTCCCATATTCATTAATTTGACAAGAATAAGCCAAAGGTTCTTAGCAGCAAAGAGTATATAGTAGATAAAAAAAATATTATTCACCCAACATTTTAAGCAAGGAAGTACATTAAGGTTGCTTTCAACTTCTAAAATTTTGTTTCATGATTTCATTATAATTCCATCCCTCAACACCATTATCATCCAAGCCTTTTCCCATCATAATGGGTCAGGTATGGAGCATAAGAAAGCTCCATATAAGATTTGACAAAAAATTATGACCAATTGTCGACCTGATGTCAACCCTCTTTGTTAGTGCCAAATTCCTAGCCAAGATGGCTATGAACATTGGAGGGTTATGCCATAAAACCTAGGTGGCCAGTTAGCATGTTGATAGACCTATCTTTTCGATTGCATTTTAAGCTCATGCAACCAAAGAGAACCCCTCCAAGCTCCCTTAGATTATAAAGAGTCTACATGAAGAGGTAAGAATATTCAATTTCATCCCTCTTGTTCACAAATCCAACTTTTTCTTTAGCAACAAAAAGAAGTCATAAATTTAATCATTTTGCATATGCAATACCTGCTGAGAAGGCCAATTGTAGATCATAGACATCATCTCTCCTTTATCCTTCGCACTAAAATACATTCCTCGTGGACGTCTAAACAAGCCTCCATAATTCTGACAGACCAAACCCACTGTTGGTGTGTATATTATAGGAGCAAAATCTTTGATATTGTCAATTAAGGCCTGAAGCGAAGAGTTATAAAGCTAGTCAGATCTTCTGTCCACTTTCCATCGCTAAATATAACAGATTTCTCTATATGCTAATAAGCTTACCCTGTAGTACAATGTCTCATTCCTATCATGCAATCTGTTTAGAAGCCTCCACTTTGCTAAAGATACAACACTAGCGGGTTCACTTCGAGTGTTATTCTCCAGAGATCTATATGAATTCACTAACAATAATGGAGAAAGGAACAATTACAATTGCGATGTAGATATAGTGACAAGAAAACGTGTTTCTACATAGAGACGCAATGAAAATATACTTTGATACGTTTAAGCTACTTCAAGCATAATATGAGTTCCCATGAAAAAACATCAGATGCATATTGCTTTATTAAATTTCCAAAGTAATAAGTGACCATGATAGCAGTAATGTTGTACTCAGCTTGAAGTGATTATGTTAAGGTTCTTGAGAATTTTCTTATAACAACGATCTAGAAAGCCGTTGACGATGCCTAATGGGCGCTATGTAAGGTATAAGCACTCGGTTATATTCACTCAAGACGCAAAGCACATGGAAGGTGGGTGTATATTATTGGCCTCAAGAGTGTCACATCTCACATTCACTGAGTGTAATTACTAACAAAGACAATAATGATACTGACTATACCATTCAATTGGTGGACTTCTGGTTTTGCCTTTATATATATTAAGGTGGATTAAGCAGTGTTATGGTGGGATTTCTTGCAATAAGAGGATCGGAAATGTTGTGGACACATCAAATGGAAGCTCCAAGTGAAGTCAACATAGAACACATACACACAAGCACGCGCACGCACGCACGCATATATATACACACACCTCACTATTTTCATTTTGAAAAAATTATGAAACGCTTGATAAAAGTATCTTACTCTTTATGATCAATTGTCATAATTAAACTTTCTGATATTCATATACTCGAGACATTATGTTTGTTTGATGTTTAATTGGAGGAGTTCAAAAACATTGTTCAATACATCAGAATAATTGTAAATATATGTTACAACTATATTTGGGAATGTCATTCCTTCTCACTTTTTGGGTTCAATGTGTCATAGAGATTAAGCAATTATCTATAGCAAATGTCTCGTTTACCTCTTCGCCTTAGACATTTTACTCTCTAGGGGAATTTGTGGGCTGTTCCTTGGTTGCATGAGTTTAAACTGCATAGCCAAGCCAAAATGTAGTTTTATTTGCCCACTAAGCTTTTAAAAGCCGTTCAAAAGTTACCCCAAAATTGAACTAGCTTTTAAGAATTTTTTAATAAATTGTCGTTAGATTTTGGGATTAGTTTTCAAGAAAACAAGCAGAAACAACCATTATAAGAAATCTCAAACAGACAAGGTTTTATGGCATGGTCCTTACATGTGCATAGCAACATTGGCTAGGAACTTGGCACCAACATAGATGGTTTATGTTGGAAAAATTCTTAAAGAATGCAAATTGGAAGATGTAAAATTAAAGACAGAAAATATGTAGAGGATTCGAGACACGTTACACTTTGTCCTTAGAATAGAATTTCGTCCCCACAACAGTGCAGCGGGTTCCTAGCGATCTACCCCGAGATACAACGAATCCCTTTGATCCACTACACCGTGCACCCGGTGGCGAATCCCACAAACGATCATAGCTTGGCCCGAAGAAGAGAGATTGGACGGAGGAGTTTTTGGAGGAATTTAGGTTCAAGTGGTTTTTTTTTCTTTTCCGTCTCTGTACAATTTTTTTCGTTCCGAACAGAGAGCGAGAGAGAGAAAAGAGAAAAATAGATTACTGTTCTAAGATCTCAGGATCGTGTTCTGGATATATCTCTAACGTAACCTTTCCCACTTTTTCCGTAACGAGATTACGTGAGAACGGTTCCGCGGAAGACCAGCAACTCACCAAACCAAACCAACGAAAATAAAAAATAAAAATAAAATAAGTTGTGAAATTACCTTTGTACCCATGTCCGTTCCGCGGTGAGCAAGCGTGCAAAGTGCTAAGTGCGCGACTAATAAACGCGTAAAAAACGTGCATTAAATCGCGCACCCGCTCGCAGGTTTGATGAAATCTAGCCCATCCCCTACAAAACCCACTTACCCACTAAGAGGGGTAAAGCAATATATGAAAAGGAGAATGACTTCTCTTCTCCTTTCCCATGTGGGACTTAAAAAAGAGATGCCTTTATTGAATCACATGGGTTGCTTTCAAAGCAAAGCCAAAACAAATCTAACAATCCCCACATTATTCAATAAGAGAACAAAAAATGTATAGCACGATAGGACATATAGGAAGAAAAACAAGATATGGGCAATCACACTGGGTATTAGAGGAAGGTGTCTTCCGGATTTGAACCTCCCCTTAGTGTTATACATCTCATCTATACAGACCCAAAGTGACATAAGTCTTGAACTTAGGATCTTACTTGTACAGACTCAACATACACACAAACATATTGTAGACATTTGATCGTATCAACAGTTGTACATTTTTCGGCCATGTGCTATCTCGATTTCTTAAGAGCTCTAAAGAACAGTCCGAGTTCCCATAGAAAGCGGCCCCACTTTCACTCTTAAATAGGTGAATCTTTCTAGGTATTCTGCAATTTATATACCCTGCTTTACAAGCCACAGATTCATTAAGATTTTACAAGCACCCTTTTATTTATTGCAGATCAACACTATACAATAGATGAATGATTCTTTACAATTACTATCATATAGTATTTCCAGTCACACATCAATTTTGTTGTTACCTATTGAACCTTTTTCTTGGTTCTTCCAATCGAAGGTCGAGTTGCCTTTGAGGTGACTCAATCTATGGGCTTTAACCCCATTCCTCTTGCCGTCTCCAACATCAGTCTCCTTGAGAGCCCTTTAGTTAGAGGATATGCTAGATTGTTCTTTGATCTGACGAAGTCAATTGCAATTACTCCACTGGATCGCAATTGCTTCACCCGATTGTACCTCAGACGTATATGTCTGGATTTTCCATTATAACTTGTCCTCTGAGCTTTGCTATTACAGCTTGGCTGTCACAGTGTACAGGGATAGCATGAACTGGTTTGCTCCACAAAGGAATATCTGTTACCAGATTCCTAAGCCAGTCTGCTTCCTCACTGGTGAGGTCAAGAGCTATGAATTCTGCCTCCATAGTAGATCTAGAAATACAGGTCTGCCTGGTAGAGTTCCACGCAACAATAGCTCCACCCAATGTGAATACATATCCACTTGTGGCTTTGGTCTCATCTGTATCAGAGATCCAGTTTGCATCAGTATACCCTTCTAATACAGATGGGTATCCTCCATAGAATAATCCATGGGATATCGTGCCATTTAGGTATCTCATTACCCGTTCTAAGGCAGTCCAATGTGAACTATTCGGATTGCTAGTGTACCGACTAAGCTTTCCTACTGCGTAGGAAATATCAGGTCTGGTACGATTAGCAATATAGTTCAGGCATCCGATTTGCTGAGAATACTTCAACTGAGCCATATTGTCTCCTTTATTCTTCTTCAACCTGATGCTTGCATCATATGGAGTGCTTACAGGTTTAGAATCAAAATAGTTAAATCTTTTTAGAACATTTTCTATATAGTGAGATTGGGAGATACAAATTTCCTCAGAAGTGTGACTTAATTTAAGTCCTAAAATTACATCAGCAGGTCCTAAATCATATCAAAATTTTGTGACAGGAATGATTTGATATCATAAATAATATCCATGTCAGTACCAAAAATAAGAATGTCATCAACATACAGGCATAATATTACACAAGAGCTGCCAACAGTTTTGCTATATACATATTTATCAGAATCATTAATAGCAAAACCATATGATAGAATTACCTTATCAAATTTATCATGACATTGCTTTGGCGCTTGTTTCAGCCCATAAAGAGATTTAATTAATTTGCATACCTTGCGTTCTTGCCCTGGAACAACAAACCCTTCAAGTTGTTCCATATAAATCTCTTCCTGTAAATCTCCATTCAGAAAAGCAGTTTTTACATCCATTTGATGAATAAACAGTTTATGAACAGATGCAATAGCTATTAACATTCTAATTGTAGCAATTCTAGTAACAGGAGAGTAAGTGTCAAAAAAGTCTACCCCTTCTCTTTGTTTGAACCCTTTAGCTACTAACTTGGCTTTGAATTTCTTAATAGACCCATCAGGTATTAACTTCTTTCTGAAGATCCATTTGCAGCCTATTGATTTACAACCTACAGGAAGGTTAACCAAATCCCAAGTTCTATTTGATATAATAGAATCCATTTCACTATTTATGGCCTCTTTCCAAAATAAGGAATCAACTGAGGACATAGCCCCTTGATAAGATATAGGGTCCTCTTCAACAAGGTAGGTGAAAAAACCTTCACCTAGGTCTGGTTCTCGTATTGTTCTTTTACTTCTCCAGGGTTCTACTGGGGTAATCTCCTCTGGTTGTGAACTAGAGGTTACATCAGGGACTTGTGTAGAAATAGATGATCTAGGAATTCTATTTTTCAACGGAAAAATATTTTTTAACAAATGTAGCATCCCTAGATTCCATGACTGTGTTAACATCAATACCATTTATCTCACTCTTAATTACAAGAAATCTATAAGCAATACTATTTTGGGCATATCCCAAAAATATACAATATACGGTCTTGGGTCCCAATTTCCTTTTCTTGGTAGGAGGGACAGAAAATTTAGCAAGGCACCCCCACACTTTGAAATATTTCAAAGATGACTTTCTACCTTTCCAAAGTTCATAAGGGGTCGTCTTATCAGTCTTTTTGAAAGGAACTTTATTTAAAATATGACATGTAGAAAGAAGGACTTTCTCCCACAAATTATCAGATAAACCAGAGCTACCTAACATAGCATTAATCATATCAAGAAATGTTCTATTTTTTTTTCTGCTACCCCATTCTGTTGAGGAGCATAAGGAGCAGTTACCTCATGTATAATGCCATGCAATTCACAAAAAGAGTCAAACTCAGCAGAGGTGTATTCACCCCCACGATCAGATCTAAGAATTTTAATTTTCTTTTCAAGCTGGTTTTCAACTTCAGCTTTAAAAGATACAAACTTACTGAAAGCTTCATCTTTAGTTCGAAGCAAGTAAACATGGCAGTATTTTGAATAATCATCTATAAAAGTAATAAAATACCGTTTACCACTACGAGTAAGAATACCGTTCAATTCACAAATATCGTTGTGAATAAGCTCCAATAGCTGAGAACTCCTTTCAACAGAATGAAAGAATTTTCTGGGTTGTTTGGCTTGTGTATATATATCACATTTTCCATTCATGCTCATGTCAATCTTAGGAATCAATTGCAAATTAGATATTCTCTTTAAAGAGTTAAAATTAACATGTCCTAAACGACCATGCCAAACATCACAACTATCAGTATTATAAGAGAGAGGATTTGAATCAGAAGTAGAAGTAGAGGCAATATTATTTAAACAGGAATTTAAAGTACTGCAAGGCATGTCCACAGAAAGTTTAAACAGACCCACACATACATAGCATTTTCCAATAAAGTTACCGTTCAGGGAGATTACAACTCGATCAGACTCAAATACAAGTTTGTAACCATCTTTATTTAGCAAATAACCAGAAATTAAGTTCTTGTTGACGTCCGGTACGTGATGCACATTATGTAAAGGGAAAATCTTGCCCGAAGACAACTTGAGGTTCACTCTTCCCTTTCCATGCACTCTGGCAGCACTCGAGTTTTCCATAGCTACTGATTCGCCTTCCTCAACCTGTCGGTAGGAGGAAAAAGAATCAATATTAGGACATACATGGACATTTGCCCCTGTATCAATCCACCAGTCAGTAGGCTGATACGAGGACTCAAAAACAGAACATACGATTATAAACCTCTGATCATCGGTAACGACAGATTCGGTCCCGGCTATGATAACATGAGCCTGTGGAACAACAGGAACGTCTGCAGGAGTTCGACGATCAGGATTCTGAAATCCCTAACCCTTCTTCATGTGGCGGCATTGCCTAGCAAAGTGACCAGGCTTACCACAGTTGTAACATTCCCGCTTAGGTCTGTTGTCTTTTCCAATAACAGCTTTTGGCTTAAGAAACTATTTCTTTGCAGGGTTCCTGTTCTGGGGGTTGTTCCTTTGTTGATGGGGTTGGCTCTTAGGCTTTCCCTTGGTTTCAGTAATGTGTAACTTTGCCTCGAATTCAGTACTCAGAGGTTCCTTATCTCTAGTTCTACCTTCTTCCTCAATGCGGAAGGATACGAACAGGTCATCTAAGGACATGGGTTCCTTATTATGTTTTAGTTTTAAACCAAATCATTTCCAGGATGGAAAAAGTTTATTAATGAAGGCAGCAATTAGAAACTTATCAGCAAATGGCATGTTTTTCTGAGACATCTCGTGTATGATAGTTTGAAGGGTATTAGTCTGTTCAACAACAGACTTCTCATCTACTATGTTAAACTCTAAAAATCTGTCTACAATATAAATCTCAGAATTCGCTCCTTCGTTGGAGTATTTTTTATCGAGAGCTTTCCAAAGCTCTCTGGACGTAGAGGTAGTGCAATATATATCATAGAGCGTGTCAGAAAGACAACTGAGAATTTTACCGTGACAGATAAAATCAGTCTCATTGTAGGACTCTAATTCATAGGTCCTGGCAGGTTCGTGTAAGTCAGGTAGGATTTTCGGTTCTTTAAGAACCTTAAACAGTTTCAAGCAAGTCAACCAGTAGGTCATCCTACGTTGACATCTCTTAAAGTTCAGGCGATCAAACTTCTCCGGTTTGGAGGAGTTATGAATGTTGGCAGACAGTTCTTCTACGGTGGTGTTCATCATGCAGATAGAAATTTTCACAAACAGAAAACAGAAAGTAGACAGAAGCTACGAAATTATATTCTAAGATTGTTGAAAAATTTCCTAAAGAATGCAAATTGAAAGATGTAAAATTAAAGAATCAAAATATGTAGAGGATTCGAGGCACGTTATACGCTGTCCTTAGAATAGAATTTCGTCCCCACGAACAGTGCAGCGGGTTCCTGACGATCTATCCCCGAGATACAACGAATCCCTTTGATCCACTACACCGTGCACCCGGTGGCGAATTCCACGAACGATCACAGCCTTGCCCGAAGAAGAGAGATTGGACGGAAGAGATTTTGGAGGAATTTAGGTTCTGGTGGTTTTCTTTTCTTTTCTGTCTATGTACGATTTTTTTTGTTCCAAACAGAGAGCGAGAGAGAGAGAAGAGAAAAACAGATTACTGTTCTCAGATCTCAGGATCGTGTCCTGGATATATCTCTCACGTAATATTTTCCACTCTTTTCGTAACGGGATTACGTGAGAACGGTTCCGTGGAAGACCAGCAACCCACCAGACCAAACCAACGAAAATAAAAAGTAAAAATAAAATAAGTTGTGAAATTACCTTTATACCCATGTCCGTTCCACGGCGCAAGCGTGCAAAGTGCTAAGTGCGCGACTAATAAATGTGCATTAAATCGCGCACCCGCTCGCAGGTTGGATGAGATCTAGCCCATCTCCTACAAAACCCACTTACCCACTAAGAGGGGTAAAGCAATATATGGAAAGGTGAATGACTTCTCCTTTTCCATGTGAGACTAAAAAAAGAGATGCCTTTATTGAATCACATGGGTTGCTTTCAAAGCAAAGCCAAAACAAATCTAACAATACACTAGGTTAACAACCGATCATAAAAACCTTGCCAATTCTTCTATAGAGCTTTCCTACGCTCCAAAGCCGAACTCATTATGATAGAAGAAGGCTGGGATGATGATGATATGCTACAACTATATAGCTCGAAAGTGAGTCCAAGAACTCTGTACAGTGTCCTATAAAATTATGCAGTTTTGGTCTCATGATCGCTCATTGGTAATTATACCTTCTGCTGATACTTAAAATAAATACTCTACTCAGAAAATAATTTGAAGAAACCTATCATCACGATATTGATCCCAGGTTCATGATACAAAGAAAAACAAGAGAACTGATAAAGTTAAGAATTACTGAGAAGGGAAAATATTGTCCAAGGAAGCATAACATATTAAAGACAAAAACAGAAGGTATTTGTTGTCATGAATGCCTAGTAGATTAGATGCATCTATGCCCAAGTCAAAAGGTCGGTTATACTAGATCTATATTTCTAACCAATTTGCTAACACTTGCAGACATGATGGTTGAAACTTACAGAGAAAATATCTCATTTATTTAGTAACCCATTGTACCAACATATTCATCATCTTAATTTAACAACTTTGCCTTGTGCAGTGATGTCACGAATAGTTACAACCCTACTCTTAGTTCCAAATGATAAAAGAGAGTAATAAAGATATTGAACTCACTAAAGCGTTCATATTGCTGCTCAAATGAAATAACTCGTGGAGGAAGGAGGCCCCGCAACCCTAGCCGATCTCTTTCCGTCAAGGGAAAACCTGTATCCTACTCCCAGAAAAATCAACAGAATATTTTATGCAGTAACACCAAGGGGAAAACCAAGTAGTTGTGAGAAAGCATTATATTGTTTCATGTTCCATACATGTTGGGATAAAACAATAAATTCTACTTTACAAAATCAACAAAAGATAGGACATCAGAAGAAGAAAAAACGTAAAGTAATTATGAATAGTTATATTTTTCTTCATGTTGCACAAAAGATAGGACACAGCCACGATCTCCCTCACAGCATCGCCTACAGCCTCCACCACAGCCTCGCATATCTTCGACCCCCCTGCCTACAACCACCACCACAGCCTCGACCCCCCTCGGCACCCCACCCCCCTTCGACCCCCCTGCCTACAGCCCCCATCTCGACCCCCCGCCTACAACCCCCCCCCCCCTTCGACCACGGTTCACTTTTACAAAACTAAAATTTCATAAATCTTTGTTTTACAACTTAATTATGCATAAAATACCCTTAAAAATGCATATTATGAAAAAAAAATAGTAAAATAGTAAAAAAAATTTTCAAAATGTATCAAGCGCCTAGGCAGCCTATGCGGTAGGCGGACCCTCTCCGTCGCGCGTCCGTCTACCGCCGTTTAGAACCTTGATTTATTCTTTAACAACTAATGTTGTTATAATTTACAATGACCAACAACAACAAAGGTTTTCTCTAATTTGTAGGTCGATTACACGAATTCGAAGATTCCATTCGCCTCGGTAAAGGTAATTCCTCTCTCACATTGGGAAAAAGTGTAGAATATTTTGGAGTAATTGTTATATATTTTATTGATAATCTCTTGGCTATTTATAGCCTTACAACCCTTCATCTTACATTAATACCCCATTAAAATCCCCTGTAGAATATTCTAATATCCCAACAAATATACCAAGAATATTCTAATATACCAACAAATATACCAACACTCCTCCTCAAGATGGACGAAAGATATTCACTAAGCCCATCTTGTCACATCCTCTAATCATATCTGCAGAGCTAAGTCTCTTGATCATACTGTCTGCTACCTGCTCCTTGGTTGGAACATGACCTAGCTCCAATAGTCCATGGTCCAACTTTTCCTTGATGAAGAACCCATCGATCTCGGTGTATTTGGTCCTGTCATGCTGCAATGGATTGTTGGCGATACTGATGGCTGATTGGTTGTCACACCACAGCTTCATCTTGGCTCCTTGATCCAGCTTCAGCTCCACCAGCATACTTTTCAGCCATAGCAGCTCTGCAACTCCCAAGGCCATAGCTATGTACTTCACTTTAGCTGTCGATCTGGCCACCACCGACTGCTTCTTACTCCTCCAAAAGACCAAGTTGCCTCCTACAAATATGCAATAGCCCGAGGTAGACCTCATGTCATCAGTACAGCTAGCCCAGTCAGAGTCACAGTAGCCCTCGATGCTCAAGTGATCATTCTTCCTGAATATCAACCCATTTTCGGGGGCACCCTTCAAGTATCTCAGAATCTAGTACATTGCGTCCATATGACCCTTCCTTGGGTCAACTATGTAGCAGCTCACCACACTCACTACAAAGCATATATCAGGACGTATGTGGCTCAAATAGATCAACTTGTCCACCAGTCTCTGGTATCTGTCTCGGTCAACTGGTTCTCCAGCCTCAGCACACAGCTTGAACCCCCGGTTGATCGGCGTCGTTGCAGGTCTGCATCCCAACATCCCTGTCTCTGTGAGAAGGCCCAGCGCATACTTCCTCTGAGAAAGAACAATCCCCTCTGCTTCTCGAGCAATCTCAATCCCAAGAAAGTACCGAAGAAGGCCAAGGTCCTTCACCTCGAACTCCTTGCCAAGCTTTCCCTTGAGTCGGGCAATCTCTTGCTCATCATCTCCTGTGATAATCATATCGTCCACATACACTGCAAGCATGGTGATGTGGCCTCCACTCCGACGGAAGAACACAGTATGATCAACATTGATCTGCTGATATCCCATCCCTATCATCGCCCTCCTGAATCTGTCAAACCACGCTCGAGGAGACTGCTTCAGTCCATAGAGGGACTTCAACCTGCAGACCTTGCCCACTGTCTTATCGGTGCAGAATCCTGGTGGTATCTCCATGTACACTTCCTCCACTAGATCCCCGTGAAGAAACGCACATATAGTTGGTGCAGCTTCCATCCACCATTCGCTGCCAAAGAAATCAGGGTCCTGACGATGCTCATCTTCGCCACTGGTGCAAATGTCTCATCATAGTCAATGTCGTACGTTTGACTGTATCATTTTGCCACCAGTCGAGCCTTGTAGCGCTCTACTTTCCCATCTGGGTTTTGCTTCACAGTAAAGACCCACTTGCATCCGACTGCCCTCTTCCCCTCTAGCAGTTTTACCAGTTTTCAAGTGTGGTTCTTCTCAATAGCGCCTAACTCCTCGTGCATCGCCGCTTTCCACTTTGGATCGTTCTTGGCAACCTGCCAATTGTTAGGTACAGTAATAATATCCAAAGATGCAACGAATGCTCCATGAGAATAAGAGATGTTATTATATGAAACAAACTGAGCAAGGTCCCAACCATATCTATCAGGAGAATTTTCAGCATTGCTGCGAGTGGTCCTCCGTACTGATAATGGTGTAAGAGAAGTAGGAAGAATGATATCACCTGAAGGGGAATCTGGTGGTGGTGGTGTAGGTGTCTCAGAAGTTGAGACAGACGCAGATAAGGGACTTGGCACTGGCACTATAGGTACTGGTCCTGCAGTTTGCTTCACTTTCCTGCTGTAAGTAAGTAACTCCCCATGAGCCGTGGGCCTAACACCTCTCATCGCCTCCCCATGTTCCTCTTCACTCTCCTACTCCTCCTCAAACGTTCCTCCATGTCATACTCCTAAATCGGTCACCACACTCTCACAAATCTCCCTCTAGCCTCATACTCTCAGTATCAGGTGAGTTGCTCATAGATGAGGTTCCCTCCTGACGGTAGTATGGCTCAAACTCCCTGAAGTGAACATCCATACTCACAAACTTCTTCTCTACTGGGCTCCACCACACGTACCCCTTATGAGTCGTCGAATAGCCCACGAATACACACTTGACTGCTCTGGGGTCAAGTTTCCCAACAGACGGTCTGTTGTCCTTCACAAAACATACGCAGCCAAACACCTTTAGTGGGAGTATCCCACTATTATTTCCTTACAATATTTCACATGGAGACTTCCATCCCAGTACCTTCGAGGGCATCATGTTGATCAATCGAGCTGCTGTCAACACTGCATGCCTCCACAGACTCTGTGGGACATTAATGGCGATCATCATGCTCCTTGCCACCTCCAGAAGGTGTATGTTCTTCCTTTCTGCCACTCCATTCTGTGCTGGTGTGTATGCACAGGTGGTCTGATATTGTATCCCTTGGGCTGACAGGTATTCCTCAAGTGCTTTGTTGATATACTATGTTCCATTGTCAGACCGTAGTACCTTCACCACTGCTATGTACTGAGTCTGGACATGTTTATAAAAGTCCCGAAAACAGGCAAAGACCTCACTCTTATTCTTCATCAAATATAGCCAGGTGACACGAGAGGAACAATCAATAAAAGAGACGAAATACTTTTAACTATTCATAGTAGGTATGGCGCACGGCCCCCCGACAACAGAATGTATAATATCAAAAACAGAATAGCTCCTATGGCCCGCACAAACATATGAGCTTCTAGTAAGTTTGCCTAAATCACATGCATCACATACTAGTTTCTCCTTATTTGCCTTCTCATAAATAGATGGATACAACCTACTCAAAATACCAAAAGAGGAGTGCCCCAACCGCCTGTGATGGAGTATCAGTGTATCATTGGCACTCATCTTTGGTCCTCCCATTCCTGCCATTTCTGCCACAGACATCAATGCTGAATCCAGTCCTTCCCGATCCAGGTACCACAGTCCATCATGCCAAGTGTCAGTTCCAAGTCTTCGTTCCGTCTCCTTCTCCTGGAAGATCACCTTAGAAATATCAAAAGAGGCAATGCATTTTAGTTGGAGGATTATAGAACTAATGGACAAAAGGCTGATTGGAAAAGAAAGAGCATGTAAAACATTGGATAATCTTACTGAACCTATACAATCGACAGTCCCTTACTGACCACTAGCTAGAAAGTACCATCGGTTGTTTGAATGATGTCTGCAGATGCTAGGTGAGTGTAGGAAGAGAACTCAATGGCATTCCCTGTCACGTGTCGAGATGCACCCGAATCGACAATCCAGTCCGACGATCTAAAGGAAGACATAGATGCAAGGGCGAGTGAGTCATCAGTACCTTCCGATAGATGGGCATACATGGCAGCGTTGCCTCTGGCGAAGACTGAGGTGGACGCCTCCTCAGTCCCACTCCTTCTGTCTCCTTCGCTTGACGCTCTCTCTTTCTCCTGAGTACTTCCAGCATGCCCAGTAGTTCCTGGTCCTCCTCAATATAGGCACCATTAGCTCCCTCCTTGCCTTCTGCTACCAGTAGGTTCGTCCGATAACCTCCTCAACCACCCCATCGACCCCCACGACCACGACCACGTCCTCCAAACTGTCCACGTCCGCCACCTGAATCTCCCCTCTTGGGTGGTTTGGTGCAAGCATACCTCAGATGGCCTACCTCCCCACAGTTGTAATACTGTCGGGGGTCTCCCTTAGGTCTTGTCCCGCCTGAATTGGCAACCGCCAATGCTATCTCACTTCAGGAGGACCACATGTCCCTGCCTGTAGCTTGATACGAGTCTCCTCATGGATCATGGCCGAGATAGCCTCCTCAAGTGTAGGAATCTTCGGTTGGGCTAGAAGTAGCGCTGTCCTCTGAGCAAACACTGTGGCCAGCCCCTTACAAAAATTCATCGTCCTCTCCTGCAGACATACATGTCTCTCCTTACACTTCGGGTCCTCGCAGCTCGTCCGATATGAGGAGTGATCATAATCCAACCACAACGCTCCAACTCCGTGACATACTCTTGTACCGTCTTCTCTCCCTGTACGGTGTCGTCGATCTCCCCTTGATCTGGAAAACCCTCAAGTTATTTTCCACACCATCGTAGGTTCTCCTCAACTTCTCTCACACGTCTTTCACCATCTCAAGGCCATCCACTGTGGCGGCGATCGATTGGACTAAAGAATTGAGTAGACAAATGTATACCACCACATGAGTGGACTTCCACTCGTCACGTCCTGCCGAGTCCTCATCCGGCTATGTCTTCTCTCCTGACAAGAAATCCTCCAGGTTCTTCCCTGCGAGGGTTCTCCTTACTCGTCGTGACCAACTCAGGTAGGTAGCCGATCCATCAAGCTTCAGATCGTTGGATGGAAGCTCCAACTTCGCCAATGTTCGTGTCGCGCTCTCACCAGCCGACAGTTTCACCAGCTTCATCAACGTTGCGACCTCCGCAGAGTCCAACTTCTTAATGATCTCCTCCATCGATCTAGGCCTTCGATGTCAACGTCTGGAACGACCCGCGGGAGACGCCAGGAACCGCGGCAAAAGGCTCCGCGGGAGTTGCGGCTTCGCGGTGGTCGTGGCGGGCGAGCGGCGACGGTGGTGGCGGGCGAGCGGTACAGCAGCTGTGGTGGCGGACGGCTCGGCAGCGGTGGTGGCGGACGGTGTGTCAGCGGTGGCGGTGGTGACAGCTAGGGTTTGGGGGGGGTGGCTAGGGTTTGGGCTATGATACCATGTAGAATATTTTGGAGTAATTGTTATATAGATCGGAAGTTTCCTGTTTGACAAAGGCGAATACAGCGAAGTGAGGTGAACGACAGTGAGGAGGAAGAGAAAGAAGACCGGTTTCTCAGGGACATGCCCACAAGAGGATTGAGGGACAGAAGGAGCTGCAGGCCAACAAGGAAAAGAAGACCTCTGAGGGTGCTCGAATCCACTCTTCTGAATTAGTTATTGCTGCCCCTTCTCGCCGTACCCAGTCCGATGCTCCTCCTAAGAAAAATCAGTCAGATGCTTCTGGTAGTGATCAGTCATACCTCTATTGCAAGTACTGCCAAAAGCCTTTAGGAAGAATTTAGGTTTCTTTCTTTTATCCGAATTAAGAGCTCTTTAACCGCGCGCGCGTAAGCCCCCGCACGTACTGTAGCTACACGTCGGACGAGGGCCTGCTCTCCGGCAGATTTTATTGATAATCTCTTGGCTATTTATAGCCTTACAACCCTTCATCTTACATTAATACTCCATTAAAACCCCTGTAGAATATTCTAATATCCCAACAAATATACCAAAAATTATTCTAATATACCAACAAATATACCAAGAATATTCTAATATACCAACAAAAAGCCATATCCTTTTGCATGATATCACTCCAAGTTTTCTTAGGTCTATCCCAACCTCTAGCACAGCTCCCTCGATTGGTGTCGCTGAGGCATCAACTGCCCTTAAGGCGCTAAAGTCTTGTACCACCTTAGACCCTAGCACGATACCAAACCAAGTTCTCTTAGGTCTACCCCAACCTCTAGCAGCTCCTATAATCGGTGTCGTTGAGGCATCAACCACACTTAAGGCGCTAAAGTCTCATGCCACCTTAAACCCTAGCCACTCTCCCAAGTCACAGCTAGGTGACAAATAAAATAAAATAAAAGTTACTAAACATGTCAAGCTAATCAAAACCTAAATCAATTTGAACCATCAAGAAATCAAGGCTTCTACAACAAATACAAATTTTGTATCATTATAAGTGCCATCCAATCATTTAACAAAGGATAAATAGGTCTATTTCTTGAGCTAATCTCTCTATTTGGTGGGATTCAATTGAAGTTACTCTTGTAGCCATAAGAACCATGCCTTCAAACATTTTTTTTGCTAGCTTTTCAACCCATTGTGTATCGATTTGCTTGCTTATACTATCGTATATCACATCTCGTACCGTGTACCATATGATGCAGAATCCAATTGACTTCACTTTATTAATAAATTATACTTTTTATAGAACAAATAGGAAAAAAAGGTGCACGATCTCGACAAATTATTTCTGAATAAATTAATAAATCACATGTAAGAAGCATAGCACTTCATAACTCATTGGTAAATAAACTTTGATTCTCTATCGACCAACAATGTGAGACTATTAACATGGTTCAAGATTACTTCTAAATCCATATAAGAAGTATGAACATGATTCAATATAATAATCTTCTCATATTTTTTTATTTTCTTCACCTTTATAGACCCATCTAGTTCCAGAATCCAATTCTTAAGTATATATTACATGACCCGAGAGACCACCATTGGCACCACAGGCAGCTCTATTTCAGCAGGCTCAGCAGCAGAGAGGTCAAGTTCAGGGACGAGGATAGGCATTTGCATTGGCTGCTGAGGAGGAAGCTACTGCAGGAGAGGTTATCGCAGGTACTATTTTAGTAGCTTCATTACCAGCTGTAGCTTTATTTGATTCTGGAGCATCGCATTCATTTATAGCAGCTATCTTTGTAGCCACCCATAGAGTAGCTACCGCACCCCTTCCGAAGATTAAGAGAATTCTTACGGGAGGTGGAATTATCCCAGTTAGTGACGTCTGTAGATCATGTTCTGTAGTAGTCTGTGGAAGAGAGATGCGAGCTCAATTTCTGATCTTTTCCATGCCGGATTATGATGTTGTACCAATACTACCTATCAGCCTACATGTATAATATCGGATCAACCGATTCATAACTTAATAACAGTATTTCATATCATACTGTAAGATAGTATCATATTGTAAGATATGTATCTTGTACTGTAAGATACTAACAACATAAGTTCACTGACATGTAAATAGGTAACATTGATGGTAGAGGGGAGATGTAAATGTGACAAGCAAGTTCACTGACATGTAAATAGGTAACATTGATGGTAGAGGGGAGATGTAAATGTGACAAGCACCTTAGGGCCTTGCCTCTCAGCTAAGGTGTTTAGGGGTCACCTAGTAGACATCGTGGTACCACCTGATGGACTCAGACACGACGAAGGACCATATTTGCACACTTAGAGGCGACAAAGAACCATGTCACCTCACCTTGGCACATTGGTGCATTTAATAACACTTCCTTTGAGTAGTAGACTAATAGTCCACCGCTCCTAATCAATTCATCGATTCCATCTGGAACAGTTTTCTTCATCTTATCCTCACCACCTACAACTTCCTACCAATGAACTCATTACTTATTATATGTTTTACTGTATAACAGTATAACCAATCATCCATCTCAACATTCTAATTTAATTTAAGTTCTTTTTGTTTTTCTCTGGACATGTTTCTTAACTGCCCAACCTCCTGACAAGCAACTGTCCAACAGAACCTCTCTTTTTTCACTTGCAACACCTAAAAACTATTTCTACATCCTATGCTATACGCGTACACCAACAAGAAACCAAACGGACAAAACGACACTGGCACGATATTGTCTGTGACATGTCCGATACATGCTCGACACAATGTGACACTTGTCAAAGATAACAATAACAGGTCAATTTACATCACGTCCTTCCGATTGTCAGAAAATTCCATCATAAACAAGAATTTTCATATAATCCAAAAACAAAAAAAATCGCATTCTGGCGTTTCCTAGCATTTTCAGAGTGCCGGCGTCGTGTCCGACAAGACGCGACACTAACTTTTCGCAGATCTAGGAAGCGATGGCGGGAAAAAAAACTAGAAATCGCCATAAATCGAGAAAAAAGACGGGATCGAGACCTTGTTGAACCAGGGGTCGTGGAGGATGTCGGTGCCCCTCTTGTGGACGATGCACGGACCGGGGATCACCGCCGAGAACTGCCGACACTGGCGGAGGCTCCTCGCGGCTGATCGAGCGATGTTCCACATTCTTCCAATGGAGCCCGGCCCCAAAGCACTCTTCTTCCTCTTCTTCTTCGAAGTCAATATAGAACTTCGAACAGTCAAGTGGGAAGAAGACTGGGAAGACTAGGAGCTTAAAGGCGGTCTGCTCACCCGCGGAGGAGGTGGGGAGCGGAATCTGATTCCTTGTTAACAATCACCCAAATAAAATGGGTATAATAAGAAGAAAAAAATTCTTATCTTTGGTAAACGTATAATATATGCATACTTTTGAAAGATGCAGACTAATATTCGAATTTATATACATATTTTTGAAAGATACAGACTAATATACGAATTTTAAAAGTGTGACGTTTTAAATATGTTTCGTACGAATAATTAAAAATTTTGGCACAAAAAAAAATATAGATGTCAGTACAGCTTATTTAATTAACCAAGAAAAAAATCTAGCATTCTTTCATTAACTCTTGTAGTCATGTTGCTTTTAACCGGTCTGGCATAATTAAAAAAAAAAGTCTATACAAAAAAAGCCCCACATGCAACCTCTTTAATTAAGGCTCTTGATAAGGCACTACAAAAATGACTCAGGACAGCCAAAAATTTTACCATTAATAATTACAAGTTTCACTCCCAAAAATTACTCACCGGACTGCCCACTTCAAATTAAATTTTTTTTATAATCAGGACTGTTAAAAATTTGACAGTCCGGAGGGGAGGGCTACGCCAGGTGACACGAGGGCGGGGTTATGTGGAGGCCGGAAGGGGGAGACGAGACGGAGGAGCGGGAGGAGGAGGAGGCGGCGGCGGGAGACAGGGGAGGAGGCGGAGGCGGGCGCGCGGGGGCGGCGGTGAGGCGTAGGCACACGCGCTCGCATCCGCTGCTGCTGCCGCTTCTGTTGTTGTTGTTGTCGCCGCCGCCGCCGTCGACGCGAGACGTAACTGCAGCCCCCCGCGAGCGCGTGCCTCCGCCACACGCAGCCTCCCGCACGCTGCTTTTTCTTCTTCATCGTCTTCATGACGGAGCCGACGGGAAGGTGCCTGAGGTGCGGCTAGGCGGTTGCAACGCGGTCGATGGCGAGGTCGACGACGCGGAGAGGCAAAAAAATTGCGAGAGGAGGGAGGAGGAGAGGCCGGAGAGGATGGGGTGGGGAGGAGCAGGAGGAGGGAGGTGAAGAGGGTGGACAGCCCTAGTAAATTTTGGACTAGCTGAATAAAAATTCTTCCAAACTGGACTAGCACCAATACTGGACTAGTTCCGAGTCATTTTTGTAGTGCCTTTATCAAAAGCCTTAATTAGTCAAGAAAGAAATTCAACAGTCTTGTTGCTTACATCAATGATAATTTTGTGAGATGGATGAAAATGTGGACTGATGAATTTGTGATTAATAAATTATTTGTTTGTTTATTAGGGATAAAAAAATACATGTCTAATTTTTAGTACCAAATTTGTTCATTTGAAATGTACTAAATAGGAAGCCTATTTGCTTATCATTTTAAACTCAGCTTTTTGGATTATAAATCAAAGTGGGAGATATGTGCTTGGCCAAGTCATTTTAAAAAATGAAGTTATAAAAAAATTCGTGGAAATCTAAGATAAAACTCTACTTTCAGAGCGGAGGTCCAAAGCAGTTTTCAGAAATGCATTTGAGAGAACTGGCGGAGAGTTGCGGGTCCCACACCCCACACCCTGCACCCCCAACTCGCTCTCTCTCTCTCTCTCTCTCTCTCTCAAAAGATAAAATTTATCAACAACAAAGCTCCGAGTTCCTTCCCTCCTTCCGCATCCCCTTCCAAAAATTCTAACCCTAAATCCTAACTACCGCAGCAGACTGAGATCCGATGACCTAGATCACGACGAGGTAGGAAGGGCCAGCGCCTCCTCGACGAGGTCGAGGCGACCTCGATCTGGCGGTCGTTCTCCGACCACAGGTCGAGGCGACCTCGATTTGGGCGAAGGCGACCTCGGTTTAGGGTTAGTGTTCCAGTGGATGTCGAGGCGAACTCAAGCAGGCGGTCATTCTCCGGCCACAGGTCGAGGCAACCTCAATTTAGGGTTAGAGTTCCTGTGGAGACGTCGGTCAAGATGGACAACGACGACAAGGAGCTCCCCCAGCTCGTCGAGCTTGAGGTCAAGGGCTCATCTCCTCCTACGAGTTCCCTCTCGAAGCTCTAATGGTCGTCCTCGACCTGGCCGTCCTTCGACACGTCCTCCTCGACCTGGCCGTGCCTCAGAGCTGGCACCAACACGGCCGCAGCAGTTATCCTCTCAAAGCTCTGATGGCCTCAAGACCACTGTGGATGCCATCGACACGGTTGCAGCAGTCGGAGATTGACCTTGATTAGGGACTCGGCCTCGTCGATGATCGACGACGATCGGAGAACAGATTTGTGGGATACAGGGAAAATTGTTGGGGACACTGGAACAATTGTTGTGGATACACGAAAGAATTGAGTTTTATTTCGGATACAGTGAAGTTGTATCGGGAACAACACTGTCGGAAGAAAGAACATAACCTTTTTTTTATAATTATTTTTGGGTTTTGATAAGGGCACTACACAATATACTTAGGGCTAGCCTATTGAAATTTTTCCAAAAATTACAAGTTTGTCACACCTCAAAGTTACTTAGGGCTAGCCCACACCAACCTATATAAGTCAAAATCATTTCTCTTCTTTGTTTTTCACCTACACATGAAGAACTCTCTCATTCTCTCAAGTCCAAAAATCTAAACCTAACTTTGGAATTTGATAGTTGTGGTCCCAAATGGAAGAAAAATCTGATTTGGTGATTGTCCAACGAATATTCTTCCGGTATGTCTTCGACAACATACGATGAACAAGTTTTACGATTGTCACAAAAATATTTAGTTTTATTTGACTATTGTAGGAGCGATGCATGAAATTATCTTTGATGAAGAAGTCGGATCATGCAATCCATTAAATATGCACTCCGGTCCTTCCGAATAACATGTCGGTTGTTCCGAAGCACGTACGGTACGTAAAATGACAACCCTATTTTGACAGTCATCGTGTAAGGACTTGTAAGCCCCCTGATTTTCAGTAATTTTTAATTTGGTTTTTTTCATAATTTTCTGTAATTTTTCGAAATTTTTCTGTAATTAAAACCTAGGTAATTTGAAATTAAATGATTTATAATTGCTGTTAAATAGTATTAAAATATTATGGAAATAATATTTTATGGTGTAAAATGGAAAACTGGACATAGGGTAATTTTTTGTGAATTTATTGGACCCCGGAAGCATTTTAAAGCCCTAGAAACTAAGTAGAATTAGACCGAATTAAACCCCTAAAAACTAACCGGGTTTATTTGAAATAAACCAAACCGGACCGGACCGGTTTACCCGAACCAAACCAACCCAGCCTTAACGGATCGGGTCGGATCCGAATCGAACCCGACCCGAACCCGAATCGAAACCCACACCGAATCACTGTTCCGACCCGGTGGCGCGCCTATTTATTGGCCTCGAGATCCGCGTAGTCGCCGCCTTTCTCTCTCTCCAGCTCCACCGCCCGCAGCCAGTAGCTTCGCCGGAACCCAAGACTTCCTCTTCCTCCTTCCTTTCTCCTTCCTCCGCTCGACCCGTCCCCAGTCATCCACCTATCCCTCCGACCATCGACCAACACCATTATCCCCGCTCGCCTCCATCTCCCTGACCGGAACCCTAATCACCTCGTTCTCCTCCTGGCCGCCCTCGACAACCCATCATCCCCTTACCTTCTCCACCAGTCGACTCCGCCATCCCCTCCGCCTGAAGCCGCCCAGTCCCATCTCCACCGTCCTCAACTCCTCTTCGCCGTCCCTCTCCAACCGTCGACCACACCCCGCCTCGACCACCACCTCCACAACTCACCTCCGGCTGTGCCCTAGCCCTAGCCCCGCTCGACCACCTCCCTCCGCCCTAGACCTAGCCGCCCGACTCCGGCCGCCCAGCACAGCCTCCTCTCCGAGCGACGCCTTCCCTTCTCCTCCTCCCCAGGAGCTCCGCCGCGTAACCGACCCTGCTCCGCCTCCCTCCCTCGAGCAGCGACCAGCCACAGCACCCCTCCGCCAGAATCCCTGCCTCCCCATTGCCTCCGGCGACGCCATCCCGAGCCGAGCGTCGCCCACCTCCGCCCAGATCAGCTCCTCCGCAGCCGTGCAGCACCGACGAGCTCCGGACAGCAGCACCAGAACCCTAGCCCTAACCCTAGAGCAACAGCGGACACGGACACATCAACTCTCAGACCGGACACAGTACCGGACACGGTTGACGCAGGACACGAAGCAGACACTCGGACACGTGAAATTCAGATTTCACGGAGCCCTGTTCAGGTAGCGTTTTCTCTCTCCTCGCTGATCCGATTTCTGTTCCGTCAGTTGTGACGCGTAGGCCGCGTGACCCCCTCGATGCCCGTGCAACCGGCTCGGTGCGTCGCGTCCTGTGGTGATCGCAAACCGCGATCCAAAAACAGAAAAACCAACGCCCTATTTCACCCTGGAACTGAGTGCGCCCCGCCAAACGGGACGACTTGGTCGCACGCGGTCTTCACCGAAACGTGCGCGTCGTCGATACGGACGTGCGGGATTTCACAGAAGTTGATTTGGATGTGCGTGCACACCGGAATCAACGCATATCCGCCGACAACGTCCCTTATCCGTCCGTTCTGGAACACATCGTAACTTCGTGTACACACGTCGGATCAAAACGAAACATGCGCCATCGGACTCGTAGCAATGCGCTGGTCCTGTGACCCATGTTTGGTTCGATTCTGAGAACGTTGACAGAATCGCGTATCGTGGGCCCCACAGGCTCCACTTGGCGGGCAATTTTGTGATCGGCTCATCGGAATCCAATTCTGGAAGTTCCGTTGGGTTCGTATCATCGTTCCTGACTTGTTGACACTAAGTTGGACAAATTTGGAGACCTTTGACCCTGGCACGGTTTTCGGTGCAAAGCGGCCCACATGTGGATCCCGCTTTGACCAGAAACTATAATTTTCGCCTTTGCGTCCAAATTGGACTCAATGACAGGCGTTTCTAGCTATTTGATATTTTCTGAATCTAATGGTGATGTTTATTTCAGCAACCGGAGTAGTACCTGCAAATCACACTGAGACCAGAGCTACAGTTGGAGCCAGAACCCCAAGCAAGTGTACCTTGCCAACATTGCAGTTCTTGTTACTTATTTTCTTGATTTATTTATATCTTGTACATGCTTGACCTAGGACCGTGTGACTTACTTAGCATCCGATTAATAGTCGGGTGCCAACACCGTACGCGGCGTTGTGTATTGTCATCTAGACATAGATACCGAGACCCTATATTTCTCGTACTTGTCTTATCAAGTACATCATAACCCAGGACACTTGACACTATTCATGAGACAGAATCTTCCTGAGACATTCGTAATTCTGTATAGGATACAGGTTTCATGACATATTCTTTATATATATGCTTAGAGCTTATTATGACTTGCTGCATTAGATATGATCTTGCGTGACATGGACATGATGCATCGTGGACATGAGACGTGTGATTACATTGGGTGGGGAGAGACACACAGGCTACAGGATGATCATATATATATAACCCCTATTATTGTGAGGCGTAAGACTCTAAGCCCGAGCTTGGCCCATTACTCATTATTATTGCTACCGGCTCCCCGACACAGAGCTTGTAGTGGTTTCAGCCTGAGTTCTAGCGCTGCTCTCATCTTGCATATCACTTAGCTGGTTATTTAGTGTTCCCCTATTGTTTCATTTATTGCTGGAGAGACACACAGGCTACAGGTTGATTATATTATGCCAGCTTCTCAGTCACTCGCTGAGCTAGACAACCACATGATAACACTGCTACCGGCTCTCCGACACAGAGCTTGTAGTTGTTTCAGCCTGAGTACTAGTGATGCTCTCTCTTGCATTTCACACAGATGTTTACATATTTTACTTATATTTATTCATTTATTCCCTGCACTGCATTATGTTGGCTTGAGTTATTTTGTACCTTGCTATGTCCCCTGAGGACCTGGATCCGGATTATGTCCCCAGGATTAGCAGAGGAGATCCACCCAGAGTTATACAGTACAGGAGCATTAGCAGGAGCAGAAGCAGGTGCCTACATTGGAGCAGAATCAGGATCCGAGGACGAGATCGTACCAGAGGACTTCTCTTGAGTATTGGCTTGAGATACTCATTTATTTCTGTTCCTAGTTATTTTATTTCCAGTCTATTGCATTGATGTATCATACTTGTTCTCGGATTGTTCTCCGAGACACTTTTATTGAGATTTGTTAGTTTATTCTATTTGCATTATTCTGGCATTTGATCTGTGATTATCTGTTGTGGATGAGATTAGTATAGACTGTGACTTGTATCATTGGACCTACTTATTGTTGTACTACAGCTTAAGTATGCCCCGATGGATCCATTAAATTGGGTTTGTCCATCGGTGTGTGCTGCTGGCCATTGCCACGTATCTAGTCCCTCGATATTTTGGGACTGGGACGTGACAGGACTGTATAAAATTTGACAATCCTATATAACTATAGGACTGTCATAATTTTGACAGTCCTATATACTAAGTGGACTGTCAAAATAGTGACAGTCCTGAATCTTAAAGACTGTAAAAATTTTACAGTCTACTCAATACATTAGTCTGTAAATATTATGACAGTCCTAATTTGGACTGCCAATTATTTAAAGTTATTAATTTTAAGATTATTTTATATTGGTTATAGGACCAACCTCGTACAGATGTTGTGGTACATCCTGCTATTGGGGTTGATGTGGAGAAGGTATTCTCAACGAATATTCAATTTTCATCCCAGGAAGAAGCATTAGATTGGTGCAGAGAAGTTGAAAGATGACATAACATCGTCATTGTTATTGCAAGATCCATTAGATCTCGGCCGAACCGAAAATATTTAGAGCTGGGCTGCGAAAGAGGAGGTGTGTTCAGGCAGCATAATGGTGTTGTTGAAAAAAAAATTCCCATGAAAAACTTTGGGACGAGAAAATGTGGTTGTCCATTTAAGGTTTTGATTGTAAAAGTAGAAGATGTGAAATGGATAATCGAAGTTAAGAATGGAATACACAATCATCCTATTCCAGAGACACTTACGGGTCATGCCTACGTGGCACGGTTGAAGAAGGATGAGAGAAATTTGGTTGAAGAAATATTCCTTTTCGGAGTTGCACCCAAACAAATTTATTCTGTCGTGTGACAAAAAGAAGATAAGAACAAGTCAACCATAAGGATGATCTATAAAAGTTTGGCGAGAGCGAAATGTAATAGTATGAAAGGAAGAATGACGATGCAGCAAGTATTGAAGTTGCTTGGGGAGCATCACTACGTGGAGTACCATAGAAGACATCCATAAAATGATGAACTCCTTTCATTGTTTTGGGCTCATCTTGATTGCACACACTTGGTTCGGTCCTTGGCAGACGTGTTGGCCCTTGATTGTACATATAAGACCAACAAGTTCAAGATGCCTCTTTTTCACATTGTTGGGTTTACGTCTACGGGAAAAATATTTTTAGTCACTTTTTGTTTTATGAAGAGAGAGATAGTAAAGGATTACACTTGGGCGTTGAAGAAACTATAATCCCTTTACACAGGATACAAAGAGCCCTCTGTTTTTGTTACCGACAGAGAATATGCGCTAATAAATGCTATAGATATTATATTTCTCATGTGCATAGACTACTATGCACTTGGCATATAAATCGAAATATCCAAGCTCAATGCAAGAGAAATTTTGAAAATATGGACGGTAAAATCGACAAGCTTCGCTTCGAAGAATTCTACAGTGATTGGAGTCTTGTATGGCGAGCAAGTACTACAGACAGCTATGACACAGCATGATACATGTTCAAACAAAAGTGGGAGACGAGTAACCCGACATGCATTTCTTATATCAAAGATACTTAGCTAGAACCACATAAAGAATAATTCGTCTTAGCATGGACGAACATGTTGAAGCATTATGGCACAATCACTATGAACCGGGTCAAAGGATCACACTCAAGTTTAAAAAGATATCTACGGTCATCGATCGGTAATTTTGTCTCCGTTTGACAATCGATTCATTTTATGATTATTTTTACGGTGAACGAGATTATAGCATCATTTGAGATGAGCCTCAATATTGCAAAGCATGAATACAAGCATGAACACCTTTTGGATGGTTTAATCCATGTAGTATCTCACAAGGCCTTGGGCTTATTGTTTGAGGAGATTGGTAGGTCGAAGTTGGTTGGTTATGATCCCGAGGTTTGCGGTTGTTCATATCGACATTCACTCGGCCTTCCTTGTGCACATGAGATTAACGAATATCGTCATCAATCTATACTTATTCCAATAGATGTTGTTGATCAACGCTGGACAATTGTCGATAATGCCAACGGTGGAAGTTCACGATGATTTTTTTTCTTTGCTACAAGTGAAACTCCTTCACGCAAGGTGGTGTGTCGCATCAGAACCGGAGAGAAGATCCATTGAGATTAAAATCTAAGAAATTGTAGTCCCGACAACAACTCGATTGCAAGAGCCATCTGTTGTTCGAACTCCTAAGGGAAGACCACCTTCAAGAATGAGTAGAGCAAAAAAAGGAGATGGAGTCAACTAAAAGAGATCCATCCTTGTTTGAACATATTGAACGCAATTTAGACCAAGTTGAGTCAAAGTCGGTTATCGAAAGTGTGGTATTTTTGTAAAAAAAGAGTAAGCTTACTATTCGAAGGGGGAAGAAACAGAAAATGAACGATGCAGTCATGGCAGAGGGTTTAGATAACTTCTCTGATTCATATAGTCTATACATTCAAAATTTCCTACCTGAGATACGGGATTTTATTTGGCCTATTGTTGATGTTCCTAAGGATGGCCATTGTGGATATCATGCACTCGCAAGACATCTTGGCTATTCAGTTGAAGCAGGATGGAGACAGGTTAGGGAAGAGTTGTACGAGGAGTTGGAGTCTCGTCTACCCTTCTATAGGCAGATACTCGATGAAGAAATTGTTGGAGATTTGTTGGCAAGCATACCTTGTACGAAAACAGTTACCGGACCAGACCATTACATGGATGTCCCGCCTGCTGCATACGTATTCTCTAATAGGTATAAGATACCTATTATAATTATCTCACAAGGCATTAACAATACTTTCTTTCCAATGTGCGCTCCCCCGGTCGAACACAGACTATCCAATCTATGTTCGATAGGGCTTGTCGGACAACACTTTGTCATCCCAAGGTTGATCGGTCATTCTTCTATTCCTCCACCTTCTACGCTTTGGTATAAACATGCACCGGAGGAAGCGATCGCATGGACGACACCCTACACGGATGCAATTGCTGGCTATAAGAAGATGATGAAGATGGAGGATCCGAAAATCTTGTCGAAGGACTACTTTGATATTCTAATCGATTGATACATCTTATACTTATGTATCATTTTGTATGTTGTGCAATGAGCCATGTATGTTGAACTGTATATTGAACTGTATGTTGTGCAATGAAAGAAATAAAACTAGAACTGTATATTGAATTGTATGTTGTGCAATGAGTCATGTATGTTGAGCTTTGGTATCTTTTCTAACATTTATATAGATAGTTTGAACCTACTCTCTGTATAAAACTAGGACTGTCAAAATCTGGACAGTCCCACAAGCAAACAGGACTGTCAAAATTTTCACAGTCCTAGTTTTAATCCACTGTGATATATATAAAAGTAGGACTGTCAAAATCTGGACAGTCCCACAAGCTAACAGGACTGTCAAAATTATGACAGTCCTAGTTTTAACCCACTGTTTGCACTTTTTATTATAAAACTAGGACTGTAAAAATTTGGACAGTCCCACAGTCTATCAGGACTGTCAAAATTTTGACAGTCCCACAGGCTAATTGGACTGTCAAAATTTTGACAGTCCTAGTTATAACCCACTGTCTGTACATTTATATACTGTGAAACTAGGACTGTCAAAATTTTAACAGTCCAATATAAAATTAGGACTGTCAAAATTTTGACAGTCCTAGTTTTAACCCACTGTCTGCACATTTATATATAAAAGTAGGACTGTCAGGATTTTGACAGTCCCACAAGCTATGTGGACTGTCAAAATTTTGACAGTCCTAATTTTAATCCACTGAAAATTTATATATAAAACTAGGACTGTCAGGATTTTGACAGTCCCACAAGCTATGTGGACTGTCAAAATTTTGACAGTCCTAATTTTAACCCACTGTCTCTGCAAATTTATATATAAAACTAGGACTGTCAGAATTTTGACAGTTATCAGGACTGTCCAGAATTTGACAGTCCTAGTTTTCAAACTTAAAAGTGTATAAAAGTTTTCCAGAATTTGACAGTCCTAGTTTTCAAACTCTCCAAACACAAATTGTATGAAAGTTTTACAACTTAAACAAGTCTTAAAACAAAACATAGCCAATCAAAAATTCCAACAAAACATAACCAGTCAAAGTTTTCAAACTTAAAAGTTTTACATGTCTCAAAACATAAATTGTAGCAAAGTTTTACATGTCTTGAAACTTAAACTTAAACTTTATGTCGCTTCTTTGTACGTTGCTCTCTATTTTTCATGAAAGAAAAATCTTCAGTGTTGTCGATTTGTTGTAGCGCGTCATTAATTTTCATATAATTCGTACCCTGGCAACTTAAGAGGCTTATTCCCAACTTTTTTACTTTCCTAGCCTATTCATGAGAATTCAAAAAATTTGTTAGGTTATAAACATTTACATATATCAAACTGAAAGTGAAGAAGTTGCCTCACCATCTTGACCAATGCAGTATACAAGACAGATTTGGCGGGAAGATATGATGGTACATGCATAATATCGCCTCCGCGTTTGAATAACGTAGGTAGTCCGACACCAGCGTAGTAGGCGAGGTAGTCGTCGCTACATTCCGTCATATATTACTGCTGCTTGTCGTTCGGTTTCTCTAATAACGTGACGTTGCCACTCAGTAAAGAAGTCCGAGACCTAGTTGAACGCCGCAGGAATATAGTTTAGCGGTTTTGTACCTCGTGGAGCAGTTATCATTTTCAATGTGCGCTTCGGGACTGTTTGTACATAACCAAACTGACGGAGCACTCTATCAGGCATATAAGCCTCCTCGATTTCATGACAACTTATCAGACCGTGATATAAAGCGACTGGTTGCAATGGACGACTAGTCTGTCGCAAATCACGATATGGATCCCAAACAATCTATAACGCATGAAATTTAGCATAACGTCATTTAGCATAACGTAATTTAGTAAATTATTACCAAATATTAAAAAATTAGGTCTCAATTCACCTCTTCTATCGTCATATCTTCGAGTGCATTCTGTAGGGCGGCCAATGTGTGTGGACGTTTGGCATCTTCCTTAGTTGGCTTCCATCTGCATATTCTAGGAAGGTGCTCGTCATACCCTCGGTTAAGTTTAGCTCGCAGCAGGGTTGGAAAGTGCTCGTATATCCATGCCTTCACGTAACCAAATTAAAAAAAATTAGTCCAAAAATTAATAACAAATTTTTTATTATGTATACAAGTTGACAAAGATATATCTATACATAGAGTAGAGTCTGGCATCCAGATATTATCTTGGAACCGACGTGGGATGCCGCACCAAGCTCGCGGTAAAGGTATGCTAGTATACCGCTTCCCCAAGATATTTCTTCCACCGTGTCTATGTCGTCCAAATTCAGGAGATATTTGGCATATATCGACGTTCCAGACTTACCCGTAATGCCGACAGCCCCTAAGATAAACTTCATATATCCACAGGCCATATTATCGCTATTATCCACTTCGGGGTCCGGATCAGCGAATGTCTCCTCCAAATATTTTAAAGGAAGTCCGTACGACTTCTTGAATTCTCGAAGGGTGGTAAAACTAGTGGCATCAACTCCCAGACACCCTCATACATAATCTATGATATGGTCGTAAAAGTTGATGCTCGATTCGTCAAAAGTATGATTCATCATGACTCGATCATCAACCCTAAGTCCCAATATATGATGAACGTCATCAAGGGTAATCGTCAACTCCCCGTTTGGTAGATGGAAAGTGTTGGTTTCTGGATGCCATCGTTCTACAAATGCTGATATGAGTGCATTATCCACCGTCGTATATGAGTAGTTACCCAAATATTATAAACCGGTGGGAATGATTTTAGCCATCACATCGCCTTCCAATAATTCAAACCTCCATGTATTATATTTTTTGTCGTGGTTGATCACCGTTAACATACGAGAACTCTCCTGAAAAGTAAATAATTAGATGAACTTATACCTATATATAAAATATAGTTATCTATAAATAATTGGATGAACTTAGAACTTACAACTATATATAAAATTATCATAACGTAATGTACTTATCGGATTGTTCCATATTTGGTATGCAATATAGTTCTCGATCGACGGCAACATAGAGCAACCGTTTGGACGAGTCTCGACTGGACTATATGGCTGCTGAGAAGATCATGAACCATCAGTAGGCCGGTTTTCGAGGGTTTGTGGAAGAGTCTCGACAGGACTATCTGCATGTTGAGAAGGTCCTGAACCATCAGTTGGCCGATTTTGGACATTTGGCATGTCCTCATCGGAGGAGAAAGAAGAACCAGAAGTACTAGGAGTACTAGGAGCACGTCTCTTCGAACGAGTGACAGTCTTCTTCGTCAGTCGACATTTCCTAACTTCAGGGCGTGCCTCGGGGTCGCGGATAGTAAGAGCTGGTTCAATAGTACGCTGAACATTGCGTTCCTTACGCATCGACACAATAGGGTATCTTCTTATGATATCTTCATCCTCGGTGTCATTCCGAGGGTCGTGACTATAAGACAAAAAAGATATATATTTTAGCATCCCAAAATTTATTCAACATTCAGGACTGTAGAAATTTCTACAGTCCTATATGTATACAGGACTGTAGAAATTTCTACAGTCCTAAATTTATACAGGACTGTTAAAATTTCTACAGTCCTTTATACATATAGGACTATAGAAATTTCTACAGTCCACAATGTATATAGGACTGTAGAAATTTTTACAGTCCCGCATGGTTCTGTGACATACGTTCGACGGATGTCGAACTTGTATGCCCTAAAATTGGGTACGAGACTCCAAAAAATGTCGAAACTATATATGAAACTACATTCAGGACTTGTATGCCCTAATTTTAAAATTGGAAAGATAATTTTTGGAAAATTTTCGAAATATAATAGAAATTATTATAATTTTTGAAAAAAATTTGAAATACAATAAACAAGGAGAAGGAAGAATTGTACCTTGATTCTTTCGAGAGTTTGGGAGCCATCGACAAGGAGGAGGAGGAGGAAGTGGATGAGGAGGGCTCCGACAAGAAATGGAGGAGGGGGGAGGGCTCCGATGGGGGTTTGGAGGGTTTGGGAAGAGAGTTTAATGTTTGGGATAGTATGAGTAAACTTCATTCATTAATGGGCTAGCCCCAAGTGTTTTTAGTAGTGCCCTTATCACCAGCCTTATTTTCACACAACTAAAAATATTTTATAAAATTTTATTAAATAGAATTTTTAACATTCTTTTATGAAAACTATTTTTCAGATGAAGGTAACCAAACACAAAGTCATAATCTTTATACTAAAAAAATAATTTTATAACTTATTTTCAGAAAACTGTTTTCAGAAGAAGAAAAAATTCAGAAAGACTATCAAAACGGACCTGAATTAAATCTAATCTGAATGTTTCTTGTTTGACGAATATTTGACCGAATTTTGTAACGTATTTTATTTGTTGTGTCGTTTATACTTGTATTTTTGTCGTCTTATTTTTTTTCGTTTGTTGAATTGCTAACAAGGTTCTAATGCAGAATTTGGGTATCCAGAGAGACCCGGAGGGTGCACGGTTAGGTTGTTATGCGGGATAGCACGGAAAGCTGGGAATCAATTCACTTTCGTTTCTTGGATTTGAGAATCTTCGGAAACTTGGTGGGCTGTTGAAGGGATTTTGTTCTTCAAAAAAAAGGATGGGATTGGGGGAGGTTATACGTGAATTCCATGTACGATGGTCTCCAAAGGTATTTTGGTCATTCCATGACCATTGAAATAGTATACGAGCTTGCAGTGTAACTTTTAATGAGTTTTAAGCATCCCTAAGAGCATCTCTAACCCTGTTGTGAGTTAAAAAAATGGTTGCCACACAAGATTCACAACTTATTATTTCAAAAATCTTTCTTTAATGCAAATGTAAAGTTAGTTGTGAAGTTGACATGACAATGACATGACATGGATAATGTGAAGTTGGTTGTCTAGATCTAGACAATGGACTTCATAATGACTTTATTTCACATCATCAATTATGAATAAAAATATTTATAAAAAAGTGAAAGGTTCTCTTGGAAGTTGGAAAAAGTTAGTTTTTATTGTCTTATCAATACTTTTGTATTAGAGAATACTTTTATATCTTATTGTCTTGTGTGAATATAATCTTGCCACATAGGAAAGACATTGTCTTGTGTCTCATGGCATATAGGAATCACAATATGTCACACCCCAGTACTGGAATACGGAAACGAACATGGCCATCTACCCCATATAAGGTACTATACGTCGTACGACGATCACGACTATAACTAGACAAGGGTGTGCATGCTACAATCAAGTCACTTAGGGTCATAAAGAGCATATATTGTCTCAATCAGTCAAACAAGAATAGTAAACATAGAACATGTATGACGAGGAAGTAAGGCGTCCCAAATGTCACGTCTCGATTCTGCAAGGGGCCGATCGTCCTCGCTTAGCGCCTTACGGAACCGATCGTCCTCGCATGGGCGTGATGTCGTGCAAGCCTAGGTTGCGCTTGCACAAGGTCAAAGCTTTGAACAAGGGGAAAAGATATTCAAGACGGAAGCAGCGGCACAATATTGTAGAAAAGTAAAGAACACAATGGCATACGAAAATAAGCTCTTTATTGATATTCAAGATATGTTACAAGCGGCGCTTGGCCGAGATTACAATTCGCTCAAGCTCTCTTTCTCTCGATTACAATAACATCGTTCCATATATTATATTTATTTATACAAAAGAAACTCAAAATGTCTTGATAGTACTCAAGGCATCGACACCAGATTTTCGGGTCCCAGGGATGAGGCTCGGCTATCGCTTATTCGGACGATCCAGTACTTGTAACGACCCATTCTGCTCAAGCGGACTGCCGATTCAAATGATAAAAGTGCAATGTCCCGACCCGCTTGGCTTCAGCGAGAAGACTCATTTGAGGAAAGGGATACCATACTTGGTTCTTCAGGAGTTCCAGCTTAGGCTTTCAAAGGATCGCTCGGAGTACCGCTCGAACGAGGCGAATCATCGCTAAGGTGGGTGGCTACGGTAAACTTGTCTTTGCTTAGCCATCATACTTAAAATATGGATGTTTCATGCTAGTAGCTAGGTGAATCACCCCTGCATGCTAATAAGAATACAATGCACCTAGCTAAGGGAATAATCCCGACTTGTATTGCTTGTGCTAGAACATAAAAATAAAACATTACTTATAATCAGATCCTCGTATGCTACCTTTGCCTTGTGCAACTAGACCCCGCTATGCTTCGAGTAGACGATATGTATAAGCTCCTCTTAGTGCACTGCTTTACTTGCTACACTGCACAACCCTAGATATGTCGCTCGGGAAGTCCCTTTACGGTTTCACTCATCGGCTTACCTTCAGGCTCGAGCCAACGTGAATGCTTAAGTTTCCTTATGAGTGCAATGCTTGCCTGCTTATATGTTAATTTGTAATGTTGTCTCAATCCAATGTTTGCCACATAATTTCTGCCACAATCAAGTAAACAATGCCTTGTATTGCATTAATCTAAGTTCCTCGAAAGACTATCTAATAGTCGTTCCGTGCAAGTATGCACCTGAAAGTATCCGGGACCGTTAGGTCGCCAAAGCAGTTCCCGAACCAGGGGAATTGCATATTAATAATCCAAGCTATCCCAGCTCATGGAGCAATACCTGCCATGTACTGAATGAAATGGCTTGGGAAGTCGATCAATGTACTGTGAACAATCCTGCCTCGAACTTGTACCTGATATGCATCCTGCCTCGAAACTTGTTCATGTGCCTGACCTGAGACCCGAAGATAGAGACCTGCATGGTCACGAGACAACTTGTGCACAAGGTCTTAGTTCTGCGGACGGTCATCGGGGCACTGGCACCGATCCGATTTCGGACGGAACTCCTGATAGTCTCCTGCTTCGGACGGAATGGCTTGTGATGCCCTGTTCCTTGCATTGCATGTCATTCCATCCCAGACTAGAACCGTCCAAACTGTGGCGCCGTGTCGGTGACCACCTGTTCATATAGCTAAGTCATCATCGCTTAGCGGCTATCCGCGTGCGAGTTATTGTATCGCATTGAGAATATTTGAAACACCTGAACGATCATAACAAAATTATTATATATGGAACACTAGAACATTCAATGCAACACACCCACGAAATTGTATACTTGTGCACCCGAAACATAATCCCGCTTACAACACAGTGTTTACATATGCTATTGCCCCTGAGTTTCAGTATATATGTTGCTTGTGCTTGTGTAAACCCCCTAATTTTTCAGGAATTTTTAAATGAAATTTTTCACAATTTTCTGTAACTTTCTGGAATTTTTCTCTAATTAAACTAAGGTGTTTTGATTATTAAATAATTTTTAAATGATGTTAATTAATGTTAAAATATTATAAAAGTAATATTTTCTGGTGTAAAATGAAAAATTAGATATAGGGTAATTTTCCGGGAATTTATTGGACCCCGGAAGCATTTTTTAAAAACCCTAAAAACTAATTAATTAATTAAACCAAAATAAAACCCGGTTTATTTTAAATAAACCAAACCAACCCGAACCGGACCCGGTTCAATTGAACCCAACCCAACTCAACCCTGCGGGTCGGATCCGGGTCAAACCCGTCGACCCGAAACCCGCATACCTTACCCGCATTTATGCTTAGCGGATCGGGCCGGATCCGCCGCCCGACCCGCTGGCCCGACCCGACCCGGCCGCCTAACCCTTTCTCTCCCCACAGACCCGACGCCGCTTCGCCTCCGGCCGTCGCGTAACCGTCGGCGACCCTCCGGTTCTCCTCCCCCGCAACGCCCGCCGGCCGCCCGCCGTTCCGGTTCCCCTCCTCGCACCGGCCGCCTCTCCCTCTCCCTCGGTCTGCTATAAAACCCACCTCTTCCACCCTTGCCGGAGCCCTAACCCGCTCCCAAGCCCTAGCTCCGCCGCTCCGCCCCACTCCGTCGTCTTCTCCGGTGACCTCCGCCTTCCTCAGATCCTCGCCGTCCCCGCACCAGCGTCCGGCCGCCTCGACCCGCAGCAGCAGCCACCCGCAGCAGCAGCAGCGGCCAGCTCTCCCAGCCGTCGTCTCCAGCAGAGCCCCGGCCGCCGTGCCTCCTCCCCGGCGATGCCCTGCCTCCCCGCGTGCCCCGCCGCCTCCGGCGACGCCACCCTGCAGCCGCTCCGGCCGCCCCAGCCACCGAACCCTAGACCGGACACAGCCCGGACACAGGACACTGTGCTGTGTCAGTGTCTCGTGTCGACTCGCGGACGCGAGAATTCAGTTTTCGCGGAGCCCTGTTCAGGTAGTATTTTCTCTCTCCTTGTTGCCCCGTTTTTCGTTCCGTCTGTTGTGACGCGAACCCTGCGTGACCCTCTCGATGCCCGTGCAACCCGCTCGGTGTGTCGCATCTTGTAGTGATCGCGAACCGCGATCCAAAAACAGGAAAAATAATACCCCATTTTCCTCCAGAACTGAGTACGCCCCGCCAAACGGGACGACTTGGTCGCGTGCGGTCTTCACAAAAGCATGCGCGCCGTTGATACGGACGTGCGAGATTTCGCAGAAGTTGATTTGGATGTGCGTGCACACCGGAATCAACGCGTATCCGCCGACAACGTCCCGTATCCGTCCATTCTGGATCATGTTGTAACTTTGTGTACACACGTCGGATCGAAACGAAACTTGTGCCAACGGACTCGTAGCAATACGCTGGTCCTGTGACCCATGTTTGGTTCGATTCTGAGAACGTTGACAAAATCGCGTATCGTGGGCCCCACGGCTCCACTTGACGGGCGATTTTGTGATCGGCTCATCGGAATCCAATTCTGGAAGTTTCATTGGGTTCGTATCATCGTTCTTGACTTGTTGACACTAAGTTGGACGAATTTGGAGACTATTGGTTCTGACATGTTTTTCGGTGCAAAGCGGCCCACATGTGGACCCCGCTTTGACCAAAAACTGTCATTTTTGCCCTTGTGTCCAAATTGGACTCAAGGACAGGCGTTTCTAGCTATTTGATATTTTCTGAATCTGATGGTGACGTTTATTACAGCTTTTGGAGGAGTACCCGCAGAATCCACTGATACAGGGACATCTGTTGGTATTTAAATTCCAAGCAAGTGTACCTTGCCAAATCATGCAGTGCTTGTTACATATTCTTTGTCTTATTTATATATTGTTGTACATGCTTAACCTAGGACCGTGTGACTTTACTTAGCGTCCGATTAATAGTCGGGTGCCAACCCCGTACGCGGAGTTGTGTAACGTCACCTAGAGATGGATATCGTGACCCTTTATATTCTCGTACTTGCCATATCAAGTAAGTTATACCCAGGACACCTGACACTAATCATGAAACATAATCTTCCTGAGATATTCATGGGGAGTCTGTATAGGATACAGGATTTGGACATATACATTATACCTGCTTAGATTTCTTTATATGACTTGTTGCATTAGTTTTGTTCTTGCGTGACATGGACATGTACATCGTGAACTGTGACGTGCGATTACATTGGGTGGGGAGAGTATTACCATATCAAAGGCTGATTATATTATAAATATTGTCATCTGAAGGTGTCTTAGTCTCTGACATAGAGCTTTGGCACAAGTTCTGGCCCTTCGAGAGAATACTGCTATAGGTTTCTCCGACACTGATCCTATAGTAGTCTCAGCCCGAGTATGACTAAAACTCTCACTTGCATATCACTTAGTTGGTTAACTATTTACTTTATTGTTTCATTTATTGCTGCACTGCATTATTTTGGCTTGAGTTATTTTGTACCTTGCTATGTTCCCTGAGGACCTGGATCTGAATTATGTCCCCAGGATTAGCAGAGGATATCTATCATGAGGTGTACGGAACATGAGCACTTCTCGGAACAGTACCAGAACCTGAGGACGAGGTGATCGCTGAGGATTTTTCCTGAACATCTGCTTCTTCTATGCTCAGTTTTAATGGCAATTAAACTCTTATAATTCTTGTTAAGTGAACAATTGTAACAGATTTAATATCGGGTTGTTCCCCAATTTTATTTACTTGTGACTGGATGATGTTTATTTCCTTTTGTTGATACTGCTGTATTTATTCTGTGGATGAGATTAGTAAACCCTGATCGTTGTAATACAGCTTAAGTATGCCCCGATGGATCCATTAAATTGGGTTTGTCCATCGGTGTGTGCTGCTGGCCATTGCCACGTGTCTAGTTCCTCGATATTTTGGGATTGGGGCGTGACAGCTTGAAATAACTATGTTTGCCTTGGACAGGGAAGGACAAATGGTAAGTTGGTAAGTCTCGCCGTGTTTCCTCTTATATTACACGGCGCACTGCCACACGAGTTAAGTTATTCAACATTGCCATAAAACTGATCCTAAGAAAAAACTAGAAAGACAACTAAATAGTTGGTGCACGGAACCTATATTACGTGTTTGGATTTGTCGAGTGGGCGAGTAGCCTCCCCACAGTGCAATCATATACTGATAACCCACCAGATTGCTTGCAGGGTGCGGGAGAACCCCGTTCGGTGCAGATGCCTCCATCGTGCGTGCTAAAGCGTGGAGTTCACTCTGGAGCCTTGGAGCATTGCGATCCGGAACTGAAGCACATATACAAGACATAATGTTGGAACATCGCCTATATTATCCCATAAATGTAGCCACTTGGCACGCTTTTACTATTTCAGAGAGAGAGACTTGAGCGACTTGTAATCTCGGGCTAGCGCCGCCTGTAACACTTGTTCAATATCAATAAAGAGTTTGCTTTACTTCTATACTTGTGTTATTCAATGCTTCCGCTATTGACGACTAAGTGAACTTGTTACCAATCGCCTATGCGTTTATAGTTCCACTGCACTCGGATAATCTATGCGACTCTGTGGCTTAGACCACTTACCGCCAGCCAAAAAACCATGGCCTTGCACGGGCGTGGTTCACGCTCGTGCGATATCATGTCCAGATGGGTCAAGCGATCGTCCCGCGGGAGCGCTGGCACGGTGATTCCCGCCTAGCGGGGACGGCCGATTAGCCTGCGGGAGATCGGGGCGTGACAGTACCTGCGAACAAGCAAACTAGTGGGGGGGTCAGCACTTTGGAAAAAATACTAGTGAGTATAAAAATCAACGAACAGAAGCAGCACACTCTAAAACCAACACTAAGTAAGCAAGTGGCAAAATATTACATTATTAGTGATCTTGCTACTTTTACCTAGGTTCGTTTCATGCAGCACTATTTTTGAGTCAGATTTCTTCTTTTGAAAACATATCTTTGAAAATAGTTGCATATTCAATACATTCAGGCATATAGTTGGGACAGTGTTCTATCGTAATGTGCACATCATGTATCGTGAATCATATTCATTAACTCTTAGGACACAAGCTATCTCTAGTGGACTACTCATTTCAATTCAAGGGAGCAGAAATAAAAATATGCAGAACAGACAAGTCTTATGAGCAATTTGATAAGAAACATATACAATAACTTGTGATCACTTATACAATGATCCTTACCCTTGGTCGGACGGTTATCCCTGCAACAGACATACAAGTTAGCAATAATTTGCATATACATAAAGGTTATATTTCATGTCTGTCTCTGCATCAAACAGTTAGGTATGCAAGAAGGCTAGCCTAGCATGCACCCTAACTATATGATGGTCCATGGAAACCATGATTAGCAGTTGGAACATACAAAGCCCATCTCACTAATGACAAAATCAGCTAATAGCTGCTGAGATGCATGGTTGCTATACACTAAAATATGCTCAAAATAGCAGCCGTGACTCATGGTTCAACACTACACTAAAAGCCACACCCTTCCGTAAATAAAGTCTTATAGCCTCAGGGTGTTCGATTAGTCTCTCCCAGGCCGAACGGTTTCCAGTGCCCTATGATACCGCTCGAGAGACCTGATACCTTGTGCACAAATTGTCAAACCAATGCATGAATACAATTATATCAGATAAAGACTATATGATGCACATGTCCATGAACAAGCAAACATTAAATCAAGCGATAGAGCCAGAGCCCTCAATTCTCTTCCATTCAATCAATTCGATAGGTTCAATAGGTTCAATCAATTAGATAGGTTCAATTTTCTTTCTTTCTAATCAATCGATAGGTTCAATAGCACATAGTACAAGTTATTCAAACAGTTCTATCTTTTGTAGTGTGATCAATGAGACATGTTCAAACAGTTATCTTATTAATGCAAGCATGGAAGCAATTCTATCTTTCTCGCTTTAACTAAGGATGTGATTCTATTCTATCTTTTAACATTCGATATGAAGACATGATCAAGCAGTCGTTTACTCTTTTTATTATAATAGAAATAGTTCGTTCGATAGGGGTGTCAGTGTAACTAGCATGCAACATTCATTTCTATACTTAGCATGGCAATGGTTCTATCTCTTTTAGGCAAGCATATAAGTTCTCTTATTAAGCATACATGCAATCATTCTTGAAGCATATACAATTCTCTAAGTGAGCATGTAGAGTCAGGTTCTATCAATAGACAAGCATTACAAAACTTAGATTCATTTTTAAGGCGTGCAAGAATCCGATAATGAAGTTCTGCCCACTCACCCAGATCAATCGTCTTGTGCTTCGACCGAAAAACTCTTCGAGAAGGCTTCCGTTCGAGCCAGCAAAGCAATATCTCTTATATATAGTGCCAACGCGGAGCGGGGCACTACACCAAACGTCCTGCCATAATATTCTGAAAACCAGCTGTACAAATAAAAAGCTGGCAAAGTAGCAAAAAGTACATGACCATGATCAACTGCAGTCAGATTTATGGCTAATAAGTGTCGGTGGCTAAACGCCCAAAAGAGTAAAAATATATCATAACAAGCAGGGAAGAAGAAACCCACTCGTGCCCTTCAGCGACCATCCACCTGGTGCGCACCATCAGGAAGGGGGAAGTAAGCTGGATCCCTTGGAACTGGCTTGAAACCTGGCCATGCAAAATCATTGGGGTTAGACCCCAAATAGCAAGTACCATAAAGGAAGCACGAAAATAGAGAAACAAATCCAAAGTAATAGATATGTATAAATATAGGTTATGTGTCGTAGTTTTGGTACATAGCTTATCTTAGTATAATATCCCAACCCTACAACCAAACAAGGACAAGGGTTGAATCATCACACTATAATAATCCATGTCCCTAGACTACTAATAGAATAATACAATCACAACCAAGTCAAGTTATATAACGGCCAATTATTTGTACGACTTGCTATTGTAGAGTCTTGAGTTATCTCAGATTGGATGCATAAGAGAAATCCTCATATCATGAGCTGTTTAGCGGGGCTAACCGAGCCATAGTATCGTATAACACATTGTATATTATGCACCGGTCCCTCGTAAGGCCACCGTGCTAAGATCACATAGAACACGACGTACAATATAAGTATTCGGATATTGCCATCCACTAGTGCGGACTTGACCAATATCCATGGGGGTCAACCTTGTATGTCATGATAGTTATCTGAGGTAGATAATGTGTACGATCTCGAAATTGTATTCCTCCCAATGCTCTACCAATTTTAGTTGCCTAAATTAGCCCTATAGTTATGTTAGGAATCCCAAGGCGTGGTCACATGATCAATCCTCCTATATTTCGTACCGTAGTACGGTCCACACTAGATACAAATCCACTTTGTTACTTGATGGCTCAAACTGGATTCGTCCGAGCGTGATGCAACAATCAATCAAGTCCTAGCCATGCTTTGGTAGTTGACCCACATACCATGTCCATGCTGGAGAATTAATATAATAATATCACATGTCGCATAGTATATAGGGCATTCTTGATGCACAATCCAAAACATATAATCTCATAGCATGTAGCAAGTTATGTCATACCTCAGTGCACATTATGATATAGTCGCACCTTAATGCACCTTATAACACATATACACGTAGCACGTAGCAATTATATCAGCACAGATACAAGAAATCAAATCGAATTACCAACTTACAGTTGGTCGTATGAGCCTTATCACATTGGGACACATATCTCATGTTATGCACATAGCATGTTAGTCACTTATGACATAGTCAATTCTAGCACATGGTCACGTCTAGCACAAGGTCGGGTTACTAAGTTCATTCTTCCTTAGGATCAATCATAATCAATTGTCAATACCAACCATATAGAACAAAAAAATATTCTAAATAAAATAGCTAAGCCATATGCACAACTTGGCTCATGAGACGTGTGCCGTATGTACTATCGGCCGCATGCTACCTCAGGCCGCATATAATCTCAGGTCGCATGCTCTTCCAAGCCGCATACTCCGGACAAACCACCCTTGGGAAAAGTGCCAACGTGATGTGTCAGAGAAGTGACTGAAGTGATGGATGTGACAATCCATAAAGTATCAGAGAGAAAAAGACAAAATCATAGAAAGATGTGCAAGAATGAACGTTATGCGTCCACTAGAGAAGAGGAACATAGAAAGCTGTCGCATAAGTCTGTTTGCCGTATGCTATGCTTACCGTATAGATATCTTGGACTTAGCAATTTCTCATCCGTTCAGCGAGAAAAACACAATGAGTCATATCACTTAGCTCCAGAACACTTTGTGTAATGATCAGTCATGCTTCCAACAAAATGGACGCATGCTGGTTGGCTATGCGACAAAGAGTCCAGACTGCATAAGGATCATGCCGCATGGATGTCTCGATCGCATATGATGTTGGCCGCATAAGAACTTCTGCTTCTCCAGACAGCAAGTTCAGCCATGGCAGAAAAGCTAAAAAAAACTTAAAAATTATTTTCTTCATAAAAACTTTATTTTAGCTCTGAATCAAGTAAAACAAAAGCAAAAAATGCTCGAAATAAAGTGCTCCATCAATCACAAAAACTGATTTTCTAAAATATCGTGTTTTAGTAAAACCATGAAAAAAATTTGGAACCCATGAAAACCCTAAACTTTAAGTGTAGATCTACTTATATCTAGCCATCAAAACCGAAAACTCCAAGTATTAAAAGTATTTAGAATCATAATGCACACATATTAGACTAATAAAATACAAGAAAATAGCAAGAATCAAAAATTAAGAGATTTTTCCATCTAATGCAAGGTGTACTTGCCTAAAATAAAGGAAGGAGGAAAAATAAGAGAATGAGGGAAGAGAGAGAAAGAAGTTAGCTTATATATGCTAGGGTTAAGGTTTAGACCATGGGTTCACACATGACCAAACCAACCCAACAATTAAACCATGAGTCTAATTGAACCAAAGAATGTGTTTAGTCTCCATGACATGCAATCTAGTCACCATGCAAGCAAGAAATAATATAAGCAGGAAAAATAATGTCCCAAATACGTATATCGTGAACAAGGAGTGACACAAAACAAAACAAGACAACATAGGAATCATAACACAAAATAAGACAATAGGGTTAAAGATGCTCTAATGTGGTGATTCTATGACTGTTAGACTTGATAAATGTTTCAATCTTGTCATTCTCAGCTGATGTACACATGTACCAAAATGTTGTTGGGTGCCACGTTTCATAGGATGCAGATATCTAAATACAAGACAAGCCTCAACTGCAATGCAACGTTATTTGTAGCATCTGTCTGGATATACGCAATTGCAGCTACAAGTAAGCTCTGAACTATTATTTTTTGGTTATTTCTAAAAGCACATCCAAAGTTTTTTATGACATTCCATTACTTGGTGCTAGTTCAGACTGAAATAACTTATATTCAAGACAACCCAAAATTTACTATAGACTGCCCACACACCCCCTCTCTCTCACCCCATACCCTAACCCTAACCCCAAATCCAACCGCCGTCCTGTCGACCAACCCTACCTCCGTCGCGTCCGCCCTAAACCCCCCCTCGATCGACATCTCCCTCGACCGCCTCTCCGTCATCTGCACCGTCGTCGAGCGCGAGCTCTTGCACGCCGGCGAGAGCCATAGAGAGTGGAGGAGGAGGTGGAGGTAGTAGGAGGAGGAGGCGCTGCTCTGCTGCTCGCGTACGCCGCTGTCCAGTCGTCGTCGTCGAGGACTATCAAAAGTTTTGACAGTCCTTCCAATATGAAGGACTGTCAAAACTTTTGATAGTCCTAAAGATGGGCGGACTGTCAAAAAAATTGACAGTCCTTGGAAGGACTGTCAATTTTTTTGACAGTCCTATTTGGGATGAAAACTGTCAAAAAATTTGGGTAGCCATGAGTAAATTTTTTTGATGGCAAACTTATAAAAAAAATAAAAAATTGACTGTTCTGAGTAAGTTTGGATGTGCCTTTAGAATAAATTTGTTTTCTACTGATGGAAAGTTAAGTATTGACACTGAGGCAATGAGCTTATTATTCTTTTGTAACAACAATTACTGCCAATAAAAGTAAAACTATGACTAATATGTCTGATAGTTTTTTTGCATACTGACTCGTTTGTTTAAGGGGGACGTGTGTTGCTTTACTAGCAATCACAAGATCTGGACACTTCTATGTTCAGTTCTTGATTGGATTATTGAAAAATAATAAATAATTTATACTCAATCTTGCGAATGTTAGTTATTGAAAAATAATAAATAATTTATACTCAATCTTGTGAGTGTAAGTGTAGCGACATGGACTTTAAAATGATAATAGCAATCAAAATTTAAATTTTGATAAACAGTCTAAGAAGATTGTAAATACTTTGTATACTAAACAAAGAAAAGTATCTCTCTTTTCTTTTTCATTCCTCCTACCAAACACAAATGGCGTGTTTGGAATTTGGATCAAGGTTTTGTATTCCTAGAAATTTATTTTTCATTCATTTTTCATGGAAAAGGAATTCAACATTCTCGTACCCATGTTTGGTTAGATTAAGTTAAAAATATTAAAAAAAAAGTTAATTTATTAAGTTTTCCATAAATACCCTTTCATGTTTTTATTATTTAAATTTACATGTTAATTTGGAATAGAAGTTGAAATTTTGAAAGTAAAGTGAGGGTGTTATTGTCCAAATAAAATATTCAAGTAACATTCTTAGGAAAGCAAAACTATTTCCAATGGGGACATTGGGAATTACTTTCCCACAACAATAAAAATGTGAAGCCCTCGTATTTTTCTATAATTTTTAATCCTATACAAATAAAAAAAGGTTAAGAAATCTAAAATTCATTTCCAACCCTCAAAAACTTAACCAACGCCATCTAAGTGTACCTTCTGCTTATGTGTAGCATAGTAATAGTAAAAGGGAGATCTTAGGTTCGAATCGGGTAGAGGAAGAGACAAGTATATTTTGTTCTAGCATTTGGAGGAGATCGAATCCGTGAATTGAGTTGCAAAAAATGGTTGGCCCCCTACTACGGAATCCATATTATGGTTTCATGAATCCATGCTAGAATAAACATAGAAGAAGGAAGAAGAAAATATGAGAGAATATCTCTTATTAGTGTAATCATATAGTGGGAGGCAAATGTCTTATTTATACAACCCAATGAAGGTATAATACTAATCTCTAACCAATATGGGACTAAAAACAAAGTGGAAATCCAACCCTTTAGTAACCCACGTTATAACACTCCCACTTTGGATGACCACCATCTCTAAGCCTATTGCCTCGTTAAAACTTTGCCAGAAAAATCCATTAGGACAAAACCTGTGCGAAAGAAAAGAGTACAATCTTTAGGATGACTTAGATAGGTGTTTAACATGCTTAATGTTGCCTCATTAAAACCTTGTCAGGAAAAATCCAATAAAAAAAATCCATGACTAAGAAAAAAGAGTACAACGCGTTATAGTTCATACAAAATGTATCTCCCCCTGGAGACAATTACCCCCCTGATGATGTTGATCCTGAACAGTCAGCTGATGAAGACGTCGCATTCCAATTCCATGAGCTAGTTTCTGAAAAGTTGACTTTGGCAACGATTTGGTGAACAAGTCTGCAAGATTATCACTTGAGCGAACTTGTTGGATGTCAATATCAAAGTTCTTCTAAAGCTCATGAGTAAAGAAAAACTTCAGTGAGATGTGCTTGGTCTTGTCTTCTTTAATGAATCCACCTTGAATTTGTGCAATACATGTTGCATTATCCTCATGAATAACAGTTGGAGTATCTGTGGTAGAGAAAAGGTGACAGAAGCTATGAATGTGTTGAATCAACAATCTTAGCCAAATACATTATCTACTTGCTTCATGGAGAGCCAATATTTTTGAGTGATTTGAGGAGGTAGAAACTATTGTGTGTTTTGTTGAACGCCAAGAAATAGCTGCATTGCTATTAAGAAACACATATCCAGTTTGTGAACGACCCTTATGGGGATCAGATAAATAACTTGAATTTGAAAAGTCAACTAGATTCGCGATGTCAGATAAACCACAAGTATAAAATAATCCCATATCGGTAGCTCCATGAAGATATCTCATCACATGTTTAATGTTATTCTAATGCCTGTGAGTTGGCGTCGAGCTATATCTAGCCAACAAATTGACAGAGAATGATATGTCTGGCCTTGTACATTATGATAGATACATTAATGCCCCAATGGCACTAAGGTATGGTACTTCGGGTCCTAGCATCATTTCATTGTCGTCCTTAGGACGATATGGATCTTTATTGATATTTAAAGATCGAAGAACCATTGGAGTGCTAAGGGGATGAGCTTTATCCATATTGAACTGTTTCAATATATTTTCTGTGTATTTAGATTGATGCACTAAAATTCTATTAGTGCAATGCTCAATTTGTAATCCGAGACAATATTTCGTGTCTCCGAGATCTTTCATCTCGAACTCCTTTTTCAGATAGTTTGCAGTCTCATTGATTTCATGTCTTGTCCCAATCAAGTTTATGTCATCGACATATACTGCAACTATAGCGAAACCCTCCTTAGATTTCTTTATGAAGACACATATTTATATAAGATTATTCTTATATCCCTCCCTTTCATATATTCACTAAGACGGTTGGACCACATCCTTCTAGATTATTTCAAACCATACAATGAACATCTTAGCTTTATAGAATGCATGTTCTTAGCTTTTGAGCTGGGTAGGTTAAATTCATCTGGTATTTTTATATAGATATCGCTATCTAAATCACCATATAGATAGGCTGTTACAACGTCCATAAGTCTCATGTCCAGCTTTTTCTCAACTGTCGGACTTATCAAATAACGGAACGTTGTTGCATCCATTACGGGAGAATACGTCTCTACGTAATCAATCCCGGGTCTCTGAGAAAACCCTTGTGCCACTAATTGTGCCTTAAATCGTGCGATTTTATTCTTTTTATTTTACTTTCTTACAAACACCCACTTGTAACCTACCGGTCTGACGTATTTTGGTGTTTGTACTATAGGTCCGAACATTCCACGTTTATTAAGGGAATCCAATTCTGCTTGAATAACATCATTCTATTTTGGCCAATCTTTTCTTTGTCGACATTCATCGATGCTAGGTGGTTCAGTGTCATCAATGCCCTTAGATATTTCAATAACTACTGAGAATGAGAATATCTCATATATTGTTATATCTTTGCGATCCTATACCTCTCTTGTATATGTATAAAACATAGAGATCTCTTTGCTTTCAGGTACCTGAGCCTCCTATTGGGCTTGTGTCTTTTATAAGACAATAACCTCTTCTGGGTTTTCAGATAGTATGGATCTGTCATTCATAACCTCTTCTTGAGCGTTATGTGTAACTTCCTTAAGAGCGTTACTTGGACATTTTTTCTTTCTAGGGACCAAGTCCTTCGAACCTATAGGTCTGCCACGCTTCTGGCATGTAGTAGATTCATTAGCCACTATACTATTTTTCTTTATAGGGATATCAATTCGAGCTGGAGCATTTGCAACGGGCACATATAATTTAATCACTTTAGCTGCATCAGTAAATACATCTGGCATTTGATTTCCAATCTCCTGTAGATGCAATATCCTTCGTACCTCAGTTTCACATTAATTAGTACGAGAATCTAGATGAGACAGTGGGATTATCCTACGATAATTTATGCCGTTTATTTGTGGCGAATGGTTTTGTAAGAACATTATTTTCTTTCTTATCTCCCCCTAACGGTGGAAATTTAGTCTCATCAAAATGACAGTCTGCGAATCTAGCAATAAAAATATCACCAACTAAAGGTTCTAAAAATCTAATGATTAATGGTGAATCAAAATCAATATAAATTTCTAAACGGCGCTGAGGTTCCATTTTAGAGCTCCGAGGAGGGGGGATAGGAACATAAATAGCACAACCAAATTTATGCAAATGAGAGATGTTAGGTTGATGGCCTGTCACAAGTAATATGAAAAATTATGATATACAGTTGGCCTAACAATGATCAATTTAGCAGCATGTAATATGGCATGCCCCCGAGCTAAAACGGGTAAGTTTGATTACATGAGTAAAGGCCTTGTTATGTGCTGAAAAAGCTCAATCAAGGACTCCGCTAAACCATTTTGGGTATGAACACGAGGGACATAATGTTCAACTTCTATTCCTACGGAAGTACAATAATCATCAAAAGTACGGGAAGTGAACTCAGCTGCATTAAAGTGCGTCGTAGTGCCAACTTCTTCAAAAGTACGTCGCAGTGCCAATCTCTTCAAAAGTGGGCCGCAATGCCATTTTCTAAAAAAAATGCGTCGTAGTGCCAACTCCCTCAAAAATGCTCCGAAGTGCAAACTCCCTAAAAAATGTGCCGTAGTGCCAATCTTACCAAAAATGCGCCAGTCTCCAAACGACTTCTAAAGTGCGCATATTATCTTAATTGACAGTGAACAGTTATAAATACATGTCTTACATGTCGTACTTCTCGTGAAATGTGTACAAATAACTGTCCCCCACGACCTATCATTTCTTCGTATAAGAAGCTACGTGTCAAGCAGGCAGCAAGTTGTGCACCTACTCATGCAGAACAAAGGGTGTTAATCCACCAAAAGTGCGAGCACAATGGTAAAATAGTGTTAACTGTCCAAAGTGTGCACATACTCTCATAACCGCTCCTAAACTCTATAAATATAGGTTATGTACAACCATTGGAGAACATAAAGGGAGCAACCTACATATACCTACATAAAGAGGAGAACATACAGACAGATAGAGAGAAAGGGGCTAAATTTTTTAAGTCTTTGAAATTCAAGAGCAGAGTGAGAGAAATAGAAGATTCTCGTGCTGTTGTGCCAGAGCTTTCTTATTGTTCAACTCTCCAAGTTGTTCGCAGCATTCCCTACATTTTTTGTCTTCGTGTGCAATTCTCCGTCGTCGTATGCATTTCTTCATCGTCGAGTGGTCTAAGGAGTAAATTGATCGTCCGCAGATCAGATCTCTACAACTATACTTTTTCAGAATCAATTGTACTTAGATTCCTGTTTTGGATCTTTTTGTACTTTTCTTTCTTTACAATAGTTTGTAACACAAAAGTTTCGTATAAACTTTTTATCGCAAACAATTGTATGATGGCCTCTCTGGAGGTGGACGATGTTCTTGAAACCCCCCTACGGTAGGTACCGCTAGCTTGTTGCCTCGCGGTCGGTTCCTCGGTGCACTGGTTAATACTGGAGGATTAGAGGAAGTTGATTTTGACTTCTTCCTCGTGCCAGGAGACTTCCAAGTAGAGCAGCATGAAGCAAAGGGTGGTTTCTCTTCTTCTTATACTTGCACTCGCTTTTCGAGACACTGTCGGAGGGATACAATTGATTGCGGTCGTTGGAATGCCGACTGCGTGGATGCAGGAGTTTCTTCTTTGGCATAGTAGCAGTTGACAATAATGTTAGCACAAGTGTGGCCTAGAGAGGACACTTCATGTGCGGTGGTTGTTTCTATTGTCTTGCGTTTGTGACTTATCACATCGCGCAAATCGGACGAGAATTTTTTTACTTTTACACCCACTTCATGTGCGTGGCCAAACCTTGTGCATAGGTGTCAAAGTGAGAGGTTGGATCCCTGACCTGGTTCTTGTGCAACATCTGCACCAAGATCATTTGTGGAAGACTTAAAGTGAGACATACACACTTTATGCGTACAGCCAGACTGGGCACATGGATTTGCTATCACAGTTTTTGCTTCCTTGTTTGGTTCATGCGCATATGCTGCGCCCAAGTGGTCCCAGGAAGACTTTGGGGAAGTCGAATCGTTCTAATATATTGATAAGAAAAATGAGTCTTAAGCTTAATCAATTGAGAAAGTAGCTTGGAGAAGGCAACATTTCTAGATGAAAGTAAGGAAATATTTGACCATCGACTAGAAGCATTTATTAGAACCATAAAATACTTGAAAGGTCCGCTAGTAGGATCAATTGGTCCGCAAATATCATCTTGTATTCTCTGAAGGAATGGTGGTGATTTAGAAGCTATTTTGAGAAGTAAAGGTCTTGTAATGAGTTTACCCTGTGAACAAGCTACACACAAATGTTCAGTAGGAAAGGAAAGCCTTTGGTATGATAAATTATGCCCATTGGTATTGTTGATGACCTTTCTCAACATAGTCGATCCTGGATGACCCAATATATTATGCCAAAGGATTAGATTCCTTGGATCCTTTAGCCTTTTGCCAGTGATGGGGTAAGATTCTACTACCTTCAGAGTAGTTTGATATAACCCCGAGAAGATTAACTTGCACTTTTCTAATGTGAGCTTATTGCTTCCAACATTAGAGGTGATACAAAGATACTCTTTGCTATCATCGTTCATGGTTTCAACATGAAACTCGTTCATTCCAATATCTCTAAAGCTGAGTAGATTTCTATTATATCTACTATAGAATAATGCATTTCGAATGACTAAGTGTGTTTCATTTGGCAATACAACATCGGCTTTGCCATAACCTTCTATAATCTGCACGGGTCCAACAATGGTGGTCACCTTGGTAGTGTTTGAGGCATACGTTGTGAAAAACTTTCTAGTTTTCAATATAGTATGCGTTGTTGCACTGTCTATCAAGCATATGCTATCATCATTGTCCATACCTATTACCGAAGTGGAGAATCCACAAATGGCGGCTTTCACTGAGATGCTCTCGCTTATTTCCTCCTGTTAGAGCTTCGTGCTGATAACGTGTTAGAATAAACGTAGACGAAGGAAGAAGAAAATAGGAGAGGGGATCTGTTATTAGTGTAATCATATAGTGGGAGGCAAGAGCCTTATTTATACAACCCAATGAAGGTGTAAAACTAATCTCTAACCAATGTGAGACTAAAAACAAAGTGGGAATCCAACCCTTTAGTAACCCGCGTTATAACGATATTTGGTTAGAACGAAGTTTTTTTTTTCATGTTGTAGAAACTCATAATTTTGTGCTTGAGATGAAACTAAAAAAGATGGGACCCAAGAATTGAAATGCGTTAGTTCTGTTTTTTTTTTCTTATTTTGAGCCAAACATAAAAACAAGTAGAAAGTCAGCGAATTACAACTCAAATTTCTACACTTATGGCCCGTCTCTTAGCGGTTTTAAAAATAAAAATAGAAATTTGGAGTTTGGACCGGAACATAATTAAGGTTTCGTTTGGTAGGAGAAAAAAGTAGGAGGAAGAAAAATGGAGAAGGAAGAAAATGGAGAAAATACTTTATTTTCTCTTGTTTGGTATAGAAATAAGTGGAGGGAAGAAAAAAAAATGGAGGGATTATTTTTTCCTCTTAACTTATAAAATCCAATCCCTCCAAACATGGGAGAAAAATATGAAGTAAATTATTTTTAAATTATCCATGAAGTCAAATGGTAAATACGTGTTTTAGTTGATGGGGTGAGAGAGAAGAGGAAGAAGAAAATACGGGAGGATCATTTTCGTCAAATTTTTTAGCTCAAAGCAGTTGACCGTCATGACTGGACGAATTTCGTCAAAAGTGAAAAATCTTGTACATTATGGAAACAATGTTGGGTGCATCTTGAATATGTGTAAATAAAGTGGGTGGTAAGTCAAAATTTCTCAACATAAAAAGTGAATATTTTCTCTTTTCTGGAAGAAAAATGCATGATACTTTTTTTTTTCCTACCGAACAGAGCCTAAGGGTCTGCTTGGATTGAGGAAAAAAAAAACATGGTTAAGTGGGGTTAAGTGAGGTAGAGTTAAGTGAGGGGGAGAGGAGTCAATACATATAACCTTGCTTGGATTTGGGGGAGAGTGAAGTAGAGTGTGTTTAATAACCCTTGCTTGGATTGGAGGTTTTGAATTAAGGAAAGAGTTAAATGTGATGTATTTATTATTTTTTAAACAAAATCCCTCATTTCTTCTTCGTTAACCCTCCGATTTGGAGGGTTAAAAAAATGGACAAAAGAGGGTTAAACAAACCCCTACCTAACCCTCTATTATTCTTCTTTCTAAACCTCCATCCTCAAACTAAACATAGTTTTTTTTTCTCCTTATTTAACTTTTTCTCACTTAACTCTCTTAATCCTCAATCCAAGCATACCCTAACAGAGGAGTAAGATCTATACGGATTTCAGGTAGGTATTTTTGCAAAAATAAACAGGGATTGGAACCAAACTTTTTAATACTTTATTATTTTTACAATAAAACCCTCTCATCTTCCCCAGTCCAAATCCCTCCCCAAACCCACAAATAACTTGCGCTAACCGGCCTGCAATCGCCGCCTCCCCGCGCAGCCGCCGCCTCCGCTGCTGCATCAAGCTTGTTAATAAAGTACTCTTCTATTTATTACTGCTCAATCATGTATTTATTGCTCAATTGTGCATTTATTACTCCACTGCTACCAAGTGTTTGCTAAAATGATTCCCACCCCCCCCCCCCCCCCCCCCCCCCCCCCCCCCCACACACACACACACACTCTCTCCCCAGCACCACCACCACCGCTGCCGCACGCCTGAGCAGCAAACGCGAGTGGTTGCTGGCCACAGTTAGGGTTAGGATGGCTTTTCCTTTGGGGGATAAAATTGTCCCAAACTAGTCATGTGCATTGCAAGAGGGCGTAGCCAGACGCGACAGTAAGACTTTTTGCCTTTTTTTTAGATGTCCGGAGTAAGGTTCGGGGCTTTTGTGAACGATGATGTCCACCATTTTTTTTATAAATAGAATGAATAATACTTCTCATTGGCTCGATCCGATCTTCTGCCACACCTAGCCAGGGCTCTTATGTCTCTCCCCGGTAACCACAAGGGTCACTCGAGTTCGACACAGTAAGACTTTTTTTCGAGCGACGGAAACCACGGGTTCAAGGTTGCGTACATTTTGACCTTCCTCAAACGGGTTATTTATAGTAACCTCCCCAATGTTTTATGTTTATTATACGTACCTCCCTTCTTTTGAAAATAATTACACTAAGTTCCCTTATGTTTTATATTTATTGCACAGACCTCCCCTATGTTTTATGTTTTGTGTAAAGTGTTATAAAACATAGGGGATGTTAGTGTAAATAACCACTCCTCGAACCTCACGTAAGTGGATGCCCTTTTAGTCATATGCATGACACACAACAACTAAATTTGACAGAAGATACTGATAGAAGGTAGTTATCTACAAATATTTTGGAAGTTCATGGTAGTAAGTTACTAATAAAAATAGTTTATGGTAGCAGGTTGCAAAAACTTGATAGTTGATAGTATTTAACTCCAAATTAGCCTTCTTTATATAAATTTATATTCTTTAGAAATAGTAGTTTTGAAACACATTTGTGAGAATACTGTAGTTTTCCGGAGTAGCCTTTTTAAAGAAATGCCATTTAACTAAAGAAAATTGTGCTTTAAGAAGATTTCATTAGATAAAATCATTGTTCTCAGAATACGACTTCACTTTCTAATGTTTTCAAAACATGATTTCTTGTGTTTTGAAAAAAAGTGACTATGAATGTCATCATTTGTTGTATCTATTGAATTACTGTTTCTCAAAAAAAGGAGATTGTTTTTTCCCCTGAAAAAACATTTTAATAAAGAAATAGTTTCAGTTTGTAGTTGCTGAAGATTTGTTTACAATGTAGTGATTTTGTGGTTTTAAGCATGGTACAGGGAAGAGTACTGAGCCCCATGGATGTGCTGGAAGTTCTAAGAGAGGCTTACGAGGAGGCAGAGAAATGTCTGAACATAAACTACTACAGCATCAAGCGAGTAACTGAGGCACTCATTCTACTTCTTCAGCTGGGGCAGACACCTAGGATAGTGAATGTTACTTCTGACCTTGGACAGCTCAAGGTAAAGGAATCCATTTCATTATGCTTTCAAGCCGTCATATTGTTGCTCTTTTTGAATCTGAGTGTTGATGAAATTTGCATAGTAAACCAAAGAGAACTTTCACTTCAACAAAATTGTGTAAATTGAGCTAAGCATATTACTTTGATTACTAACCTGAATTCTTTATGGTTACTGGACCCATAGGGTAACATAGAAATCCTGTCACAGTGTTCGTAGGCCAGGAGTGTGCATGGGGGTGGATGTGTGGGTGAGTTCAGCTGTGATGTCTCAATAAAAAACTAGGTTCTTTGAGTATTATGCTCTGGGTGGTAATTTTGGAAATTAGTCCTCATTTGCTACCCCTTCATGATTTCTTTTTTATGGAATTGATCCAGCAATAGAGACATGATGCAACATAAAGTATCTTTATGGGCATCCAGAGCCAAAGCCTGCTTGAAGATCAACCGTGAAGCTAGTGAATGTTCAGGTTTTGTTTCACATGGACTGAGATACCTAGTATGTATTGCTTTCTTACTGTACGCGAGTTTACTACTACTCAGTATCAAAAAAGAATATGTTGGGCTAGAGTTGCTTATAAATGTTATATCTAATAGGCGTCTTTCGACATTCATGCTTTTAGTTTCTGCATCGCTCTACTATCTTAATTATTTTTACTGAGTTTTCCTTGCATGGTGTCTTTCTATAACACTGGAGTTTTGAAAGAAAATCATCCTAGAAAGCTGAATACAATGATAGGCCTGATTTACTTGCGCTTAATGGGCTCTTAGTAGAGCCTGACACTATTAACTTGTAGGAAGCACAGTCAAAATTTTGTTAATTCACAAAGGTCACATTGTCATAGATATTGGACTCTCTCAAATGAAGTAGGAAGCCTTTTTGCTTGTTACCAAACAAACTATTAGGTCATGGTATTTTGGAAACATTTTGTAACAAATCTGACTAACTAACAACTATTTTAGTTATCCCATGAAAGATCTTATGATCCAAATAAATCCATGCCATAGTAGGAATTGGATGGGTAGGCAATGTCTAAATGAGAAACACTGTAGCCTGTAGGTATTATTGGCATGTAGCCTATTTTATTCTGTTTTGATTTACATAATTTATTGCTTTATGCAATTGTTGGGAGACAAGTTTATATGAATGCAGCATAAGTATAAGCAATCTGCCATCAAACATCCATGGCCCATTTTGCAAAATTCTTTGGCATTCCTGCTTATCTCCAAACTTGAATAGAAAGAAGCCATTTTCCCTTGTGAAAATATCAAGGGAATAAGATGGCTTCCAAGCTCTCATGACATAAGCCTTCAGATGTTGATAGTATGGTTTACTACGCCATGTATATGCCATTAGGGTATCTTGCCAATAAGAGGAGGCATCTCTGATGTCCTCCTCTGGGATTTCTGCAACAAGTTGCTCTTTTTTTTGGTGAAGAATAGGAGATGGCAAGTTTCATGGGCAGAAGACTTGCCTTGGCATACATCTACCCATGTCTTATGGGTGGTTGAGAAGGAGAGATGAGGGGGTCCTCTATTTATCATACCAGTTCTTTGAGATGGAGTCCTTCATACACGTGCTTCTATCTCCTTTCTCCTGAGAAGGGCCTGTTGGATAGGACCTTTCAAAACAACATTGGAACTAGGGTTTGGATTCTTCATCTCCTTGACTAATCCCTTTGAGACTACAAAGTAATCCATCCGCCATCCTATTGATCAACAGTGGCTGTCGACTCCATCTTCTCTTAGGGTCTCTTGGATTGAGGGTGAAGAGAGTTTAAGTGAGGGAAAAAATTCTGCTTGGTTTGAGGGGAGTCATAGAGAGTTAAGTGGGAATTTGTTTAGCCTTCTTTTGCCAAAATTTTCAACCCTCCAAATCGGGAAATTAAAAAAAAAATGAGAGGTTTTATTTAAAATATCATAAATATCCCTTATTAACCCTATAAAATATCATGACATTCTCCTCCATTTTTTTTGCTTTTAACCTGTTGCTCCGTCTTCCTGGCTTTCAACCTGCTGCCGTTCAAGTGTGTCGTCTCTTCTCGCTTTCTCTTATTACTCCTACTCCAACGCAAAAGCATATATAATAAGGATATTTTGGTAACTATTGTATTTTTATTAATTCTTCTTCCACTGAAAATCTTCAATCCAAGCAAGAGTTATTAAACACACCCCACTTAACTCTTCCTCAAATTCAAGTAAGGTCATATGTATTGACTCACCTCGTTTTTACTTAACTTTCCTTCACTTAACCCCACTTAACTCTGCTTATTTTATTCTCTCGATCCAAGCAGACCCTTAGCATTTCTGGTTTATTCCTTGCAGTGGCATGACTAGAAACCAAGGTGAACCGGTATCGGACTATTCCTATGAGTATCGGAATTGGCGGTATCAGTGGTATCGGCGATTTCGGATCGAAGTATTGGATTTTTTGGTATCGGAAAGCAAATAATTATTAACAAATTATTAATATTTTAGAAAATATATTTTATACATTTAAACTTAATTTTAAGTATTTTAGTGTTGTTTCTTAGCAGTTTTGAAATTGAAAGAAATAATTGACACCCTTGCCAATTGGTTTATATGTAATAGATAAGTTTTCTACTTTTACATGATTTTATAATCTTACTATGCTTTTACACATTTACTGATTGGTCTTTTTCGTTCAATTTTTTTTACCGAATTGACCGAAAAAGATACCCTCAATGTCGGAATCGATCAGTATCGAATATCGGTCGATATCAGATTAGGATTTAGGACATGCCAAACCATATCATTATTAGCATATCGGATCGGTATCAGCTGATACTGCATACTATGCTAGAAACCAGGGTTTCATGAGAAATCCTAGCAGAGCCGTTTCCCGAGGATGGAGCCATTTCTCGGACGATATATATACATTTCTTGGACGATATATATATATATATATATATATATATATATATATATATATATATATATATATAGAAATGTAATTTTATTGATGATTACCTGTTACATCCCTTATACATCTTTTATATCATGCAATTTACATCAAACTCGATATTATGCAAAATTCTCACTTGAGATATGCTCAATCCTTCATATGAGGGGGGATCATGATCCCCGCTATTAAGCATGTCCGAATGTTTCCGAAATAGCAGTCATTATCATTGGATCTATATTTTTTGACCGTACAGATTAGTTCCTTAATTACTCAATTTCTCGTGAGATTTTAAACTAATATGTACGGTCATAAAAGACAGATCCTATGACTGCTATTTCGGGACCATTCGGGATGCTTATAGCGGGGATCCTGGTCCCTTCTCTCTTCCTTACTTTATGGAACACTTGGTCCTGGAACAATAAGGCTGTTACCAACAAAAGGATTTGTTGCAAATTAGGTAGGTGTTCTGTGAATACAAAATGGATTCAAACTCTTCCACATGTTCACACACTTTCCAAGTTCTCTTAATAGTGATCACAAGCCCATGTTCTTACAATTATTTAATCAGCAAAGGCCTTGTCAGATGACTTATCCTTTCAAATATGCCAACCAATTGGAGTATGAAACGTGGGTATGAGATTAACATCACAGATGCATTGAGTACTCCTAAAACAGGTCCACCAATTTACAGACTTCTTTGCTTTTTAAAGGACATGAAAATGAGTCTGAAACTGTGGAAGAGAAGTTTAGCAGACAGTGAGGACACACTCACAGACTCCAGGAATTTACTTGCTTTAATACAGGAGAAATTGCAGGTAGATTTTCTGGATAAAGATCTGATAGAAGAAGAGAACTTATTCTTCATCAACTGGCTAAGGCAACATTTGAGGAGGAAGTGAATTTGGCTTAAAGGGCCAAGTGCAGTTGGCTTACTCAAGGGGATGAGTGCTCCAAGTTTTTTTTTAATCAATAAATCAAAGCAAGGATACCACATGATAAGCTTTTCAATGAGCAGGGACATATAGCAGAAGCAGTAGATTTTCAGAAGAAGGCAGTATGCTCTATATAATCAAGCTGACTACCTACTACTTTTCCAGAGTTAGTACCTAGAAGAAAGATTACAGAGCGAGCAAATAACTTGCTTTTTGCTAGGATCACTGAGGAGGAAGTAGAGAGAGTAATCAAATCATCAGATGACCAGAGGGCTCCAGGCCCAGATGGCTTCAGTGCCAAAGTTTTCAAGTTACTCTGGCGTACACTAAAATCTTATATTTTGAAGGCCGTCTCTGACTTTTTTGCCAAAGGAAAGGTACTGAAAGAGGTAAATCATACCTTCATAACTCTAATTTCTAAAGTGGAGCAGCCAAGGAGTATTCAAGATTATAGACCTATTTCTTGCTGCAATTTTGTGTACAAAGTGATTACTAAAGTTAGTGCAAGAGAGTTGAACCTATCACGATGGAGCTAATCTGACAATCAAACTGCTTTTATAAGGAATAGGTGTATCAGTGATAACATAAGCCTTGTACATGAGCTTATAAGGAATTTTGACAAGAAGGGAGATGGAAAATGTTGCCTCAAGATAGATCTCAGAAAAGCATACGAGATTGTGAACAGGGAGTTTATCTGCCACTCCTTGGCATACATGAGGATGAATCAACATTGTGTGAACCTCATTAGGGAATGCATATTCGCTCCAACTTTCTCAGTTATTTTTGATGGAAGACCCAAAGGATTTATCAGAAGCACTAGAGGGTTGAGACAAGGAGACCCCATTTCTCCATATGTATTTGCACTTGCCAAGGAATTTTTATCAACAGAATTGGAGTTGCAAGTGGCTAGAGGCAAGTTTGCTCCTCTGCATCATAAGATTCAACCCCATATTACCCGTCTATTGTATACAGATGATGTACTTACATTTTCCAAAGCTCAACAAAAGTCACTGTCAGCTATTAAAAGCACTTTACAACAACTGCAAAACATGGCTGCATTGCATATGAATGAAGAAAAAAGTATGATCCACTTTAGCAAATATTGTAGAGAGAAGGGCTCCCTCAAAGCTATCATGGGTATACCAGAGGGAACTCTTCCCATGATTTCCCTAGGTATTCCTCTTTCCATTAGAGCTCTGACCAAGCAAGACTACTCAAAGTTGGTTGAGAAATGTAGAAGAAGACTTCATAGTTGGCAAGGGAAACTGCTACATACACAGGAAGACAAGAACAGGTGAGATAAGTTATTACTAATATATCTAATTATTCTTTACAGGTCTATAAAATACCTAGAAGCAGAATAAACATGATACACAAGCTCTTTGCTATTTTTTATGGCAAGCATCTATGCAGACCATCAGTTGGAAGGAAATCACCAAGCAAGGAGGAGGGAGGTATAGGTATTAAAGTTTATTGTATAATGGTGGGTCTGCAAATAAAGAGGATATGGAAATATCTGACAGAGGATACAATCTGGACTCAATGGACGAGGAAGAAATTGTTAGTCCAATGATTAAATTAAGTTTTTGATTATGGTTAATCGATTAAGTTTAGTATTATGATATCACTAATGATCATGCAATCACTATAGTGTTCGTACTTAAACTTGGCTTGGTCCTAATGTGCATTAAATAATATCATACTTGCTACTATATGTATTTCTTTGTTCGTCTAACATGTATTTGTAGAAAAGCAATAAGCAAGATCAATCATGGACATATGTAATGAAGAAATCATGATGGACCAAAGACAGACTAGTCCGCAGTTTTCTTTTAACCGTCCATGACATCTCCGGGACCACACATTCGGAGGTTCCGCTGTCCGGTCAGCGGACTGGGGTCAAGGGGACAACACCTCCCATGGGGGTTCGGGGGCGAAGCCCCCGAAAGCATTTCAGATTTCCTAATTTGCTTAGCTTTGGACAACTGCCATCGGGAGGAAAATGCACCATTCAAACAAGAAAAAAAGCTTATCAAGATATCGTACTCAGTATAATCTTTTTTTATTCTTGAGTCTCTAGGATTATTTGCAACTCAATAGAGAAAGACAAATGAAAGTTAAACCAAAAAATCCAGTCAAATATCCAAGTTCTGAACCTAGGGTATACCGGCGGTATGTTGCTTGCGGCATAACGAGAAATAGACACCTTTAAAAGAACTTTCCTAGCCCACAAATATATATTAGACCGGTATACCGCGGTATACCGGTGTTATACCGTCTGGGTGTCTGTTGGTCAGCATTAAATGCTTCAACGACTATAAACTAGCCGTTTATAGGTGTTACTGGGTATACCGCTATGCATAGTAACAATTATATTATTTTTGGATTGTTTTTGACCACTATATAAATCAAAGTTGGTCCCATTCATTCCCACTTCTTGAAGACTTAACTTTTTATCTTCTAGATACAAAACCTCTCCACATAAAAGAGCTTTCATTTGCCAAATCAAATTGAGATAGAGTTGTATTGAGTTGTAAATTGAGATCTTCATATTATTTGTGAGAAGATCAAAGTCCGCAAGTGTTCGTATAAAAGCTTGTGTAGAAGTCGGGAGCCTTCAGATCAAAGCTCGTGTGTAATAAGTCGACGAGGCCTTCAGTTCAAAACTCGCAAGTGTAACTATTTGTTATAATAGTGGATTAAAGCCGGAGAGAGTTCCGGGACGGAGTGCCTCACGGAGGATACCATGATACATCCGGTGTCGGTATTCTTGTCTTGTTTCTAGCATTTATTTTAAATTGTTTATTAACAATCATAATTGTGCTTGATTATTAGTAAAATCCTATTCACCCCCACCCTCTAGGGTGCTTTCAGAAATAACAGAAAGGGTAGATTTTTTTGGACATGCAGATAGATAATAATACTTCTCTCAATTGGAAGGAAAAGGTTGAGAGCGAGGGATAAAATATTGTTATAAGTAAAGCCATTACTGAGGGGTCATCCATCTCATTATAGTTGGATCCATGGCTGCCTCTAGGCAGACCGATATATAGGTATTGATGGATGCTTTCCAGCTCTATCAAGAGGACTTTCAGATTAGCAGAATCATCAAAGAGGAGGCATGGGCACTCTCCACTGGTAGAAGAGATTCAACAAGTTCAAATTCACAAGGACCATGAAAAGGATTTCTCGTTCTGGACTTTCAGTAAAGCTTTCTCTACAAGTGATGCATACAAGTTTATTAAGGGACATTACTGGTTGGTCATGGTATAGTATAAGGTATCGTAACAAGATTCCTTTTGTACATACAGGGGAGTCAAAGATAAATTGCCTACTAAGAGCAAGCTTATAAGCCATGGCATACAACTAGCAGTAGAATGTGAATTCTGCAACAGAGATAAAAAGATTGCTACTCACATTTTTTTTCCGATGTGACTATACATGCAATATTTGGCATGCAATTAGGGAAGGATCGTTCCTCCACAGAAAGCAGGCCTATAGAAGGTGAAATGCAGAAATTGAGAGATAAGTTCAAAAAGAAGTCACAGTGCTACTCCCTGATTAGACGCTTGATGCTACTATATGGCATATCTGGCAAGAAAGAAATAGGAGAGTTCACCAAAAAGAAAAGATCAGAGCTCCTTGGCGTCATCAAAGAATAGTAAAGGATGTCAGAGACCTTATGACTTCTTGTAATAAGTATAATGATACTGACCCTACTTATCTTACACTGCTAAGAGGCCATGGCATTTCAGCCAGGGCACAAGGCAATGATAGGGACTAAGGGACATTTGTATATCTTTGTCTTTTCTATGTGCAATAAAATCTTAGAAGCCAGAAGTGGGAGCGGGGACGGAAGCGGGGGCGGGAGCGGGGGCGGGGAAGCGCAACTACTTAGAAGATTCTAAATTTGGGAGCGTGATGGGAGTGTGCGCTAATAAATTTTTATGTTTATTAATTATTGTTATCAAAACTTATAAATATTTTAAAATTTATTAGAATTTATAAAGTTCAGTTCAAAGTTACAGAGAGATCTTTCGCATGTTAATTTTTTATGATGTCAAAGTAAGAAATCTTTAGTTTCTTGGTACTTTGATAAATGTGTATTGAAAATATTCAATTTCTCTCACAAAATTTATGTCATCTTCTAAAATTATGGTCATATTATGGGAAGCGATCATGTCGTCGGGGAAACGAGCTTCCGTCCCCGGAGAAACGAAGCTCCCGTCATCGGAGAAACGAGCTCCAAACGAGCTCCCAAGTAAGAAACGCCGAATCGAAGGTTCTTACTGAGAATCGTTGACCTCCTAGGAGTTTCTGGCTTCTAAGAATAAAATAGCTTAACTTTTCCTCTCTGTGTGTGTGTGTGTGTGTGTGTGTACATAGTGACATGGCCATTTCAAATGGGGGCCAAACAAACCCTAAATCCCAAATGAACCCTAGAACCACATCGTGCTACTATTATTCTAATGGAGAAATATGTAATCTTCTCTGACTTTAGGTACCCGTCTGAGACAACTTGCTACATTCTTCAATCAAACTACAATCTTCTATATTTCCAATATCGGCCAATAATATTGAAAATATCAGTTCAAAAAGATAGAAAAGGTTTAATGTCAGTATACCAGTCTAACTCTTACCTTCCACAATGAACTACACAATAAAACTCATCATATTATACCTATCAAGCTCGACCTGTAGATTCATTGGCTAAAAAGGACATTGGGTATCTTAGCCATTGTATACGTAGAAGACACAAGAACTGATGGAAATAAAGACTTTCTTAAAAGAGGCTTGAAAGATAGTTTTAAATGTGTGAAATCCCTAGTTCTTTGTTAGCTCATCGTTACTCTTCTGATACTCATTCTCTCAACCTCAACCCCAGTCATGTTGTCTAATCTCCACATGCTAAACCTCATCGATTAGCTACATGAGAAAAAATCCTCGAACCATCAAACCAACATTGGGTTTACAACTGGACCAAGCCCATCTTTTGTCATCTTTATATACATTTGTTTTTGTTTGCTTCTCTTATACCCTTGGGCATGTTTGACTAGGTAGAAATCGAGGAAATGAAAGGATACTTTCTGTTCACTCTTAGGTTGTCTTTGGGACAGATTGCTGCACTCTTTTGAATCACATTTTCAAGAATGTGATGCCTTCACATGAGTTTTTTGGTAATGAAACATTTATGCATTTAGTATATAAAACATTCTTGTGAACCTAAAATTTTCTTGTTTGGTATAATCTACATATTCCAAACACGTGACATACTGAAGCATAACTTTTTCTAAACAGCCATATACCAAAAAGGATCAAAATAAGATATTATGAAAATAATTGTTTCCTATAGGAATAGAAACCTATGTAGCATGATAAGGACACGATATGGGTGAGGTATATATACATTTTCAAACATATACATTGTAATCACCTATGTTACATGAATACAAACACGTATATGGGTACTGACACGATACCCATACTGGTACCATTTTTCCGTGTCCGTGCAACATATAAAACCATTAAATAATAAACTAGTCATACTTGGGCTTTGTTTGGGATTGCAGCTGTTTTTCAAAAAGTGTAGCAAAACAACTTTTGACAACAACATTCCTACGGTTTCAAACCTTCCTACTGTTTTCAAAAGCTGTCCAAAAATTGAACCGACTTTCCAAAAGCTTTTTATTAGCTGTTGCTGCCAAACATTTTTTCGAACTGCTCAAGCAGAAGCAGCTGTGATAATTAATCCCAATCCCAGCCTTAGTGTCAACCATCCTTTTTTTTTACGAATAATGTCATAGTGCTATTTGTAGAAATTAAGTACCAAAGTTACAGGAAATATTGCTAGAAAATTTTAAAATAATAATTTTACATGTCTTTATCGGCAATGATTATATATTTTTACTCCATATAAAGTATGAACAGTTATAATGTCATTCTTCAATCAATATATATTATATCCATATATTTCATTCATAAACAAAAATATAAAGTTAAGAACAATTGGGACTTTTTCGGAGATTGAATGCAGTAACTAATTGGGCATGAACACAATGAAAACTACCACCAACTCCCAACTTTGACTACTCTCTTGGTGTATATGCATGACGAGATGATAAATGTTTTCTTTTCTTTTCAAAATGATGGCTCCGGAGCTGGTCTAACAATTGTTTTTCATTAATAAGTTATCATCTTATAATTTTATGTCAATTCTAAATACTTCATTAACAGAAGATTATTATTGTAATACTTTATGATATTATAATTATAATTATCAAATGTGTTACTATTTATTCTAAATTATTTGCATTTGTAATAATTTATTATTAATATATCATTTATTATTATCATCATTATCATGTGTCTCGTTAGGAAGGGATTTAATAGTAATTTGTATTCGGGTAGCATTCGACCTGGTGGGAATCTTATATTCCCCCTTATCACAAAATGAATAATACTTAAATTGTTAGAATGTGATGCTAGAAGGAATCAAATATTCTTGAAAATGATGTAAAGAGTTCGCATGGGACAATGTATTAAACAACTTACTCTTAGGGGTTGTTTGGATAGTTGTAACTTCTTGAAAGTGTGAAAGTGATACTTTCAACATGTAATGTAAGTGGTGTCACGTTCCAAAATGTGTTTGGATACATGATTTTTTTTTTGTCCGATTTCATACCAATTTGTTTGGATGACAACATAAAAGTGGAAGCGGAAATTGAAAGTTTGGACTTCCAATGTTTGGATGGCAACATGAAAGTGGAAGTGAGAATTGAAATTAACGTAGCAAATAAAATTAACAAAATGAATTATTTAGTGAAAAATTAACTAACAAAACTAATTAACGAAATATGTTAATTATCAAAATATATTAACTAATATTTAATTAACAAAATGAATTATTTAACAAAAAATATTAACTATCAAAAAATATTAATTAACAAAAATTAATTAATAACAGATTATTAATTTAAAAAAATTTAGTTAAGAAAAATTTGATTAACAAAAAACTAATTAACAAAACTTAATTAACGAAAATTTAACAATTTTTTTCTTAACTAAGGTAAAATTAGTTCTTTAATTAAAGAAAAATATTAATCATCAAAATATATTAATTTACGAAAAATTAATTAATAACTGATTCTAAAAGTGTGTTCCTATTTAGTTGAAGAAAAATTAACAAAAATCTATTAATTAACAAATAAATTAATCTAATTGAATTAATAAAGAAAAATTAGCAACAAACTCACCACTTCCAGCGAGTTTCACTCATTTTCTACTACAACTCATAAACTTTCCACTTGCAAGAAAACTCTCCACTTTGAATGGACTTACAATGGCTAGCCAAATACCGAAACTATCTTCTCTTGGGAGTAGATGCATTGAAAGTGCACAACAACCTAAATGCACGGTGAGCTCAGTTTCAACGCACTTGCAAAAAAGAGGCCACTTGCAACACACTTGCAAGCAACCAAACAACCCCTTAGTTTATGTTAGGTTTTGTGAGAAGTTAAGAAAATAAAAAACTAAAATGTAAATGGGACCCCTTTCATAGTATCCCACTACCTTTTCATATCATTTCTATCACTTTCCAATAAAACAAGGCCTATGTGAGATCAGGAGGAAAAGAAGGTCCTATGTAAGTTCCTTGGCAAAAATAAAACCCCTCTCCACTAGCACAAATGGGAAGTTGATTTTATTCATAATTCTTGCCACCTAAATACATGGAACTCAAATTCATTTAATGTACTATGAATTCATAATTGCAATATAATGTTTTTTTTTTTTTTTTTTTTCAATTCAATTCAATGAATTTTATTGATTCAATGTATCGTATTAATTTGATTCAACGTATCCTAACAACAACTCATATAAACATTATGAGAAACTAGTTCATTTTTGGGCAACTTTTTGAAAGCAACTTCTGCTTTTAAAAATTGGTTAATGAAAAGCAACAACAATCACAACCAAGCCTTAATTAATACTTTAAAATCCTTGCAGAACAGACACAGTCCGTTATATTTCCATACACAATACTGAAAAAATATTGGTTTTAGACAAACTCGAATAACACTGCTAACAAAATCGAATGCCAGTACACTGGTCAAACTCTTTCGTTTCAGAATGAACTACACAATCAAATTTTACTATATTACCCCTATTAAGCTCCGCATGCAAATTCATTGGCTAAACAGGACACGGGGTATCTTAGTCATTGTACACGAAGAACACCACGTGTATGTAAGAACTGATGTGGAAATGAAGGGCATTTTAGTAATTGAAAGCCGAGTCACATTATATGTAACTGTTATGTGGGTTTCATAGTTCCATTGGCATGAGTGAACTTTGAGCGAGCAGACGAAGGAGAAGAAATAAATCTAGGTGAAATTTTCTTTAAAATTTAATTCGTTTAGTAATTTGATGTTTGTGTAGCAGATATCATAATTTGTTTTTTTCCAATAGATATTTGTCTTTGTCAGTTGTTTACGTGTTTAATTATTAGTTTTTTGTGAATGAATGATGGGGAGAGTTCAAATTGAAAGAAGTGTTTGTAAATTATGAGGTTCTTTGGAATTTGAAGATTGTGGGAAGTGTAGGAGAAAGGGTGCAGAGGAAGTAAATTCTTGATATGGAATCAAATTATAATTTTAAATGTTGAAAGAAATTTAGGTTGCCATTTCCTTCATTTTTTTTATGACTTGAGTCTTGACATCGGGCAATTTGCCCTACTTCTCGTTCAAAGAGGGGGAAAATATATTTCATTAGGTCATTTTAATCCATTTTTGGCAATTGTCTCCTCTCTGTCTTCTTGTTCTTGGAAGGTGAAGTAGTATAATTTTTCCCTGCTGGATATAGAAGGTGGCAAATTTTGTGCTATGATTGTCCAACTTCAACATCTTACTAAACTTAGGAGGTATTGTCAATATGTCTACTTCAATATATCACTTGAAGTGATATTATCGAGATTAGTAAAGAAAATTAATTTGTTTGATGCGCATTGTTAATTGTTACAACATACACCAATAGACATATCAGTTAAGATGAATGATAATCTATTGATCAAAGGAGCTACTAGAACTAGGGGTAATAATCCTAAATGAACTGGGAGGCTGTAACAAAGGATATGGTTTTTGTTAATGTTATAGAGGACATGGACCTTAACAGAGTTGAATGGAAGAAAATGATTCAAGTAGCCGACCCAAATTTTTTTTGGATAAACAATTTGCTCTTTTTATTTCTTGTACATTGTTAATTGCTATTAGTTGCCTCTTGCAATGGTCATCTCTCCCGTATACTAAACTATCTTAATACTGTATTTCACATTGCAATTCTTTTTCATTGGCTATTAGCAGTCATGCTCTCTTTATTCCTTGAACAACTTTCTTGTGTATGATTCAAGGGTGTCTAGTACATATACTATCACATGTTGTTCTTTCTGTTACTTTTGCACTCACTTTTGCAAACCTGTTACTTCTAAGTATTGAAGTTGGGTAACCCCCCACCTGTGGTTGATGACATGGATACTAGATGGTGCGGCACCGATTATGTATACTGGAATACCTGTTTTGTGTCTGGTATGGACACGCCGTGGCATAACACAGATACTGGAGGGTGGGCATGTTCTAGTGGATGACATGCTTTTGTGTGTACTTGTTCTTTCTCCTAGCAACAATATCAGTTATCTGTATAGAATAGATAATTCATATGGTATGACATCAGAGAAATCACCGCCATGCAGTCTTCCACGACAATGGCAAATATGGATGGTGATTTCTGATTACTTCGCTATACAGTTTATGATTCATATTTTGTTCTGCCCTTTCGGTCCAGTCCCTTTCTGACCTGATCTTATTTTTTACAGTGATTATGGGTTGTTTTTTCTTTCTGGAGTATATGTTTGAGCTGGAGGCTCGAGGCACTTGGTCTTGTCCTGTTTCCATTAATTTGCATAATCTTATATATTTACTTCTCCATATATCCAATGCTTATTGTTGCATTTGTCTGAGTAGTATTAACTTCAAGTCAAGTTTCTTATTGTTATTTTTAAAAACGTGGCACTCTTATCTCTTCAAAAGCAGTCACTTTAATCATGTGTCATAGCTAATATGTGCCTTTGTTTCTTGATCAGTATCATTCTTTGTGGTAAGGCAGTTTGTAAGCTATTATTATGGATATTGAGGCAGACAATTTTTTGATATTCTTTCAGATTCGTGAGTTTTAGGACGACAGAAATGAAGTCTGCAGTTACAAGTTGGGCGGATATAGACATTGATATCCTACTAAAGATTTTTAAACTTTTAAACATGATCGAGATAGCCTCTGTCTCTCAAGTTTGTCGTTCTTGGCATGCGGCTTGTTCTCATCCATGGCTGTGGAATACTCTTGATCTGGAGCTTCTGAAATCCAATTTTATACAAACCACAGCTACACCATACGTCTGGGTGAATATGAGATCTGACAGGAATCTGATGAAGTTGCTTCAACTTGCAATGGCTCTGAGTCGTGGAAATATCACCATCTTGATATTCCACTTCAATCTGTACATGAATGACGAACATCTGAGTTACATTGCAGAAAGGTATTGATGGTGATGGCCAAATTTTGCATCTAGTTTTAAGTTTCCTGTTTAAAAAGAGGCTATGTTTGATTATCATATAATTTTTTGCTGAAGTTTTGATACCTGCATCCTTGTTTTTTCTAATCTTCTTTAATTTAGTTCCTGTACCTTAACCTTACCCTTAGGAAAATTGGGTCAATTCTTATAGATCAACTTCATAAATAGTTTGTTCTGCTTACAAGGTTATACTGCAACCCAAGTTAATTTTCATTTCTTCTTAGCTGAGACCACCATTTCAAATCTGAATCTATTAGCAATGGATATTTATTAATAAATAAACTGCATATAATGTAAGTTTATTAATCCCCAACTATCTTCATGTCTTTTGCCCTTAGAAGCCAGAAACTCCTAGGAGGTCAACGAATCTCAGTAAGAACCTTCGATTCGGCGTTTCTTAGTTGGGAGCTCGTTTGGAGCTCGTTTCCCCGATGACGGGAGCTTCGTTTCTCCGGGGAAGGAAGCTCGTTTCTCCGACGATACGATCGCTTCCCATAATATGACCATAATTTTAGAAGGACATAAATTTTGTGAGAGAAATTGGAATATTTTTAATACACATTTATCAAAGTACCAGGAAACTAAAGATTTCTTACTTTGACGTCATAAAAAATTAACATGCGAAAGATCTCTCTGTAACTTTGAACTGAACTTAATAAATTCTAATAAATTTTAAGATATTTATAAGTTTTGATAACAATAATTAATAAACATTAAAAATTTATTAGCGCACGCTCCCATCACGCTCCCAATTTAGAATCTTATAAGTAGTCGCGCTTCTCCGTCCCCGCTCCCGCTCCCGCCCCCGCTTCCGCCCCCGCTCCCGCTTCTGGCTTCTAAGCTTTTGCCTGGTATGTCATGTAAAGGTGGAAGGTAACTAAAATTTTCGCGAAATGCTGTTTAGGAATAGCAAAGAAAGCAAATCTAGTAAAAATTGTAAAATACTTTTCTTTGTTTAAATGCAACCCAACTTGTCTTTATTTTGAGTAATTCTTAGGCACGACTTTTATAGACACTATGAAATTGGTGCGGTTATGGCAACTACGACAATTTTCTGAAAACTGGTTCTTTGATAGGACAGTAATAGGGCATATATATATATATATATATATATATATATATATATATATATATAATGCGGCTTGGAAATGGCTCAAAAATGAGCCGTCCAAGCCTTATGTATATCCTTCACTAAATAATAAAAAATAAAAATCAAAAATAATTTTTTTTTCTAACTGAGTATGTACTCACGTAGTTAAAAATAAAAACAAAAATTCTAAATCCTTCTAACTACCTTACCATATAATAAATCCTGAAATATATTCAATATTCAAATTATATTTAAACTAAGGATATGATGTTTATCTAACTAAATACATATCCAAAATTCTAAAAACATATCTATAACAAATCATAATAAAATATATTCAAAACATATATAATATATTTTAATATAATTTAAATTTTTATCTAATTTTGTAACATTATTATATTTTTTCTTTTTTTGTACGTGCGTGGACGTGGCTTCTCTACTATTATAATGCGACTTAGAAATGGCTCAAAAATGAGTCGTCCAAGTTGTATGCATATCCTCCACTAAATAATTAAAAAAATCAATTTTTTTTCTAACCGCATGTGTAGCTTACTCATATAGTTAAATTGTTAAAAGTAAAAAAAAAAACAAAATTTCTAAATCCTTCAACTACCTTACCATATAATAAATACTGAAATATACTCAATTTTAAAATTATATTTAAACTAAGTATATGATATTATCTAACTAAATACATATCCAAAATTCTAAAAACATATTTATAACAAATCATAATAAAATATATTCAAAACATATTTAAAATATTTTAATATAATTTTAGTTTTTATCTAATTTTGTATCAATATTATAGTTTTTTTGGTACGTGCAACGCACGTGAATGTGGCTTCTCTAATATTATAATGCGGCTTGGAAACAGCTCAAAAATGAGTCGTCCAAGCCGTATGTATATCCTCCACTAAATATTTTTTTTTTCTAACGGCGTATGTACTTACGTAGTTAAAAATAAAAACAAAAATTCTAAATCGTTCTAACTACCTTACCATATAATAAATCGTAAAATATATTCAATATTCAAATTATATTTAAATTAAGTATATGATATTATCTAACTAAATACATATCCAAAATTCTAAAAACATATTATAACAAATCATAATAAAATATATTCAAAACATATTTAAAATATTTTAATATAAATTTTTTTTATCTAATTTTGTAACAATATTATAGTTTTTTTTTTTCCTTTTTTTTTTACGTGCAACGCACGTGAATGTGACTAGTATATATATATATATATATATATATATATATATATATATATATATAGGTAGGTAGGTAGATGAGGGAGGGGAGAGACTATGTTTAACCTCTGTCTCATGGATATGTATAGAAATAGTCTATTATATGCTATACATATGTATGTACTTGATCTATAGATCTATTTATGATAGGAAAGGCAAAAGCACTCAGAATCATAACACATTATGGACATTATCAGTCGAGCATCATTTCATCTTTGTTCTTCTTTAATGACGATGCATAATAGGATACACATTGTGAATATGTTACAGATGTGTCATCAACATGTTTTAAAATTAGGATCATACATAGGGTGTATCCTCTGAGAAGTTTAAAGACTGTTCAATCTCTCTCTCTCTCTCTCTCTCATATATATATATATATATATATATATATATATATATATATATATATACAGGGTCTATTTTTTAAAAAGATCCAAAAAATGACAATTTTTATGATTGGTTATCAATGTGCCTCTAAGTTAGTGCGCCATATTCCTAGCAAACTATGAGCATGAGAGAGCCAAGCTATAAAACCAAGGTCACCAATTGGCATGTGGATAACATGCAGCCAATGAGCACCCTGCAAATTGCCGGCAACAGTAAGGATGGTATAATTTGCTTAAGGAAATTGCATTAATCTCTATTACACATTAAGGTTTGTGATAAAGGCTCTGTTGTTGTCGTCGTCTATGACACATCAAGAGGAACTTTTTGGTTTCCCATAAATGGAAGTGCCATGCAACATTTGTTTTTGTGAGCGGTTTTGCAAATGCGTTATTTGGTTGCATGCTAACGTTGTTGCAGATTTATAAATCCATTGTTTGGAATGATGTAATTAGGATGCTTGATTGCAACTTTTCTTGCTATAAATACAAAGCCATTATTTGATTGTGACTTTATGACATTGAATGAAAGGGAGAATGAGAAGAAATGATGTAATTTGTGTAATAGGTGTTGTTGTAAGTGGTGTTGCCACCATTTTGGCAGCAACATAAGCCGATATTTATGGTTGATTATTGTAACAAAACGCAACAGAAGCCGATATTTGTGGTTGATTGTTGTAACAAAACTCAATGGTTGGGGGACATGACCACAACAAACGCTAATAGTTGTCCATTCGTAGAAAAATTAATAATTCAGATTTCGAAACCCTTGAAGATTGTTATAAATTATTGAATATAACGATAAATGACATAATGAGGTTTCTCAAAATATTTGTCAACCCATCTTCATTCCAACTATTACGATATGAATGGTTATTATTTGGACCCAAGATTCGGACCCCGACGGTGGAAGGGTAAGTCCGTGTCTCAAAAGTAGACCCAATCCTTTACGCGGGTAGGGTTAGCGTCCACATAAATTCTACTAGGACTTGGACTTGGATCAGGACCTGTCTTGATGCACAAATTATATAATTCTAGTGTATTCTTTATAGATTATTGGGAAATACCTGAATTTCTAATGAATGGGTAAGGTACTTATACTTTGTAGAGGACCGGAGATGAGTGCAATACCATAGTAGTGAGAGGTGCACGAGGCTCCAAGCTCAGAGCCTCAATACATGTGAAGCGAGGCTCTTTCATGAGGTGTGCGCCTCTTGGAGGCTCATAGTGGCCTCTTGGAGGCTCATAGTGAGGCTCATGCCCAACTAAGACGTGCCTCACGCATGTGATGCTGATTATGACGGGTCTATATATTGATGATTGTCGCTTTACTGGTGACTTATGCACCCTTTTGGCAACAGCCTCATCACGTGGCAGGACAAGAAACAAACCGTCGTTGCTCGCTCTGCTGAGACTGAATATCGCTTGACGACGGATGTTGTTTTCTGAAGTCTTGTCTTCCATGAGCGCACCAAGCACATCGAGATGAACAGTAATTTCGTACGAGACAAGGTCAAGTTTCGATATTCATCTTCATTATGTTATTGCTACTTCTCAGATGACCGAAATTCTTACCAAAACTATCTCGTCCACTAGTTCTCCAATGTTGGGCTTGATTGACCTCTATGCTCTAGTTTGCAGTGAAGTGTAGAAGAATGTGTATTGTTTTTTTCCTTTTAGGATCTAGTGATGTCATAGCGGACATCATCAACTAGCTATTGTTTAGTTGCCTATTTTTGCTATTATCACTTTCTGTATCCTATATATATTTGACCTAGAGCCTAATCCACCAAGTTGAGCTATTCCTAATCTCAATATTAACCAAAAGCAACATGTAGGAAACTGCAACATATATACCATAGTTTATGCGTACAATGCTTTAGACAACCAATAATGCTAATTCTTATTTTACGGTTGTCATATTTAATGATTGTATATATCTGAAAGTTCTTTCAAGAACTTATGATATTTTACTGGATTATTATCATATGCATTGTAGTTGAACAAAAATATAACACTATTCGTTACTTGTCCATATGTATCCCTCGTGGCACCCCAACCGTATCCTATATATCTAAGAGTTTTTTTTCAAGATTTTTCAAGATTTTATTAGATTCGTTATCATATTTGTTATATTCGGAGTAAAATTAGACCATATTTGCTATTGTGCTCATTTCATCCAATATCTGCTATAGCACACTAACAACTATTTGGAATACTGACCAAAGTCCCTATTCCTCATTGTATGTTCCTATATAGTAGTGATTGGAAATCCGTAAAGATAATAACAAAGAAAATTCTCATGTGCACCTATGGAATATAGTTGTTTACGAGGGAGAGGTTATACCGATGGCCTAAGACCAAGTGTTCTAGAATATTGTTTGAAAATCAGAATAGTGAAGTGTTCCAGACTAGGTCCAGTTTATAACAAGTGTAATCTTCCCTATGTAATGAACCCTAAGCAACGAAGTCATATTTAAAAATATTGAAAAATAATGAAGATGAAGAACCAATTGGTTTATAATAAGGTTTCATATATCTGAAAAATGACAAATTTTCAGTCAGTTTTGAGTTGGTTGTATCACTTAGAAGAACTAAGCCACCTATTCAGATACAAGATACTATCATTATCAACCGGACAATTAGACATCCTACCCGTTATGGCAGCGACTTGACTCCCAAACCCCCCACACACTCTGGGTTCAAAACTCGGCAGTGGCAATAGGCTTATTCTAATAGAAACGAGATTCAGATGAAGAGAGGATGACCTACTTGATCCGCTGCAAGCACTCTGTGAAGATGGCAACGAACGTTCCTGCTCCCTTTGCTTTCCCAATTCCCAGGATGTTCAAGTTAGTGGTTGACTAAGTGTCATACAAGGGGATTATTTTCTTCAAATGACGAGTCATTTCCTATATCCAGATCCTCTTAATTTAGTATTTTCCTATATGGTAATCTTCAAGTATGTAGGACCAAGGTTCATTTACTAGTTTGTATCTTAGAAGACATAAGCAGGGACGGGAGCGAGGGAGCACGACTAGTTAGAAGAGTCTAAAGTTAGGAGTGTGCACTATTTTTTTTTTATGTTTATTAATTATTAGTATCAAAATTTATAGATATTTTAGTATTTATTAGAATTAATAAAGTTCAGTTCAAAGTTACAGAGAGATCATTTGTATCGTGATTTTTATGATGTCAATGTAAGTAATCCTTAGTTTTTTTATTACTTTGATGAACGTGTATTAAAAATTCTTCAACTTTCTTCCCATAAATTGTCCTCTTTTAAAACTATGGTCTTGTTATGAGAAGAGTTCATGTCAAAAAACGAGCTCCCATCAACAGGAAAACGAGCTCCCGTTGCCGAGGTAACGAGCTTCCAAGTAAGAACCGCCGAATCGATGTTCTTACTGAAATTCTTTGACCTCCTAGGATATTTTGGCTTCTAAGGATTGTATATAATAGGTTATAGTCTAGTTTTTTTTTTCCGTATGAGCCCCTCAATTTAATTCAAGGTATGCGATAACCTATGTTAGACGTACACGATAGAATGGTGTCGATGTTGTTCCGTCCGTACTCATGTCATTGTCCATATTCGTGCAGCATAAGCGACTCCATTGTACGTATTTGAAAATGTTTGTATCCCATATCCATATCGTGTTATGATCCTTGTCTTTGTCTATATTTGTGTCCATATTCATGCAATATAGGTGATAACACAAGTGAAAAGCTAGTAAAAATAAAGATATAATAATTAAGGAAATTTGCATATAAACAATTTTTTTCCACTACAGATAAAATAGGTACATGCTTACTAATATATTTGGAAATTCAAAACATTCATTTTCAAACCTGTCATAAATAAACACATGGATTACATAATATAAATAAAAATGGAGACTTCAAAAGATACATTTCCAACACATGTTCACTTTCCACTTGTATGTTCTGTTTTACAATTAATTGATTTTTCTTCCTTTTATATTACCATTGGTTGGTACTTCGCTGAACTTCATCTTGTAAGATCTTGGTTGTTTGGTAGCCATTTGGTTATTTGGATCCATAACTTGCCAAATTTGGGGTTGCGGGATCCGGAGTAAGATTCCTACCCGGTAGCTATGATTCAGCTTTCCTTTTTTAATCTCTCTACAGATAGAGATAGGTAATCCTATATAGTAGAAGTTATTCTATCATTAGATTCCGCTTGATTTTAGAATGATATGAATGTAGGTCACTGTCTTCTTAATTGTAGATCTTCTAACATGGATCACGACTCTTTGCTGAAGATAAGAGTCAATATAACTGTGTGTGTCATGTTGATAGGGTTGTAAATAGTGGCCGATAACCCAACCCGATTATTTTATATTTATAAGGTTTGGTTTCCATAACTAAACCGGAATCCTTATTGACTAGGGCTTGGATATGACCTCGACCAAACCTGAAACAAATTTATATATAGAAACTATAAAGTTTATCACATACATTGGTTGAAAAGTTTGAATGCTCCATTATTTTAGAAAACTAGACGCAAAAATATTTGAGAAGTACGTAGCACATGGACGCCATCTAACTTATTGTTGAAGTAAAAGTCATCAAATACTTTCAAGTTAATGATAGTTTAAACTTCTTAAATTTGGGTAAGTATATTTTACTTTCGAATAGCTTAATATACAGTTACATAAAATCTGAAACCCGACTTTAATCCACTTAGAAGGAAAAGGAATTTGACCTGAATACGAATCAGTAACCAAAAAGCTTACATGGTTCTATTTTGGATATTGCATAAATCCGAACATGACCTGTTGACAATCCTACATTTCGCACAAGAACATGTGTCATATGTGTAACATGTATAGTAGAGTGAAACGGCCATATCCGAGCCAAACTACCTAAATTTTTGTGGCCCTATATATTATTCATTTTTTGACTGGGGGATACTTATATTTTCGATATTGGTAAAAATAGAGAGATACCTTTTAAAACCTACGCACAGCCTACATGCATACACAAGCTTCCACGCAACCACACACAGGCACATGGGCGGATCCAGAAATATAAACTGGAGTGGGCTACACTAGATTAGGGTGGAATAGGAGTGGACTAATTCCTAAAAAAATCATATGAGAAAAATAAGAAAGAAAAAATAATTGGGGACAGCACCTGGATCCGCCCCTGCACAGGCACATGCACGAACTATAGGTTCTAAGTTAATATTGGAGTTATATATATTTGAGACAGATTATGAAGGATGAAAATAAAGCAAATTTGGAATTGCTAACATAGTCAACTGGATTCATATAGCACAAGAGTACTCTTACCAGGTGAAACTGGTTCAATACTAGAGGAAAATAGAGAACCTTTACAAATAACCCCCATTTCTGAGTGTATCCAACATCATTAAACATGGATTGCACAGGATACAAGTATCAACATAACTTACCAAGCAGGAAAGCGGTTCCTAAGCTATATAATGAGAGAGTTCCAGAAAATATTGAGGTGTGATTTAAAGTTTTAAACTTTAAAGATAATTATGGCAGAAAATCAGTTTGGCCAGATTTTTTTTTTGAGTAATAACTCTACAAAAGTACACTTCCATTAATTTTTTACTTACAAACATCTTTTTATTAACCCCAAAAGGGCAAACTTGCCAGATGGATGGAAAGTTGGAAACCATTTCTAGAAGTTTGAAATCGTCATTTCATACAAGGGCGATTGAACCAAGTTTCAATGGATGAGGGGTCAAAAACTGAACACATTTTTTGTAAATGTTGGGTGAGAGCAAGTGCACTTACTATTTCAGAATTTTTTTCAAAATTATTGTCCAACTACTGAACACTTTGACCCCCATGCCTTTCAGACCTTGTGACTTGTGTCCATATCTGCCTTCATAATGGGTTTCATAAATGAGTAATATCTTGATTGCACTAATTCTTTGTCCCACATTACCTCATTATCTGTTCGTCTGTTCTTAGATGTCCAGTTTCTTTCATTCTTTGTCATAAAGGTATTCTGAGAATATACATTTCTAGTTTCTGCTGGTATTATAACTGTCATGGAAATACATATAAATCCTGGAGACTTGATAGAATCTTTTTGTAAATTAGGTGCCCTCATCTTAAGCAGCTTGTATTGCCAGCTTGGAATCGTATCACAAAATGGGCAATATGCAATGCTATCCGTAGATGGCAGGAGCTGGAGTCCCTTACAATGCCTACCGTTGACCATCCCCCTTATATAATGGAGGCAGTAGGTAGGAGCTGCAAGAACCTCTCTTCTCTGAAGGTTATGGGCACTTTTGACACGCAGTTTGCTTCATCAATCATCTGTCATCTACCGAACCTCAAGGTCTTGAGTCTGCGCTGTTCTATACTGACAAAGGACGCTTTGATGTTTATCTTGCACTGCATGGACCACCTAGAGGTTCTCAACATTTCTCACTGCATGTTACTGGAAAACCTTACATCCTCCGGAAGGACAAATATCATCAGGGAACTGGACCAGTCCATTCTGGGAAAGACATCTAGGCTTCAGGAGTTCTATTACTGCATGAGCCAGTCGTGCACTACTTGTCAGAGGATGACTGCAGATGAAGGCCTCATGAGGTGGTACAGGTACGAGGAGTGGTTCTGGCGTGAGGACGAAGTGAGTTCTCTCTCTCTCGGACGGGACTATGGTAAGTTGTTTGACCAGGGCTGTCTTGATCTAGGATTTAGAAACTGATCTTAGCTGCTTGTCGTTGTTGAAGTAATCTGGGGATGCCCGCCGTCAGTAACATTAGACATTTTAAAGACACATGCTTAAGTAGAGTTCAATAATGCCAGTTGTGACAGTCGTAAAACATTTCTAAACGGTTGTTTGGCAATTATATATCATGTACTTTATTTAGATTGTGTTTCAGTGATTGTGCTATGCATCTGTTTGTTAGAATAAGGGCATGCTGTTTTAACAATTCTCTTCTTGTGATTGGCTATTATATCCTCTTATATATAGCAGAAAGTTTTCCTGTTTGTTGCAGAATTTAACAGGATGACTTGTTATATTTGTCGGTGAAGATGCAGCGTTAGGATGTGATATGATTCAGTTTTCTTGCAATTTATGAACTTTATAACTGCTTCAAATATTTCATGCTCAATTGATGTGCAAAGGTTACCAAATGTTGTTGGGTGCCATTTCACAGGATGCAGGCACCTGAACAAAGGATGAGCTTCAACTGCAGTGCAGTAGCATGCATGCATTTGGCTATTTACAATTGCAATTGCAACTGCAACTGCAACTGCAACTGCAACTGCAACTACAGCCTTGCCTGTTGTTCTTTTGCTACTGATGAGATGCAAAGTATTGATACTGAGACAATTGGCTAATTATTCTTTTGTGGCAAAAACTACTGCCAGTAAAACTATAACTAATTTGTCGACAGTTTTAAATCCACTCCAACTGCTTACTGACCTGTTTGTTTAAAGGTGATTTGTGTTGTTTTACTTGAAATCACAAGATCTTTAACACACATCTCCGCATGTTTTTTGAAATAATTTAGACTAGTAGTTGTGTATAATGTATATTTACAATATAAATCGACGTTAAAATTTACATCATGTGCAATGTCGCAAGTATGACTAGAAATATAGCATAGAACTTCACTGGAGTAGCTACATCTTAAATCTTCGGAATGCGAATTTGAAATCCATTCACTAATCGAGCTGATGGAAAGAATGACATGCGATCCTCCTTTACTTGGTTCCACCTGTTCAATGTATAAATGAAAACCGTTGACGTAATTAGTTATTTATAGAAGAAGATCGTTGATGTGCCTATCATATTTTGCTACTAAATCAATTTATTCATTTCATAGAGGCTGTTTAAGCTAAGATATAATAGAATTGAGACATAAATTTATAATTAGGTTATTTCCACTTTAAAGTATGACATTTGGTAAAGGGAAAGAGAATTCAATAGAAATAACTTATGTTTATCGTGCATATGTTCATCTTGCGATGTCATTTCACACAATTCATATTATATTGTTGAATACAATGACGGGTTTGAAGCCGCCAACCAACACCTACACGTGGAAAAAAGTAAAAAATAAAATGCTTTACATGAAAAATCCTTATAGGAAAAAACCGGACACAAGTCCGATCATGATCTTGACTAATACACTTCTCTCGTTACCCAACGAGACATATCCTTGACCAAATAGATCAAAGAACAAATCAAAGAAAACCTTACAATCACTCTACTTCTTCAATGAATAAATGATGCACCCACTAATCCTAATGATCCAATATAAAGAATTGTTGAGACCATAACTGCCTTGTAGATGATCTTCCTTTTTTTTCTCTCTCAATATTTTTGTTGTAGGCTCTCCAAAATCCCACGAGAATATAAGAGAATGAGATGTTTCAAGTAAATCCTAGGTCTCCTTATATAGGTCTCTACATGATGTGAATGAGATGTGTGCCGGGTGCAATGCACCCTTCACATGTCAACCATTAGATTATGAATGGAATGTGTGCATGCACACATCTCTATACAATCTAACGGTTAGGGAAGGATCATGTGCACTACACCCATCCATACAATAATTTTTTCCACTTTTGTGCTTCGAGAACCTGGATGGATTTATCTGGTCCTAATGACCGATCAACAGGTTGGGTGCACTTTCGGGCTGAATTTTCGAGATACAGTTCATATTATGTTGTTGAATGTTAATTTAAACCTTGATATGAATTGTTTATTCATGTGTAAGTAGAGAATATCTAGGAAAATACTAATAGACCTAATAGAAAAAGTACAAAAAAAATCCTCATCATCATGATCTGAACCTTCTCCAATAAGAATTGGGTTATAGCTATGATGCACACAAATAGCTTCACAAAATAATTGATTGACAATCATCATCTTTGAACTTTTAACACTATAGTTAGATGCATATTGTCAACATTGTCACAAAAAGGTGTTAGCAAGATTGCTAGCCTCTCCGACCTGCCCAAAAGAATCAAAGACTCGACATGAAACTCTTATCTCGAATTACCTCTATTTTGTCTGTCATGCATTCATCATGTCAATCCGCACCATGAATTGCAGGATCCGATTGGCCAATACAACCCTGAGATGAATTTTCTTTTGTAGACATTTAAGTCCGGACATTTTGTCGTTTCATATAGGGATGGCAATTTCTTTCGAACCCGACGGGAGCCCAATTTTTTTTTCCTCCGACGGGGACGGAGGCAGAGATGGGGATTAAAAAAAAAAAATTATCCGGATGGATTCAGGGCCAGATATGAGTATAGTACTCCCTGTCCCGGTAAATCTTCGCTTCCGATTACTTATACCGATATGTTTCTGTTGTATGAAAATATAGACATATTTGGAATATGTTTTGTGGTGTTAACATTAGTTCTTTGTTGTTTTGTATTGTAGACTTCTATTTAATACTTGTATATTTTTTATTAATATTCTATTTTTGTTGTATTGTATCATTTTCTCTATCTAATAGTAGATTTGTTTTTAGTATATTTTTTGGAATAAAAATAATTTTTTAAGTTTATAATGTACAGAAAAAAATTGTTAACAAAGCAATGGATTGAGACGGAAAAATTCGACTTCGAAAGTGTTAACTGGACGGGAGCGGAGGTGGGGTGTGCATTGTTTAACGGGGACATAAATAAGGATAAAAACTTGAATCCGAACGAAAATGAGACGGAGATGTGGATTCGAATAATATTCGGTGACGGGAATGTATATTCGAATAATATTCAGAGAAGAATGCGTTGCCATCCCTAGTTTCATAGAGCACCAAAGCGACATGTGTGCAGGGTTCGACTAGTAGAGAAGAGGAGGAGAACAAGAAGTGCATAGGAGTAGGTAGTGGATGAAAATGAAAAGCAAGCCAGAGGGAATTTCCAGCGAGGAGAACAAGTTTAAATAGGGAGAACATGATGGAAAACAAGAATTTTTTTTTTTTTTTTTTTTGAGAGAAATTTATATTTTTAAGTCCATGTTTAAATTTGAAATTATAAAAAATAATATTTTCGTTTACAAATGTCTGTCCCTCCTCTTCTCCTTCCATCTTTAAAGCCACAACCTTTATTACTGTGGACAAATAAGGTGATGATTTGTTGTTCGTATATCTTAACAATAACTAAATATCTCTTTCTTCTAGCAAATGAAGTCTAGTCTAACGGTTAAAATCGATGCACTATTTCCAGGAGGTTGCAGGTTCGAGTCCCGGAGGTGCCATTTAATTTATGTTTGAGAGAATTAAAGTGGCTGGTGGTGGTTGGATGCGGTGTGGCTACGGTTACGAATAATTTTTCAAACCTTTATTCATCTTATGAACTATGTTTTGGACAAGATAAAATAAAAATTGTTGATGTATGGGGGAACTTCAATTTATTGATGCCGGTTCGACAGATAGTTTGATAAGCCAATAATTTTTTTCGTATTCCAGAATACGGTTAACCAACATGTTAACTAATCAATTACGATAAATTAGATCGAATTTTGCAATTTTTTCTTCTCATTTTCAATCATACCTTGGAAAGGAAACATCCAAGTAGATAACCTAAACTATGCTTTCCAAAGTATCTATTAATCTTTCATTCGGTTAGTACTCTCAAAAAAGAGGTTAGTACTCCCAGAAAAGAATTGAAAAGTTTAATAACACTCATGTTTCCTTTTTCGATTTGTGTTCCATGACCTAGAAATGAAGCAAAAATAATTGGGAATGGTCTTGAACTTGATGGCTTGTATCTTTTGGATGTCATGAATTCCCCGTTAGATCATTTAGTCGTGTCTTGGAACCATTTATAAAGAATCTACAACCAATCATGATTTGGCATGCCAGACTATATCATTTGTCTTTCAAATCATTGCGAGTTTTAATTTCATGTTTGTTTGAATCTGTCATGGTTGAAAATTTTATTTAGATTGTCATGTTTGTGAATTTTCAAAACAAACAAAATCTTTTTATTCTAAATAATTTATTCTCCTTTTGATCTAATTCATTCTAGTGTATAGGGTCTCTCACAGACCAGTTTAGCATATATATTTGGCTTATCTCATGAAAATCAGAGGAAAAGCTCCAAGGATTGTGAAAGTATACTACAAGTGGAAGTATAACATGGAAGGAAATCAAGGATACTAATCAGCAAAGCTTATGTCTTGTCACTCCTCAACAAAATTGGATTGCTGAATGAAGAAATCAACATCTTCTAGAGATAGCAAAAGTACTACTTTTCCAAAATCAAGTTCCTAAGAAGTACTGTCAAATATTGTTCTGACAATGTCATATACTTTCAATTGTATGTCACCTAGATTGTAGTAGATGAGCGTCTAAGTGTTTATTTTGAGACCAGGTGACGATATCTTTCCTATAATTCTTAGAGGTTTTTTTTTTTTGATATATTTGCTTTATTTATGTCAAAGACCATAAAAGATCAAAACTTGATCCCAACTTTGTTAAAGGAGTATTTCTTGGATATTCTCGTATAAAGATAAGCTACAAGTGTTTTTTGATCCTAGAATTGGTCATAGATATGTATGTCCTGACTTGATTTCACATTCCATAAATTTGAATCACACTTCTCTAGTACACTTGTTTTACTTCTTTGTTATCCATGAAAAGAATGTATATGCTGATGTAAATCACATTCATATTGTAAAAGAGTCATCTCAACTACACTATATGCCTCATCATCTAAGTCCTATTGAAACCTAACATGTTTAGGTTTAATGCAGATGACAATACATATAATTACTTCAGAAGGGAAGAATCACCAATTGTGGATGACCATCCTGAATCAAATTCTTCAGTGCATGATCAACCTAATGTAGGTGTTGAGAGTATTAGTGGGTGTTTAGTCCCACATCTAGTAGAACGGTAGAGAGAGGGGTTAGCCTCTCCTATTTATATGTAGTCCCACCCATCAATAAAATTAAGCCAAGTATTAAACCAAGTTTCTATTTGGTATCAGAACCAAATCTCCCCACCCTTCTCCAAACCCTAACCCTCTCACAGCTGCACCACGGAAGACCGAGCAATTTAATTTTTTGATTATTATTTTGTAGCAGTAAGTTGTAATCGGGATATTAATTATATAGTTGCTTGTTGGATCAAGATATATCAGTGATGGAAATCTTGTGTGAACTCCTGATCTCGACTACAACTTTCGGTGCCTCCTTCTCGTCAAGCCATGCGACCTCGGACCGAAGCCGTGCACGGGACGTAAGCAGCGGGACGTAAGCAGCGACTCTCAGGGACACCACTGAAGGAGAAATAATAGACGTAGAGAAGACGACAATCAAAGGTGGAGACAGTGTAGATCTGCCACCTTGCTGATGGAAGAGGACAAGAAGAAGACGATGGAGACGATCTACAACAAGCTGACGGCCCAAGAGATGAAGGCTTTGGTGGATGATCTCTTCTCCAAGAGGCTGACCGAGACCATCTTCCATGGTGCACACACAGATATGGATCCTTCACCATACAAAATAGGAAAGTTGGAGAAACTGGAGATAAAGTTAGAGAGTACTTCCAACTACTTGAAGTGGTCACGTCAGGCGATGCGGACTCTGAAGGCAAGAGGCTTGGTGGACTATGTGAATGGCCAAACCAAGGCACCTGAAGATCACTTCTCACAGAATTTTTTTATGTAGGAGAACGTCAATAATGTTGTTGCTGGATGGTTGACAGCCTCATTGACCGACCAAGTATCGGACAACGTAGAAGAAATAGAGTGTGCTGGTGATATTTGGATGACGCTGAGAGATATGTACTCAGTGTCGGGAAACCCTAGGAGGGTTTTCCAACTACAAGATAAACTTGATAAGGTAGTCCAAGAAGATCACACAATCTCGGAGTATGCGGCTCTGCTAAAAAAATATTGGTCAGATCTCGACCACTATGACCCCATTGGCGTGGAAGATAAGCAAGTGAAACCGACATTTACGAAATATTATAAGAAGTTCATGGAGTATGTTTCGCGACAGAAGATGATGAAGTTCCTGAAGGGGCTCAATCCAGCATTCGAGTAGAGGAGAAATATCCTACTTGTTCAACCGAGGCTGCCATCACTGGAGGAGGCCATAGCTGTTATGGCACAAGAAGATACACGACTGAAGCTGATGCCTAGCACCACTAGCTCTCTGAGGAAAAAATTAGCTCTAACAGCTTTTAACCCAAACCCTTCTAGAGGGGGAGGGTGCTACAACTGTGGAGACCCTGGAAACTTTATATTAAATTCTGTATGAAATCCCTAAGAGGCCAGTCCAGTGGCCGCGGACACAGCCGTGGAGGACGTAGGGGTGGCAGAGGAGGCTATGCTGGTGGCAGAAGTAATCATTCCGGAGGACACAAGGCAAACCTGACAAAAGAGGAAAGTGAGAGTCAGTCACGCGATATGACCCCTAGTGGAAGGAAAATGCTAGAGATATAGAGAAGCATGAAGCTTGGAACCAGCGACAGTCGAGCCAACACCTCTGGGATATCAACTCCAACCACCTCCAGGGGTAACATCATCCACTATGCCCATACAAGCACATGTATACCTGCTTATATCCTGACATCTATCCACAGACCAGGTTAGATAATTGACTCTGGGGTATTCTGCCATGTCACGGGTGTCGATGATGAGTTCCAAGATTATACTTACCTGACGACGTCTGAAAGCATTCAGACTGCTGATAGTACGGTTAGACCAATTATGGATAAAGGCACAGTTGAATGCACCCCTTCCAATATAACCCTTACTTATGTCTTGCATGCTCTATCTTTTTTCGTTAATTTATTGTCCATTAATGCCATTGTTCTTCAACTTAATTGTGTTTTTTCTTTGACATTCCTAAGGTGATTTTTCAGGAGAAGGGAACGGAGAGACGGTTGGGGACTGGCATTTGGCATAAGGGACTATGGTACTTGGACATGGGTGGACTGGACGCAGAACTAGCGTCACTGGTGGAAGAAGCACAACCAGAGGAGCCACGAAGAACAGTGGAAGCAGAATTATTACTTCAACATTAGCGCATGGGACACTCTTTATTCTGTCTACTGATTCAGATGTATCCATCTATGTATCAAAAGGCAAATAAACAAAATTTAGTTTGTGATGCTTGTGGGCTTGAGAAACATACCAAAATCTCTTATGCGAGTTCTAAAAATAGAAGTTTAGCTGCTTTTAATATGATACACTCTGATGTGTGGGGATATTGTCCTACAACTGGAGTTAATGGTTTTAAATGGTTTGTCACCTTTATTAACTGCTACACTCGTGTCACCTGGGTATACCTAATAAAGAGTAAGAGTGATGCCTTTGCATGCTTTCAAGATTTTTATCCAGGGTTACAACACAGTACAATACTAAAGTGAGATCTGACAATGGGACAGAATACACCAACAATGCTATTGAAGAGTACTTATCAGCCCATGGGATACAGTATCAGACTTCGTGTGCCTATACACCAGCACAGAATGGCATGGCAGAGCGGAAGAATATGCACCTGTTGGAAGTAGCACGGTCAATGATGTTTGCCATGAATGTTCCTAAACACTTGTGGGGGCATGCCATGTTGACGGTTGCATATCTCATCAACATGATGCCCTCTCAGGTGTTAGGATGGAAGACACCGTCTGAGAGGCTTACAGGAGAGAATAAGTACATTATTCTCCCAAAGGTATTTGGATGTGTATGTTTTGTGAAAGATAACAGACATGCGATGAAAAGGTTGGACCATCGGGTAGTGAAGTACATCTTTGTTGGCTACTCGGGGACTCAGAAGGGATACTCTTATTGGAGTCAGGTAGAGCGAAGGCTCTTTGTAAGCATGGACGTTACGTTCAGAGAGATAGAACCATTCTACCACAATGGTTCAGATGAAGGCTCTATATTTGGTGACACACCTAACACATGAGGTATTAGGAGTCAGGGAGAGATGGGCCTACGCGTGATTATTGGGTCAGTTCCATATCCAATGATGGAAGCTGGTCCAAGGGAACAAGGGAGAGATAGCGAGGGTGAAAAAAGTGATGAGGATGCACATAATCAGGAGAAAGAAAGTGGTGACAATCTGGAGGAAGAAAGTGATGCTCCAGTGCAGGGAGAGGGACATACTACATAACAATCTACAGAGCTCCAAGTCTATAGAAGGAGAAAGCAGCAGTCCACTACTGTGCCTATTACTGTGCCTATTGCCCCTACTGTGTTATGTCCCTCACCTAATTCAGCTCCAACTCTTGAAGATGTACCTTCCGTACTGGATCCCTCTGATTCGACTGCGGATCCCTTTGATTCGGATGGTATGAACTCTTCACCACTTTCTCATATTCCCTTAAGGAGATCTTCTCACAGTAATGCAAGAAAAGCCCATAATCGTTATGGTTATAAACATAATATTACTAATTTCTTATCCTACTCTAATATATCATCTACCTATCGAGCATTTATTATATTGTTAGATACCACCTCTTTGCTTAAGTGTTGGCAGGAAGCGAAGGAAGATCCAAGATGAAGAGCTACAATATTGGAGAAACTTAGGGCACTCCAAAAAATGGGACATGGGAGCTTGTTTCATTGTCTAAAGGAAAGAAAGCAGTTGGATGCAAATAGATCTTCACAGTAAAGGAGATGCCAGAAGGAAAGGTGAAGCGGTACAAGACAATGTTGGTTGTAAAGGAATTCACTCAATCCTATGGAATCGACTATGATGAGATATTTGCTCCAGTGACAAAGATGAGCACTGTGAGAACCCTGATCTCCCTTGCAGCAAACCATGGATGAAAGCTGTATCAATTGGATGTGAAGAACACTTTTCTTCATGGGAACCTACAAGAGAAAGTATACATGGAGACCCCCCCGGGGTTTGCACGAAGCAGTTGACAAAAAATATATGTAAGCTAAAAAAATTACTGTATGGGCTCAAGCAATCTCCTCGAGCCTGGTTTGATAGATTCAGGATGACTGTCACAGGCATGGGGTACCGCCAGACCAATACAGATCATACAGTTTTTTTTAGCATGCAAAAGGCCACATCACCTTACTTGCAGTGTATGTAGATGATATAGTGATCACAGGTGATAATGGGGAGGAGATCACAAAACTGAAGTCAAAACTTGTCAAGGAGTTTGAAGTGAAAGACTTGGGAATGATGAGGTATTTTCTCGGGATTGAGGTGGCTCGAGAAAGAGATGGGATTATCCTCTCTCAGAGGAAGTATGTACTAGACCTGCTCACAGAGACTGGTATGCTGGGATATCGATCGGCTGTCACTCCAATCGATCAGAAAGATAAGTTGGGTATAGAGGCAGGATAGCCTATTGATCGTGAGAGATATCAGAGACTTATAGGAAGATTAATTTATCTAAGCCACACTCGTCCTGATATCTCATTTGTTGTAAGTGTAGTGAGTCGTTACATGCATGATCCAATGAAGGATCACATGGATGCAATTTTTCGTATCCTGAGATATCTGAAGGGGACTCCTGGAAACGGACTATGGTTTAAGAAAAATGGACCACTAGTTGATGATGGGTACTGCGATGCCGACTAGGCAAGCTGTATGTATGACATAAAGTCTACCTCATGGTACTGTGTCTTTGTGGAGGTAACCTAATCTCATAGAGAAGCAAAAAATAGTCTGTGGTAGCATGATCGACTGCTGAAGCAGAGTATAGAGCTATGACTCTGGGAGTGTCAGAGTTGCTGTGGGTAAGAGCATTGCTGACGGAGTTGAAGCTGGACCAGGAAACACCATTGTGTCTTCTGAGTGACAGTCAAGCTGCAATAAGTATAGCTAACAATCTAGTCCAGCATGACAGAACTAAGAATATCGAGATCGATCGATTCTTTATCAAAGAGAAGCTATAAAAAAGGGATATTAAAGCTCGATCATGTTCCCTCAGAAGAATAAGTTGTAGATTGTCTGACTAAGGGCCTTAATTTATCGAGTCTTTCTAAACTATGTGACAAGATGGGGATAATTGATATTTATCGCTCATCTTGAGGGGGAGCGTTGAGAGTATTAATAGGTATTTAGTCCCACATCTAGTAGAATGGTAGAGAGAGGGGTTAGCCTATCCTATTTATATGTAGTCCCACCCATCAATAAAATTAAGCCAAGTATTAAACCAAGTTTCTATTGTAGGTAACCTATGCGACACATTTGGCCATGATCTCTTCCACTTGCACTCCAAAAGGAGTTAAGACACATAATGTATCTTCTAAATTGCTACTCATAATATTTCTCACATAATATCCAACTATAGTTTCTAGTTACATGCTTATCCTGAGTATTGTGCATATATGTCTGCTTTGTCCTCTACATCAGTTCCTTCTAAATACACAAATGCAATCATATAAAACCAGATGGCAGATGATTGTAGCACTTAAGCTGTTAGAGATACCAAAGTGGAAAAAAACTTGATAGAATACAAGTAGGTATATACAATCAAGCATATAGTTGATTGAAACATTTAGAGATACAAGGTCATACTAGTTACAAGGGGATTCATACAAAAAAACAAGGTTCGGAGAATCGGTATCAGATTCTTCCTATGAGTATCGGGATCAACAGTTGGCCATATCGCCAGTTTCAAATCGGACTACCGAATTTTTTTGGTATCAAAAAACAAATAATTATTAATAAATTATTAGAAGTACATAAAAATAATGATAATGTGTTTAGACATAATTTTAAATATTCTGTTATGTTTCTTAGTTGTTTTAAATTGAATAAAATAATAGTCACCTTTGCTAATTAGTTTACCTGTGATAAATAAGTTTTCTTTATTTACATGATTTTACAATCTTAGTATGCTATTACATCTTTGCTTATTGGTTTTCTTCATTCAATTTTATCTAAATTGACTGGAAAAGAGATCCAATGTCACTCTCCGTTCCAAATTTATGTATTTTTTCTAATATTTTGATACAATATTTTTTGTATCTTTCCTATATCTTGTACTGATACTGTATCATGTATCATTTACTTTTTGTATATGTGCCTCATACTGGATCAATACATCCAATTTATTTCTCTAATGATTTGATTTTGGTTTTACTGAGTGTCTCAAGAACCATGCTGGATGATCGTCCGTAGGGTAATTGTCATGTTTAAAATGTAATAATTAGACTTATTCAACTTAATTATGATTTTTGAATTCCTTGATAAAAATAACATAATTGGCTGACTACCCTTTACCCCTATAGACCCTTAGGAATACCTGGGATCCATGTTAGGACCCGTACAAAGAATGACGTATACGAGAAATATTAAATTTGAGATTTTTTTGATCCAACAATATACCGCTTGAGTTGTCCTGAGCTCAATCAGCCTGTTGATTTATTTTTTCCTATTATCTATTGGTTATTTAATTCTTTGTTGGAGGGTTATGATTGGCTAGGGCCATGGATTGCTGTCATAACACCCATCCAATAGCGGTGAGTCGGATAATATAATCTCTCTCTCTCTCTCCAATTATTTTCTTTTGATCACTCTTCAGACTATTTTATTATCATTCTCTCTTCATATATTCTTTCCTTCTTCTTCCTGGAGATTAGGAGCAACCTAGGAGCTCAAAGAAGCCTTTGAAGGTTGGTTTATGGTTCCTAAATCCGGTCTAAGTGGTGGATTAGAAGCTAGCTAGTCTTGGTTTTGCCTTGGATTTTGAGTAAGGCAAGTACTTATTGCTCTATAGATGGGGGCTTTGCCTTATTTTTGATTTGTTCATGTATATCTATATTTCCAACAAGATTTTGGGCCACTAGGGCTAAGGCATGCTAGTGATTTCAAAGGATTTCATATAAATTTTCAAGTTTCAAAATTTTGACACAAAATATCAAATTTTTGGGATAAATTCATAAAATCCTTTCAAAACCTATGAATTGGTGAAAACTAATAGTTCCATCTTGTATGTAATTCAATTTATGCAATTTAGAACTTTGTAAAGTCGAATCCCTAGTTGAAATGATATTTTTATGGTCGAAACAAGATTTGAGAAAATTTGGATTTCTGACTGATGTTAGCAGAGTGGAATACTATCGGTATACATTTCGACTGTATTTTAGCCCAAAATTGATGGATTTTGTGAGTTGTTTGTGTTGGATTTTTCGTATACTTTTGTACCACTTCATTCTGATTTTTAATCTTATTATCACACATTTATAGAAGAATTTCTTAGCTAATTGTGTTCATATATTGTGTAAATTATAGTAGGTAATGTTACTTAGTTTATAGTCCTTTACACCTTAAAGCATATCCTAGTGTCATAGAATTTGAGTATTCTTAAATTTATTAAAAGCAACAACAACAATGACATAGAACCAATCGATCCACATAACTAAGATAAGCATCCTTCCAGTTGGTCTTTAATAACAGTGTACCCCAAAAGAGCCTAAATCTTACGACAAATCTTGGTGCCGCGCCTAAATAGTGCCACCACATTTCTGATCCAGCTCCATCATCATCTTCCGAAGTTGTACTATTTCTAGTTCCCGTGCCATTGTCATCCTCGCAGATTTGCTTAAGTGAGAAGCCACAAAGACGATGATTGCTAATGTACGTCGACTCGTTGAACATTTAAAGTTGGTTTCCTAATGGAATCCTTTCGGACAAGTTGTTGCTAGACAAGTCGAGAGACTCCAAGGAAGTTAGATAGGCTATGGTCCAAGGGATTGCTCCAGAAAACTCGTTCCTCGACAAGTCAAGAGACTCTAGGGACTGTATTGAACCAACTTCCTTCGATATCTCACCATTCAGATGATTCTCTGACAAATTCAAGCTCAGAAGTCCTCGAAGCCGTCCAAGTTCTCGAGGTATGATTCTGTATAGATTATTATCGGAGAGGTCCAAATCGGTGAACAGGGACAAAATCCTATTGGAGTAACCATACGTGAGAGCTCTGCCTTTCATGACCACCTCCAGGCTCTCTTTGTTGATAAACATCCCTCGCATGTCAGGGCTCAAAACTTTTATGGCAGCAAACTTTTCGAAGCTCTTCGGTATCATACCTGAAAGATTGTATGCGAAAGGTCTACTATTTGGAGACCAAGCAGTCTTGGTAAGTTCCGAGGAATTCTTCCAACAAACATATTCGACCGGCGATGGAGTATTTTCAAAGATGGAGAACATTCTCCTATCCATGTAGGAATTATACCTGTGAATTTATTTTGGCTTAGATCAAGAATATCTAACCTTGTGCACCCCTACAAAGATGTCACTCCCCGTTCCCGATATATTTATTTGGAACATATTAGTTTTTCTGCTTATATTATTTGTTGCTTGCATGGTAATTAGGTTGCATGTCATGGAGACTAGACCCATTCTTTGGTTCAATTAGACTCATGGTTTAATTGTTGGATTAGTTTGGTCATGAGTGAACCCATGGTCTAAACCTCAAACCTTAGCTATATAAGTTAACTTTTTTTTTCTCTTTCCCTCTTTCTCTTATTTTTTTCTCTTCCTTCAATTAGGCAAGTACACCTTGCACTACATGGAGAAATCTCTTGATTTTCGATTCTTTCTATTTCCTTGCATTTTATTAGTCTAATATGTGTGCGTTATGATTCTTAACACTTTTAGTACTTGGAGTTTTCTGTTTTAATGGATAAATTTGAGTATATCTATATTTTTAGGTTATGGTTTCATGGGTTCCTTAAGTTTTTGGTGGTTTTGATCTATTAAAATATGGTATTTGAGAAAACCAGTTTTTGGGTTGATGGAACACTTTATTTCGAGTATTTTGGCTTTTGGTTCACTTAATTCAGAGTTAAAATAAATTTTTTATGAAGAATTGTTTTTTGGTTTTTGGAGTTCTCGCCATGGCTGGACTTGCTGTCTGGAGAAGACGAAGTTCTCATAAGGCCAGCGCTATATGCGACAGCGAGTTCCATGCGGCATGATCCTTATGCGGCCTGGACACTTGTCGCATATTCGACCAGCATGCATCCATATTGTTGGAAGCATGACTGATTATTACACAAGTATTCTGGAGCTAATCCTTGAACTCCTTATATTTCAGTCACTGAACGAATAAAAAATTTCTAAGTCCCAGAATGTCATATGCGGCAAGCAGGCATATGCGACAAGCAGAGCATGCGACCACTTTCCCTTGGATGCGTGACTCTGAAACCTTGGCACATCTTTTTATAGTTTTATCTTTTCTCTCTGACAGACTTTATGACTTATCACATCCATCACTTCCGTCACTTATCTGACACATATTTGCACGTCAGTCAATACTTGTCCCAAGGAGTGGACTTTGCACTGTCACATGTGGTACCGACCCATATGCGGCCGAGACTTCCCATGTGGCACCGACCCATATGCGATCGACTTCCTATGCGACACTGGTTCTATGCGTCCATGATCCTCATGCGACCTATGTGCACATTTTATTGATTTGCTTGGTTTTAATGCTTTATGGAAATTTTGTGATTCCATGTGTGATTTTAATGATTGCTAATGTATGTGAGCTAAGTGACCATATGTTAGACCTGACTATGTGCTAGAACCCATGTGATTTACCAATGATTGGTAACTTGACTCGACTATTGGTATCCGTGCTGATACACTTACTACGTGCTATGTGTTCCTACGTGCTAAGTGTTTCTACTTGATTATGTTACATATTTTACACCGAGGTATGTCTACGCGCTAACCGACATGTAATGTAATGAATTCCTCCAGTATGGACGTGATAGTTGGTCAATAACTAAGCGTGGCTAGGATTTGTTGACTGTTGCATCACGCTGGAGTGAATCCAAATTAAACCACAAAGTGACAAAGTGGATTCGTATCTAGCATGCCCATACTACTGTATAACACATAAAGGGAGTAACATGTGACCATGTTATGTGATTCCAGCTATAGTATGGTTAATTAGGCAACTAAAACATGTAGAGCACTGGGAGGGACGGAATCCCGAGATCGTGTTTAACTAGCCAACCTCAATCATTATATTGGGAGTGAAGGCTGGCCCCCATGGATATTGTTTAAATCCTCATTAGTGGATGATAATATTTGACTATTATATTATACTATGTATTCTGTACAATCTTATCATGGTGGCCTTACGAGGGACCGGTGCATACTACTATGTGCTATGCGGAGATTCATGTCTCGACTAGCCCCTGCTAGAATATTGTTCGATCTGAGGATCCCTATTATATCCATAATACCTCTGGGATAACCCAGAATCCATATAGTAAGCCGTACAAGTGATTGGCCAATTTTGTAACTGAGCTTGATTGTGATTGTACCTTCTGTTAAATAGTTTAGGGACGTGGGCTATCATGGTGCGATGGTCTGACCCCTGTCCTTGTTTACTTGTAGGATTATATTATTGTGTCACGATAGGCTATGAACCGAAACTACGAGACATAACTATATATATAACTATTTCATAACTTGGTTTTATTTTTTTATTCGTGCTTCCTTGTGGTACTTGCTATTTGGGGTCTAACCCCACTGGTTTTGCATGGCCAGGTTTAGAGTCAGCACCCGAGGATCAAGCATACTTTTTCTTAAATAATGACGCACACCAGACGGATGACCCCTAAGTAAAACGAATGTGTTTCTTCTTCCCTGTTCATTATTGCACATTTTACTTATTTTGGGCGTTTAGCTACCGACACTTTTAGCCGTAAATCTGGACATTTAGTTTTCTTATATGATTGTAATTAATCAGACTACAACTGATCATGGTCACGTACTTCTACTACTCTGCCAGCTTTCTTATTTTTGTACAGCTGGTTTCCTAAATGTTATGGCAGGCCGTTTAGGATGCCTCACTTCCTTGTTATATATGTTATATGTTTACTATTCTTACTTGACTGATTGAGACAATAGATGTGCTGTGTGACCCTAAGTGACTTGCTTATAGTATGTACCCCATTGTCTAGTTATAGCCGTGACCATCGTACGATATTCTATACCTTGTACGGGAGAGCTGGCCATGTCCGTCTCCATATTTTGGTACTGGGGCATGACAAGGTTTTAGTGGTTGCCCATGTAGGTCTGTGTTTTCAGACTTGTAGGATATTATGGTCATTGGAGTCTCAATCAAATATGTCCCCTTTGATATCTTGCTTCATCTTCCTCAATACCAATGCTTGAACTGTTAAACTGTTTGATCCTCCCCATCATGTTCTTGATATTTTTTGTCCTTTTTTTAGGGCTTCTTCAGTTGCTGGAGCAGCAGGCATGGCAGAACAATGTTTCCCTGGGCAACAACGGGAGGTAGCACCTGTTTAGAGTCAAATTTGAATAGAGCCAGTAGTTGAACAAGCTAGCACAGTGAAACCAGAAGTTGGACATGTTGAGCAACCAGCCCCTGAGATCCCCATACCTCTAGTAGTACCAGCAGTACCAGCGGTACTTGACACCCATACATTGTTGGAGATCCTTCGGAGAATGATGGCTACACAACAACACCAGATGGCAGTATAACAACATCAATATTTTTAACAACAAGAGTAGAATGTCTTGTTGAGCCAAGGTTTGCAGACGACCCTGGTAATAGGAAGAAGGACTGATTCGGGGGCGTCAATTAGATTTTGCCAACTTAACCCGAGATACTTTGACTGCACAGAGGACGTCATCATGGCAGATGCATTGCTCCAAGACATCAAAGTCATTCTAGCGGCGACGAAGGTTCTGGCTGATGAACAGGTTGATCAAGTTCGATTATAGTTTCAAGACCTTGTCCGTGACTGGTGGACGTCAATAGAGGTTGGCTTGAGGCGTCATATCTCTTAGGACTATTTTAGGGCTCGATTCAGGGCTAAATATTTTGGAGTTATAGTGCAGTATAAGCTCCAATAGAGATTTATCGGTCTCAAGTAGGTCTGTAGGACTGTGGATGGATATGCAGCCGAGTTTTATAGGCTGAGTATATTTGCTCTGACTATGGTGGCTATTGAGTCGGATAGAGCAATGAGGTTCCAGCAAGGACTTTATCTGAAGATTCTACAACTGGTAGAGGGGCACGACTACCAGACTTATGAAGAAGTACTGATAGCAGCTCGAAGGTACAAGCTTAGCATGCTGAGGTTATCGGCAAGGACTAGAGGCTAGAAGAGATCTCATGCTCAGAGCGGAAGATGAGGTGGAGGAGTACCTCAGACGTCAGCACCATCATCTAGCGTTCGTATCCATTATTTAGTGCCAAGGAGGGTGACAGTTTTGACGGTGACAGTACCGACTCGGCAGCAGCCGAGACATCAATAATAATAGTGCCAGGAAGCACCGGTGGGTTGCACTTACTGTGGCAAGGGAGGCCACTCTAGAGATGTGTATAGGAAAGCTAATAGGTTGTATATGAGGTGTGGCAGTCCAGATCATCGGATTGCCAATTGTCCGATGATGTAGAGGCCAGGAGGGCCAGTCCAACAGTTACCAGCACTACCAGCGCTAGAGGCAGTCCAACAGAGAGGGACGGCAATAACAGTGAGGCCATTAGCTCAGTGTTAGCTACCGACACAAGCTCATATGTACCAATAACAGCAAAATCAACAACAGGGCCAACAGAGACCACAACAATAATGTGTCCAAGGGAGGCAACAACGAGGAGCACAGCAAGGCCAAGGACAAGATTTTACTTTATCTCTGGAGGAGGCTTTGGCATCAGGCGACGTGGTGGTGTACCTCTGTCGCATCTTTTTCTGCTATAGTATTGTTTGATTATGGTGTATCTCATTCATTTATATCTGCATGATTTGTGACACATATTAGATTAGAGTTCGAGGCATTGCCAGAGAGGTTGAATATACTCACTGGTAATAGGCTCGTAAGAGTTAGTAGATTATGTATAGCGTGTCCGGTCGTAGTTTTCGGGCGTTCACTACCAACAAGGTTGATCGAGTTTTCTATGGGTAACTTTGATGTTATCTTAGGTATGGAATGGCTGAGAGACAGTCATGCTACGATAGATTTCCATATGGGTAGGGTACTATTTAGTATCCCGGGCAAGGAAGTCTTCGCCTTTGAGAGACCTGTAGGAGATCAGCACGAAGAGAGGATCGCAGCGACAATGATAGCAGAAGAACAACTTTTCGAGATAGTCAAGGAGTTCTTAGACGTCTTCCCAGAAGAACTTTCAGGATTACCCCCAGTAAGAGTTATGGAGTTTTGTATAGAGTTGATTCCTGGAGCAGGACCAATATCTTATAAAGTACACCAAATGGCACCATCAGAGCTAGACATACTTTACCAACATGTAGAAGAACTAAAGTCAAAGAAGTTTATTCGAGCCAGTGGATCGCTTTGGGGAGCGCCAGTGGTTCTAGTGAAGAAGAAGGATGGGTCGTCACGGTTATGTATCGACTACAGATAGTTGAACGTAGTAACATTGAAGAACAAGAATCCATTACCAAGGATCGATAATTTGTTTGATCAGCTGAGTAAAGCCAATATTTTCTCTAAGATCGATCTTCGATCAGGGTATCATCAAGTAAGAGTTCGGGAGCAAGACATACCCAAGACAACATTTAGGTCACGATATGGGTATTACGAATTCTTAGTTATGCCATTCGGACTGACTAATGCTCCAGCGATATTTATGGATTTTATGAACTATATTTTCACGCCATATCTAGATCAGTTCATGGTGGTTTTCATAGACGATATTCTAGTCTATTCCAGTAGCGAAGAGGAGCACGAAGAGCATCTTCGGAAGGTCTTATAGATTTTGAGGAACGCCAGTTATATGCAAAGCTCAGCAAATGTAAATTTTGGTTGGATCACGTATCATTCTTGGGTCATATCATCTCTGGAGAAGGAGTAGCAGTAGATCCGAAGAAGGTTGAGGCCGTAGAGAGTTGGCCAGTTCCTAAGACAGTAGCTGAAGTACATAGTTTCTTGGGATTGGTAGGATACTACAGAAGGTACGTGGCAGACTTTGCAAGGATTTTAACATCGCTTTCTCGATTAATGTACAAGGAGGCTAAGTTAGACTGGTCAGTAGAGTGCGAGACATCATTTGAAGAATTAAAGAAGAGATTAATTTTAGCTCCGATTCTCACTCTTCCAGTAGGTTCTGGAGGGTTTACAGTATATTATGACACGTCAGGCAAATGACTTGGGTTTGTATTGATGCAACATGGAAATATGATAGCTTATGCATTGCGACAGCTTCGAGATTCGAGATCATGGCTCGGCTAGCCCCTGCTAGAACATGGTTCGATCTGAGGGTTCCTATTATATGCATAATACCTCTGTTGTAACCCAGACTCCACCTAGTAAGCCGTAGAAGTGATTGGCCAATTTTGTAACTGAGCTTGATTGTGATTGTATATTTTGTTAAATAGTTTATGGATGTGGGCTATCATGGTGAGATGGTCTAACCCTTGTCATTATTTGGTTGTAAGGTTAGATTATTGTGTCACGATAGGCTATGAACTAAAACTACAAGACAGAACTATATATATGTATCTATTTCATAACCTGGTTTTATTTCTTCATTCGTGCTTCCTTTGTGGTATTTGCTATTTGGGGTCTAACCCCACTGGTTTTGCATGGCCAGGTTTAGAGCTAGCACCCGAGGATCAAGCGTACTTTCTTCTGAACAATGGCGTGCACCGGATAGATGGCCACTGAGAGAAACGAATAAATTTGTTTCCCTGTTCGTTATTGCATATTTTACTCATTTTGGTCATTTATCCACGGGTACTTGTTAGCCGTAAATCTGGATATTTAGTTTCCTTACATGATTGTAATTAATCAGACTATAGCTGATCATGGTCATGTACTTTTGTTACTCTGCCAGCTTTTTTATTTTTGTACATCTAATTTTCTGAATATTGTGGCAGGACATTTGGTATGCCTCACTTCCTTGTCATATATGTTCTTTGTTTATTGTTCTTACTTGACTGATTGAGACAATAGATATTTTGTGTGACCCTAAGTGACTTGCTTATAGTATGCACCCCTTGTCTAGTTACAACCGTGATCGTCTACGACGTTCTATACCTTGTATGGAGGAGCTGGCCATGTTCGTCTCTATATTCTGGTACTGGAGCATGACAAAAGAGGATACAATTTCCTCAAATAGGCTATTTTTGCTCAAGTGCAACACTACAAACGATGACAAGGAGTTGATGGTGTCTAGAATTCCTCCAGATATAGATTGTTGCTACTGAAGTCAAGAACTTTTGGACCGTAGTATTGAGGAAAATGGTTCCAGGAAAAATAGTTCCAACAATGTCACACCACAGAACCAAAATACTGGAGAGCAGGAGAATAAATCAGCCAACCACACCTTACAGAATACCGAAGTAACCCATAATGTGCTAAGGTTATCTAGAGACAAGGGGGTGCGTACTACATCAAGTCACCTATGATCCAAGAACATCTATGTCTCAATCATCAACCAAGAAACAATAATAGTGAACATGTAAGATAAAGCAGTTAGGTGTCCCTGATGTTCTATCAGAATGATTATAAAACTAGTTATATAAGATGATATACTAGTACATTGTCAATAGTACATAATTGTAAGTCAGCCGCGATCAGAATAATATACAATCATATAAAGGAATTGATGTCCAGATAAACCGACTAACAAATATCGTCGGCTAAACGCCAAAAAATATAATACAGAATGATACTCATAGTGGGGGAGAAGAAACACACTCAAGTTCCTCGACGGACATCCTTCTGGTGTTCGCCATCGGTTGGATACAAGACAAGATCCTCAGACTCTGCTACTAAACCTGGCCAAACAAAACCAGCGGTGTCAGGCCCCGAATAGCAAGTACCACAAAGGAGCACAAGTGAATGAGCATAACCCAATAAAGTACATAAAATAAGAATCCGTGCTACAATTGTATGTATGTCCTTTCATCGAAGCACTAGGGCACCTCTACAACCAAACAAGGATAAGGGGTGCTACACTATGCCGAAATAGCGTACGACTTACAAATCATGGACACGCCATAGGTACAATACATCAATAAGAATCCAGAACATACATGACATAATATAAGCTAAGATATAAACATATATAAATATACAATATGTAGCTTTGGTCCATGACCTATTGTGACACATTAGCGCAATCCTACAACCAAACAAGGATAAGGGTTGAACCGTCGCACCACAATAGTTCATGTCCCTAGACTACCAGCACATATTAAGTTAGATCGTCCAATGAAGTCTACAGCTTACTATTGTGAAGTTTGGGTTATCCCAATAATACAATAATATAGGGATCCTCAAATAGTGCTATATATGAACACGACTAGTCGAACCAATAATATAGGAATGTTGAACTACATCGGTCCCCCGTATGGCCACCATGCTAAACTTGTCAGTTGCGGTTCCAGTATTCCTATAGGGAGATACTGGCTCGGCAAAAAGTAAAAAAATTAGATACTTCACTCCACTAGTGCGGATGATATACAATATCTATGGTGGCAAGCTTTCACATTTCGATAAGTATCCGAGGGTGGCTCATCATACACGATCTCGGAATCCCTTTCCCTTCTAATGCCCTACAAGTTTTAGTTGCCTAATTAGTCCTACAGTTATTAGAACATCGTGCCGTGGTCACACGACCATCCGCCTAGAATGATGCACCGTAGTAGGTGTATGCTGGTACAAATTCACATTATTGGTCGAGAGCCAAATCTGGATTCACCTAAGCATAATGAAACAGATCAAGCAAGCAACCTAACCACGCTATGATCATTGGCTACTACAAGTCCCTTGTTGAAGAATTCATATAATATCACATGTCATATAGAATAGTAAAATATACAACACATAACACATAACAAGATATGTCGTACCTCAGTGCATATGTAACACATAGCACGTAGGAACACATAGCAAGTAGTAAATGTATCAGCACGGATACAAGCAGTCGAGTCAGGATATCAGGCCTATCTGCCGATCATATAACTATATTAATCAGGTCAAGAGTCGCATAGTCATGTTACATCTAGCAAGGTTTATTGTACTTTGATGCATAAGTAAAATAATGTGGCACATTCGGTACGAAAATAAGTATCAACTCGGATATGGATAGTCATGCCTATAAATTAGTCACTTGCATCTTCTTATCACATTGAATCCCTTGATCAAAAATATAATCTCCTCAAATCAGGTAAACAGACTATCAATCAATTGGAAGCCTAAATTCATGTGAAATCCTCGAATTTATAATTATGCCACCGAACATGAGTAAGGAAAAAAGTGTGAACCACTCTGGAGCAGATCCACAACCCTTAAATCAAATAAGGACCGGAATTGCAGATCGTATTTCGAGCAGAACTACATCCCTCACTCTATCCAACGAACAAAGATAAATAATCTACTGATCTGAGTCCACTTTGTCATGCCCCGATCTCCTGCAGGAATTGGCCGTCCCCGCAAACCGTAAATTACCGCGCCAGCACTCCCGTGGGACGATTATTTTTATCTGGACGTGATGCCGCACGAGCACAAGCTACGTCCATGCAAGACCATGATCCAAACAGGAGGTAAAATGACTAAGTCACAGAGTCGCACAGATAGTCCGAATGCAGCGGAATAAGAAACGAATAGGCGATTAGTAACAAGTTCACAGAGTCGTCATAGCGGAAGCAGTGAATAACACAAGTATAAAAGTAAAACAAGCACTTTATTGATATTATACAAGTATTACAAGCGGCGCTAGGCCAAGATTACAAGTCGCTCAAGTCGCTACAATTGTGGAATTATATATAGACGATGTTCCAATATTATGTCTTATATATGTGCTTTAGTTCTGGACGCAATGCTCCAAGGCTCCAGAGAAAACTCTATGCCTTAGCTCGCACGAAGGGGGTTTTCGTACCGAACGAGGTTCTTCCGTACCCTGCAAGCAATCTGGTGGGTTATCAGTATATGAGTGCACTGGTGGGGAGGCTTCTCGCCCGCTCGACAAATCCAAACACGTTATATAGGTTTCGTGCACCATCTATTAAGTTATCTTTCTATTCTTGCCTTAGGATCAGTTTTATGGCATAATAAAAAATCTAACTCGTGTGGCAGTGCGTCGTGCGATATAAGAGTAACACGACAAGACTTACCAACTTACCATTCCTCCTTCCCTGTCCAATGATAAAACCAAGTTAAACCAAGCACGAATGTATTTATATGAAATCAAAGTCAAATTGCATAAGCAAATACGAGTGTCACGAGCGGGATTCTGACTTAGGTGCACGAGTTTAACATGGATTACTCAAGTATATTGCAATGGATGTTCAAGTGTTCAATTATGTACAAGTGTGTTATAATCATATCCGTTCAGGTATTCTATATTACTTGATGCGATGCAATGACTCACACGTGGATTACCGCTAAGCGAGAATGACTTATCTATATGAACATGAGTCGCTGGCATAGCCATAAAGGACGAGTTATAGTCATTGATAAGGATGGTATACAACAAAAGCAAGTAAGGCACTATAAGCCATACAGTCCATCACATGAGACTATCAGCCTTTGAGCGAGAATCGCGTGGCATAAGCGGAGACGACATCCTGTCCGCACATAAAAGGCTGCTACGTGAGTTCTATCCGGATCGGATCAGCTCTGGTACCCCGGAGTCCGTCCGTGGAACGAGATTCGAGAATCTCCCTTGTTCAACAAGTTATCCATGACATGCAAGTCTTGGGTCATCCAGATTCATAATATGACATGATAATCCTTGATTCTTGTTCTGAACGAGTATTGCTCCACGAGCTGTGATTCTTGCTTTACTTGACATGATTCTCGTTCAGAGTTCAACTTGACTTGATGTGTTCCCCTAGTTCGGGAACTACCTTGGTGACCTAACGGTCTCGAATACTTGCAGGTTCATATTACACAGAAGGACTATTTGATAGTCTTCTGGCTAACTAGATGCATGCACGATATGGATAGTGTTATAGGATCACGGAATGAATCTACGAGATGAGCATAGAGAATAAGTAAAGAAGCTAAGCATTGAAATAATATGAATATAACTTTAAGGTAAACATGCAGCATAGCCATACTTGTTAACATAAGTAATTTTGCTAGCACGGGTCTAAGGGGTAGTGCGAGGAGTGAAACCGTACAGGGACATTATCGGACGACATAATCTATAAGGTGAGCAATATAACAAGTAAAGCAGTGCACTACGAATAGTATATATTAATCTACTCGAGGCATAGCAGGGTCTACTTGTACGAAGCTAAGGTAGCATGGAGGGTCCATGTTATAAGCCAAGTTTCATTTCCATGTTCTAACATAGGCAATCCAAGATGGGATTATTTTCTTAGCTAGGTGAGTTATATTCTTTATTAGCATGCAAGGGGTTATTCACCTAGCGACTAGCATGCATTATCCATATTTTTATGTGTGCTGGCTAAGCAAAGGCAAGTTTATCGTAGCCCACCCACCTTAGCAATGATTCGCCTCGGTCGAGCGATACTCCGAGGGAGACTTTGAAAGTCTAAGTCTAAACTCCTGAATGGCCAAGTCTGGAATCCTTTACCTCAAGTAAGTCTTCTCGCTGAGCAAAGCGGGTCGAATCGTTGCACTTGTGCCGTTTGAATCGGCTATCCGCTTGAACGGAATGGGTTATTACATACTTAGTAGGTACTGGGTCAATATCACTACTAACTCAATTGAGTCAGCACATAGTCTAATCCAACATATAATTATGTCATGCGAATAGTCGGTTCTAGCATATAGCCATGTCTAGCACAGTCTGGTTCACTAAGTCCATTATACTTAGAGTCACAAAACAAGCAAGCACTGGGATCAACACATAGAATATAACACTCAATAAAAATATTCCATGAAATATTAACTAAGAGAAACAATAAAACGTACACCTGGGTCACTAGGGTCGCATAGGGTCACATGGACGCATGAGAAGTGCACTCATAAGAGCTGGCGCATAGGAAACTGGACTCATAGGAAGCTGGATGCCTAGAAAGATGGCGCCTAGGTCAAGGCAAAGTCCACTAAGTGGGACAAGTGCTAAGTGACGGGTCATAAATATGTGTCAAAGAAGTGACCGATGTGACATGTCATAAAGTGGGTCAACCGAAAAGACAAAAGCATAAAAAGGCGTGCACGAAAAGACTTGCAAGAAAGAGATGCATATGTCACTTCTAAGTCAAATGACAAGCTGGCCGCATGCACACTTGGCCGCATGAGCTCCTGGCCGCATGAACACTGGCTCTTTGAAAAATCTCATGCGTTCAGTGTTCTATACATTCAACTTAGGGGCGCATATGCAGAGACAGTCATGCGCCTAATAAGATAGGCTTCATGCTGGAAGGGGCGCATTGAGCTTGGCCTCATAGGACTCCTTCGTCCCAAAACAGTACGAACTCCACGAAAAAAGCTCCAAAAATCAAAAACTTATTTTCTTCATAATTTTTTTATTTTAACTCCAAATCAAGTGAACCAAAAACCAAAATGCCTGAAATTGAATGCTCTATCACAAGGAATAACATATTTTTAAATATACCATATTTTAATAGATTAAAACTAAGAAAAACTCATAGAAAACCATAACTTTAAAACTCATATCTACTCAAAATTGTTCATCAAAAAAACTCCAAGAGCTAAAATGAATGAGAACATTATCACGATCCGCACCCAAAAAAATTGGGCATGAGTTGTGGGTACGTCCAGCCTACGTCGCAGAATCGACGGTATAACGCTGTCTAGGTCCGTTCTAGGTCACAACTATATATATCTCACAATAACCTGTCAAGATAACCTCTACAAAAGGAGGGCAACATCACAATATATATAAACTCAATCACAATAACTAGGGGAAGAGTAAAAGCACGATAAGATATCAACAAAAGAAATAAAGAACCAAAGAGAGCAAGTACAAATCCAAAATATACAGTCCAAGTCTAAGAGTCTACAACATCTCAGAGAAGCAAAAATAATAATACAGTCATCCAAAATACCAACTGGGAATAACCCAGTAAAACCCACCTAGCTATACTAGGGACGCTAGCGGCATCTTCTCAGCTGGGACGGGCTTTTCCTCAATCTCAGGGTCGCAACAATCGTTGACACCTGGCCCGTAGTAGGTTAGGCAAAAGTCCTCAGGATTCTCTGGAAAAATATATCCAGTCAGGATTGGAACAAAGTACATAACTCTGAAAGCAACTCCAAATACATGGTAAGGTGTATATGACTAGCAATAGAAAAGAATACAAGATGCACAGGAAAGTAAATACATGGTAGAACTGATAAAGTAACTGCAATATAAAACTGAAAAACAATACAAGTAGTAGAGAAGTAACTGCATGTGAGAAAATAGGAATACTAGCTAAGTGCCTTGAGCACAAGTTCGTTATGTGATGGACTTGGGTTGCACATAATTTAATCTATGATAACTCCGTTATGCGTGAGTTGCATAACTGACATACACATGAATAGTGTTTGGATTTGATCACATAACCAACTTCTACTCCCCTCCCCCACTAATACTCGTGGATCCAACCACAACACGCTACGTACATGATAAATAACTCGCACACATAAAAGTGAGAGCACACGAAGCACATGAAGCATATGAGAATCAATACCCGAAGCACATGATGAAATACACGTGATAGAGTACCCGCTGAACACGGTAAGAGGGATAACATCTCATAATGGGATCCAACTAGTACCAGCTCATAAAACAATGTGTCAGAATCAAGTATTACAGTTCTAGAACAGGTGATATATACTCTATCATGAAATAGAAACAATCAGAGATATGTACTCGCCTGACGTCTTGAGCAACTGGTGAGGATCGAGATCCAAACTGGCGTCGCAAGGACCTATTGTAAAAAGCAAGGTTAAACGGGATTCTAAAGAGTTAAACAAATATAAAATAACTAAAAATAAGTTTCTAGGATTGTTCTAGGTCAAACGGGTCAAACCAGTAAAATCTGGATCAAAAAGTCAACCCAAGGTCTAAAAATTTAACTCTAGGTCAAAACTAGGTCAAACATTGACTTTGGCGGTCAACTGGGGCAATTACGGTCAACTCTTGGTCAAACTAGGGTGCCCCTAAAATTTTAGGTCAAAATTAGCTCATTAAGCTAGTAAACCATCAAACTCGCCTCATTGAGATACCGGGATGCCCTCGGTATCCGATACCGCAACCTACGCTATACACCCCGCCTATACCCTCTAACACATAAACTAACACACACACACACACACACACACACACACACACACACACACACACACATATATATATATATATAAATCCAATTCTAAAACCAAGCAAACGCCCAATACCTCGCCCCGATACCCATTACCATGAGTATCTCAAGGTATTGAGATACCTTGATATCTCAATGTATCGAGATACCTCACCTACCCATCTCAACTCACTAACCAGCTAGCTAGCTATACCTATATGTGTATATCTAGCTATCTATCTAGGTAAATATATATATCTATATCTATACACATATATATATATATACATATCTATATATATCCATACTAACATATATATATATATATCCATACTAACATATATATATATATATATATATATATATATATATATATATATATATATATATATATATATATATATATATATATATATATATAGCTCTCTCTCTCACTGCTGCTGCTACTACCTGCTGCTGCTGCTGTTGCTATATATATATATATATATATATATATATATATATATATATATATATAGCTCTCTCTCTCACTGCTGCTGCTACTACCTGCTGCTGCTGCTGCTGTTGCTATATATATATATATATATATATATATATATATATATATATAGCTCTCTCTCTCACTGCTGCTGCTACTACCTGCTGCTGCTGCTGTTGCCATTGGCTGTTGCTGGCACTACCTGCTTCTGCTGCTGGCACTGCATGCTGCTGCTGCTTAACTAGCTGCTGCACCCCCTCTATCTCACTCATACACACACCTTGACACTCCCATACACTACACACATACCTATATATATAAATGCACACACACACACTAACACACAAACACACTTAAACACTTACACAACACAACACAACCACACCAACACACGCACAACCACCCATATGCATATATATATATACATATATATATACAAAATATAACTCGAAAACTCTAATACACACTCCCCGAAGCTAAACCAACCCACACACAAGGCCGAAACCTAGAAACCAAGTCGAAATGGCCATTTGGTCATTTCGACGAACACGTGGAGTACGGTTTGCGATACCACGCGAAACGCACGCCAAATCTAATCGAAATTGACCCAAAATTTATTCACGAGTTCTAATCGATGTCTAAAATCTCACAAAAATGCTAACTCTCCAATTCTAGGTTTATGGTAAAATTCCACATGCATGTGGAGCCCACGACGACGGAAAAACCCCAAAATTGCCCGAAACGTCCAAAACTCCACGATACGACCTTATGTGTTCGAACGGAGATATGTACTTACCCTCAAGACACCCAAGCATGTCTATCTAGGTCCTTCTAACCTAGGGCATCACCCAAAATTGGGACAATCTCGGATTTTACCCAAAATTGACACAAAATCTATTGTCAAAGTCTCCAAACACAACCAAACAAGTTCTAACTTCCTCCCATGGGTAGCCCTAAGGTCTAGGAAGGTTCTAAACTATTAATTATACTATATTAGAGTAATCACTAAGAGAAAAGTTAGGGTTTACCTCTTGGAAGTTGGAATCCCAAGGCCAAAAGTGTCCAAAACCCTAGAAATCACCACTCTCAAGCCTCCAAGCCAAGCCTCTACACCAAGTCTAGGCTCTATACACCTAGGTTAGGAGAAAAATAAGGGTTAAGGTTTACATTTATGAAAGAAGTAAATAAAGGAAGAGGGGAAAGGTGAAATACTTACTTGGAATGGAGAAAAGTAAAGGAAGGAAGTGAAGAAAGGAGAATGGAGAGTAAAAATGGAGAAGAAGAATAAAAAGGAAGGGATGAGGGGGGGTGGGGGTTCGGCCAAGTAGGGAATGCAAGGGTTAGGGTTTGTGGTTTAAACACAATGACCAAAATGCCCTCCATTAATACTCTTCCAAACTAGGGTGTAGGTTTAGGGTTTCTAAATGCATTCTAACTAATCCAAAATACTCTAATTAGCTAATTAAAAATATAATAACTATTCTAAACCAATAAATGAGTCTGACAAGGATGTTGGTTGGGTCTGACATGGGTCCACTAGGGTCTGACACGGGTCTAGACTAGCCGAAATCCTAAAACAACCAATAAAATAAATACAACCAACTAATTAAATATAAATACAAATATTTATGATCAATACACAATTTACTAAATTAAAATAAAAAATAATTCTATTTCTAGAATTGGGTAGTGACAAGCCTACCCACCTTAAAATAATTTTGTCCTCGAAATTAAAAGACGAAACTAGGATAGGAATGCAAGAAAAAGAAAGAACCATACCTCAGGGCTCGAAAAGATAAGGGTATCGCTCGCGCATTTTATCCTCCCTCTCCCAGGTTGACTCACCTGGAGAGTGATGCCTCAACGTGACGCGAACCAAAGGAATAGTCTGGTTCCTCAACACCTTCTCCCGCCGATCCAGAATATCTACCGGCTGCTCTGGATAGCTAAGAGTAGGCCCACCATAATCTCTAAGTGATCCAATACGTGAATGGGATCTACCACGTATCGTCTCAACTATGACACGTGGAACACATCATGAACTTTCTCTAGCGTAGGCGACAAATCTAGCCTATACGCCACAGCGCCGACCCTCTCAAGGATGCTGAAGGGTCCGACGAAACGTGGGCTAAGCTTTCCGCCTCCACCGAAACGAATAGTGCCCGACGTCGGAGAAATCCTCAGGAACACCAGATCACCAACCTAGCACAAAGAAGGTCTCAACACTTAATCTAAAATAAGTAATCACAAGCAAACACAAGAACAAAATCTAAATTCTAAGCTATACCTCAAACTCCAAAGGTCTCCGGTGACTATCGGCCCAATGCCGCTGCCTGTCCTGCGCCACCCGAAGTCTATCTCTAATGAGGTTGACCTTCTCTGCCGCATCTGTAACGCCCCGCTCCGCGCCGACGTTATGTATCAAGTGAGTGGGCAGAACTTCGTTCTCTGATTCTTGCACGCCTTAATAATAACCTGAGTTTTTGTTTGCAATATTTTCTTAAGAGAATGATAGAACCTGCCTTGCATGTTAATGAACGAACTCACCTAGCTTGTCTTTGAATCAATGTCTGCTAAACGAGAATCTTGAATCGCCTGCTTAGAGTGCATGAACATGTTCACTATAGTCTATGCTTCGAGAGAACCATACTGTGCCTGAACGTGTTCAAGTGATAAGTCGGATTGCCCCGCAACAATGAGTATATTCTGATGGTTCGTCTCGTCTGCATACTAGAGTTTAATTGATAGTGTTCCATGCATTCGCACGCGGTCGGACAATGGCTATTGGTGGAGAGCTGAACTGCATGTGTCCCGGCTGCTACCATGATAGTGCAAAGCAACCATGAGTCACAGCTGCCATTAGCATCAGATAAAAGAGTCATTGGTATGCTGTTCCCCCAGCTGCCGATCCTGAGATACTCGGGGACCGCCATTCATATAGCTAAGTCATTGAGTTGGCTTGGATAGAGGACTGCCCCTAAGAATGTGCATTGTGTGTCTAGCTTTGCATCAGACCCTCGAGTCGCACCAGACACGCTGCGCACACCCTGGAACATGAACGGATTGCTTGCCTGCTTAGTATATGAAACTCTGTTTCCAAACATGTTTCCAAACAAGTAATCTGACTCTGCTAGAACTGCATGAAACGAACCTAGGTAAAACTAGAAAGATCACTAGTAATGTAATGTTTTATAACATGATTACTTAGTGCCTGTTTGAGTGAATGCTTGTTTCTGTTCAGTTGATTTATCTCACCAGTACTTGTATAAAGTGCTGACCCACCAACAGTTTACTTGTTCGCAGGTACTGGATCGTCCGAGGAAGCGGTAGGCGTGCCACAGTCCCGAAGATCCGGAATCCTGGTTTCGATTGTTGCCCCGAGAATGCTATCGTATAAGGGGGCATAATGTATGGAACGAACGTGTGCCTTTGCTAAGGAAACCCAAGTTGCCTCGATTATCCCGAACACTCAGTTGGCTAATGCATTGCATTGCAACAAGTCCCTTTCCGCTGCTTACTCGATTGATGCGATGATAGCCAACTCTGAACTTAAACGATATGGCCTTGCACGGGCGCAACCCCAGGCCCGTGCGGCATCACGTCCCCCGAAAGCTCGAACGGGCCATTCGCTTGGCTCCCTTCCTCCCTCGTACCCGCGGGACGGGCGCGGTGATTCGCGTCCGGCGTGCCGAGGCACGGTGATACGTGCCCGGTTCATTAATTCTCGGCCGCACGGGGCGGGCCAGGGCGGAGCGGCGGCCCGGGCGGGACCGGGGCGTGACAGAATGGTATCAGAGCGAAATCGATTCTCTGGCCCAAACCGTTGCTATGACTCTGAGATATTATCGATATGGTTTTGCAAAGAGCGTTCCATACAATAAGTCCATAGATATTCTCAAAGTGCAAAATGTTTCCTGAACTTGAATTGCTTGATTGTTTCGATTGAGTACGGCGAGGGACGGCACTATCGCTACTCGGGATATCGAGAAGTTTATCCTTGAAGTTTCGAGGACGAAACTTTTTGTTGGTTGGTAAGTATGTAACGCCCCGCTCCGCGCCGGCGTTATGTATCAGGTGAGTGGGCAGAACTTCGTTCTCTGATTCTTGCACGCCTTAATAATAACCTGAGTTTTTGCTTACAATATTTTCTTAAGAGAATGATAGAACCTGCCTTGCATGTTAATGAACGAACTCACCTAGCTTGTCTTTGAATCAATGTCTGCTAAACGAGAATCCTGAATCGCCTGCTTAGAGTGCATGAACATGTTCACTATCGTCTATGCTTCGAGAGAACCATACTGTGCCTGAACGTGTTCAAGTGATAAGTCGGATTGCCCCGCAACAATGAGTATATTCTGATGGTTCGTCTCGTCTGCATACTAGAGTTTAATTGATAGTGTTCCATGCATTCGTACGCGGTCGGACAATGGCTATTGGTGGAGAGCTGAACTGCATGTGTCCCGGCTGCTACCATGATAGTGCAAAGCAACCATGAGTCACAGCTGCCATTAGCATCAGATAAAAGAGTCATTAGTATGCTGTTCCCCCAGCTGCCGATCCTGAGATACTCGGGGACCGCCATTCATATAGCTAAGTCATTGAGTTGGCTTGGATAGAGGACTGCCCCTAAGAATGTGCATTGTGTGTCTAGCTTTGCATCAGACCCTCGAGTCGCACCAGACACGCTGCGCACACCCTGGAACATGAACGGATTGCTTGCCTGCTTAGTATATGAAACTCTGTTTCCAAACATGTTTCCAAACAAGTAATCTGACTCTGCTAGAACTGCATGAAACGAACCTAGGTAAAACTAGAAAGATCACTAGTAATGTAATATTTTATAACATGATTACTTAGTGCCTGTTTGAGTGAATGCTTGTTTCTGTTCAGTTGATTTATCTCACCAGTACTTGTATAAAGTGCTGACCCACCAACAGTTTACTTGTTCGCAGGTACTGGATCGTCCGAGGAAGCGGTAGGCGTGCCACAGTCCCGAAGACCCGGAATCCTGGTTTCGATTATTGCCCCGAGAATGCTATCGTATAAGGGGGCATAATGTATGGAACGAACGTGTGCCTTTGCTAAGGAAACCCAAGTTGCCTCGATTGTCCCAAACACTCAGTTGGCTAATGCATTACATTGCAACAAGTCCCTTTCCGCTGCTTACTCGATTGATGCGATGATAGCCAACTCTGAATTTAAACGATATGGCCTTGCACGGGCGCAACCCCAGGCCCGTGCGGCATCACGTCCCCCGAAAGCTCGAACGGGCCATTCGCTTGGCTCCTTTCCTCCCTCGCACCCGCGGGACGGGCGCGGTGATTCGCGTCAAGCGCACCGAGGTACGGTGATACGTGCCCGGTTCGTTAATTCCCGGCTGCACGGGGCGGGCCAAGGCGGAGCGGCGGCCCGGGCGGGACCGGGGCGTGACAGCATCCACCACCATCTCCGGGCCAAACAAAACTCTCTCACCTATATCATCCCATGATAACGGAGTGCGACACCTCCGTCCATACAATGCCTCGAATGGTAACATCTCGATACTGGCTTGGTAGCTGTTGTTGTAAGCAAACTCTACAAAGTGCAAGTGAACTCCCAAGAGCCTCTGAAATCCAGAACACAAGTGCGAAGCATGTCCTCGAGGGTCCGAATGGTCCTCTTTGACTGATCGTCTGTCTGTGGGTGATATGCAATACTAAACTTGAGCTGGGTGCCCAAGCTAGCCTGTAGACTCCTCCAGAAATATGAAGTAAAGTGACTATCCCGGTCTGATACTATGTTCACAGGAACTCTATACAGTCTAACTATCTGGCGCACATACATCTCTGCTAGTCTCTCCGTAGACGTACCCACTTTGAATGGTAGAAAGTGGGCCAATTTGGTCAACCTGTCTACGATGACCCAAATCGCATCCTTCCCTTCTGGAGAACGGGGAAGCCCAAAAACAAAATCTATGGTCACATGCTCCCATTTCCACTCCAGAATGGGTAACGGCTGGAGCAACCCTCCTGGCCTCTACCTCTCCGCCTTCACCTGCTGGCATACTAAGCATCGGGATACGAAGCATGCTATCTTCCGCTTCATCCCGTACCACCATATATGCTCTCTCAGATCTCTATACATCTTGTTGGCACCTGGATATATAAAGTACTGGGATTGATGCGCCTCCTGAAGAACCTCCTCGCGCAACAACCCACTCGACACACACAACCTGGTACCGTGCCGCAACGAACCATCATCAGCAATGGTGAAGTCATCTGATAATCTAATCTGAACCTGCACCCTAATGCTCCTCAGGGACTCATCCTCAAACTGTGTAGCCCTGATCCGGTCTATCAACTCTGACTGAATCTGCAGTCCCCACATCTGTATCTCAACTCCAGGCACTATTACCTCAATGTCCAAGCTCTCTAGATCTGCCAGAAGATAACGATCTGTAGTCAGGCACATAGCTACCGGATACCTGCTCAGTGCATTCGCAACTACATTCACCTTCCCAGGATGGTACTGTAATAATATGTCAAAGTCTTTCATCAACTCCAACCATATCCTCTGCCTCATGTTCAGCTCTTTTTGGGTAAACACATACTTCAAGCTCTTGTGGTCAGTAAAGATCTCCACACGCTCTTCGTATAAATAGTATTTCCACAAATTTAGAGCAAAGATGACCCCTCCCAACTCCAAATTATGGGTAGGGTAGTTCTTTTCATGAGGACGTAATTGCCTGGAAGCATAGGCAATCACCCTCCTATTCTGCTGCAACACACAACCCAGTCCCTTCCCCGATGCATCACTATAGATTGTGAATCCTCCAGACCCTGATGGCAACGTCAATACTGGAGCTATCGTCAACCTCCTATTTAGCTCATCAAAGGCGACCTGGCACTCCTCTGACCAAACAAACTCCACATCCTTCTGGGTCAGTCTAGACAACGGCTCTGCAATCCGGGAAAAATCCTGAAAAAATCTCCTGTAGTAACCTGCCAAACCCAGGAAACTCCTGACCTCTGCTACTGAACTAGGAGCACTCCATGCCTCAACTGCCATAATCTTTCTTGGATCCACCAAGATTCCTTCTCTTATCACCACATGACCAAGGAATTCAACCTTGTCAAGGAAGAACTCGTACTTCGAAAGCTTTCCATAAAGCTTCTCCTTCTGGAGAGTCTCCCACACTATTCTCAGATGCTCCTCATGCTCCTCTGGGGTCTTCGAATACACCAAGATGTCATATATAAACACCACCACAAACCTGTCCAGATGCTGATGGAACACCTTGTTCATCAGATTCATGAACACTGCCGGGACATTAGTCAACCCAAACGGCATCACCATAAACTCATACTGTCCATACCTGGTCCAAAAATCTGTCTTCGAAATATCCTCCCTCCTGACCTTTACTTGGTGGTAGCCTGTCCTCAGATCAATCCTGGAAAATACCCTCGCTCCACTTAACTGGACAAAGAGATCATCAATACGTGGCAGCGGATACTTGTTCTTGATTGTGAGGTTGTTCAGAGCCCTGCAGTCGATATACATCAATATCGATCCATCCTTCTTTGGCACAAAAAGTACCGGAGTACCCCACAGAGAAGAACTAGATCTGATAAATCCCTTGTCCTGAAGCTCATCCACCTGCTTCTTCAACTCTACTAGCTCACTATTGCTGACTCTATAGACGTGCTGGGATATCGGCTCCGTGTCTGGCACCAAGTCTATAGAGATCTCTATATCTCTGTCCGAAGGTAACCCTGGCAACTCCTCCACAAAGACATCCATGAACTCTGCTATCAATGGATGTGGCAACCTCTGCTCTACCACCAGGACTCCGCAGAAGACTCCCTCGCTCTGCTCCGCTGCTCCTCTGGCAAACTCAAACTCTGGCTTTCCCGACGGACTAAACAACACTCTGCCTCCACGACAATCTATACTAGCACGGTGCATACTCAACCAATCTATCCCGAGTACAATGTCGTAGATCGAAAGTGGCATTACGAGTAGACACACACTCAACTCTCGGCCTCCCAAGGTAACTCTCCGGTCTCTGCAGACATCACTGACTAAGATTATGCCACCCCCGGTCGTTATCTTGCAGAGTCTAGCTAAAGGTTCAGCAACAAGATGGTGTCTAACAGCAAAAGATACAGACATAAAGCTATGTGAAGCACCAGAATCAAATAAAGCAAGTGCTAGAATGAAATCAAGAAAAAAAGAACCTAAGATCATATCACCAACGGGCTCGGCCTCGTCTACGGTCAGGGAAAAAGCTCGCCCTTGCCGTCCTTCTCGGTGCTGTTGCTGGTGCTGGGCAAATCTCTACTGCTGAGTCTGCAAAGGCTGTCCTCTCTACTGTACTGCAGGTGCTCTGGCTGGTCCCCACTGAGTGGCTTCTCCGCCCTGAGCTATACGGGCGAGTGCTGAAGGGGAATCCCTCAAATGGTGATCTGCCACACCATATAATAAGCATCTACCCAGCCTCTTCCTGCAAATGTCCCATCCGTGCCCCGGATTCCTACAGAAAGGGCAAGTGATGGGCTGCCTCGGACCCTGCTACTGTCCCTGCCTCTGCTGCTGAGGCGCCTGCGGGAAAGGTGCACGACCCTGACCCTGGTGCTGCTGAGTCTGCTGGAACGCCCTCGTCTGCTGGAAATAGGGCCTCTTGGTTGGGCCCGCAAAGCTGCTTGCTCCGGAAGCATCTCTACTCCTCTTGGTCTTTAGCTCCAAGTTGTCACCCTCACTTTTTCAATCAAGGGTAGTTTGATAATTGACACGTGAATTTTATTTTTAGGAGGGTTGTATTTAATATTGTGCACGAGTAATTAATTATTTATTGTATTATTTATTGTTTGATTAGACATAGTATTTATTTTAGGCTTGTGTAGTAGACCTAACCTATTTTATTAGATGCATGAACCCAACATTTGGATGAGTTTACTTGAACCCATGAATTAGGCCCATGGATTATGAGGTTGGATTAATTAGTGAAACCATTAGACTAGAACCTTCTCCCTTAATTAATTTCTTCATGAGAGACCCCAAGGGGTATTTGGGATATTATACATTGCTTGGAGAGGGGTTTATGACCAGCCATAATTAGAAGGAGAGAGAGTGCTCTCATTTTATTTCTTCTCCAAATTTCTAGATCTATTTTTTTCTCTTCCAATTTCCCTCCATTTCCCCATCAATTCTCCACCAATTCTTCACAAATCTCTTTCTAAATTCATCATTGAGACTTCTACACCAAGGATCTACAAGAAGGAAGCAAGGAGCAAGGAAGAGGAGGCTAAGATCTACAAGGAGATGAGCTACTTTACATTTGGAGACTTTTTATTGGGAATCCATCTCCCAATAGGTACAATTCAGTTTTTCTCTTTCTATTAGACTCTAGATCTGAGATTTTGTCACTACCCCATTTCCAGGGCAGGATATTTTTTATTTATTTATTTATTTGGTAAATTATGTATTGATCATAAATATTTATATTTATATTTAATTAGTTGGTTGTATTTATTTTTATTAGTTATTTTAGGATTTTGGCCAGCCTGGACCCATGTCAGACCCTAGTAGACCCCTGTCAGACCCAACCAATACCCTTGTTAGACTTATTTATTGGGTTAGAATAGTTATTTATATTTTAATTAGTTAGTTGGAGTGATTAGGGATTAATTAGAGTGCATTTGGAACCCCAAACCCAAACTCCAATTAGGATGACTTGATTTATGGGCGTTTTGGTCATTTCACCTAAATGCCAAACCCTAACCCTTGCTAATTCCTACTTGGACGAACATAACCAGCACGCCCCCTCCATTTCATTTCTTCTTCTTCTTCTTCTTCTTCTTCTTCTTCTTCTCCCAATTTCTTCTCTCCAAGTAAGTTTCTTCACCCTCTTTCTCTTTGTTCATCTATTTCTCTCTTAAATACAAATCTTAACCCTTTGCTTTTCCCTAACCTAGGTGTGTAGAGA